>JANEYF010001014.1:0-66800 GCA_029963845.1 Rhamnusium bicolor
TAGAAACCCTCTGACACATTTTTTTTTAATTCCCACGTGTAACTGAGTTATCGACTTTCAAAAAAAGATGATGAAACTGTTTTGGAACTGCTGGTTACTGGAAACATTCTATATCTTAGCTAAAATGATGTAACGGATTGAAGCAACGTTGCCGCATATCTTATGCAATTCTCTCACCTAGGCGCGATTTTACAATCGTGAGTTAACATAAGTTGGAGATTACCTAGCAATATATTTTCACAAAAATCGATGAGATTCTAATACAAAACACTTCAACTAAAAGTTACTTTAGCATAAAATATTTGTTGCTATAACCACTTCCAAAACAAATGTAAAATTGAAAAAAAATCGAATTCTAAAAGTGTGAGTTTAGCTAACCCACGATTGAAAAACCGAGCCCTAGCATTAAGTTCATTCCCAAATTTATAATAACATTGGATAAAATAATTACCTACTTAAACGATTAATTGCTCCATTTGAAATATTTTTTAAACATTTTGAAATACCTTTCAATGTGAGAAATGTACAATTTTGACTTTTTCTTGCACAAATCAACATTTCCTTTTAAGCGTTTCATATGGAATGTACAACTAAAACTAAATTTGCCGATGAACAGTAAGCTTTTTAGGCAATCTCGAGAGAAATTTAATGTTCCCATCTCATTTTTTTAAAGTTTATAAAAGGATTATTATTTTTAAGAAGTAGGTACTTACCCTCTGCTATTACAATAATTTGAAATGTGTAGGGGTTCAAGGAATAAAACAGCTCTCTACTATTTTAATTGGCCTCTAATAGTAAAACACTGAAGGTGCAACACAATAACAATCAGGTGATGGAAAATAGTTTGCAGTATTTTCACACACTTCTGTCACTTTTTACACTGATCATATCTAACAGTTTGCATTTTTTTCCTCCATAATATTCTGGACGGTTAAGAGGATAGTATACGTCATTTTTTATAAAAAAAGATCAATTATTTCTTGAGAAAACAGCACTTTATTCGGGATAGGCCTTACATGATAAAAATTCAACCAAGCCATAATGTGAACTGTGATATTAGCGTGGCGTATGTAACCTACGATCTTTACACATCTAACCACGCACCTAATCAGTGTTGCGATACATACCATTTTCATGGTATTTATACCATTATTTTCCCTTGTATACTTGCACTTTTTTAAATAATAAAACTATTGTTTAAAAATTTCTACCATTTTACACCAATACTAGCAAAAGTTAATAAAGAAAGTCAAATTTAGGTCATCAGCCTCGACCTCGGTCAATTCTTCCATTAAAAAAGAGTAAACTGAATTAAATTTTATACCGTGTACGTAGATCTTTATAAATCGGAACCTCGCGTAAACAGCGCTAGTTGCGCAAGCCCAAATAAATAATAGTCTTTTGCTGTTTTCTGTTGTTTCTGTTGCGATGATAAGACCCGTTTTTTCAATGCTCAGTTAGCTAAATTAACCATCAGTTAGGTCAATAGAAATTTTTTTGAAAAGCATTATAAATTATTTATAATGAAATTTATAACCTGTGTGCAAATCTCACACATCTGGCAACACTACACCCCATGTAAAAATCAGTGTTATTGATAGTTCGCGAGTGTTCACGTACCTGTCTGCATTAGTATTTACAAACATGTGTTTAATACCGTTATGTATAGTTTTTTGTGATTAAATTTGTAATTCGAAGTTTTTAGTTACTATGTTACCGAAATTTATTATTTATAATTTGTTCCTTTGGTGGTTCATTTTGTGAAAAGCAGTGATTAATCATAGCGACTAATTTTATTATTCTAATGCTGGATATGTTAAAGGCATATTTTCAAGTATATGAAAATGCTAGACAAGCAAAACGGCTATGGAATGTTATCCAAGCGTCAAGCCCATATGATATATTCATGTAGTAACTGTTGTATTAGGTATGTAAACAAATCTGCTTTTTCGTTCTTTTAAAGTAAATGGGTCTTTTTAAAATGATTATTTTCAACTTTGATTCATTTTTAGAAATGAACCATATTAAACTATAAATTAGAGACAGTAATAATAATTTAAAATACATAGAAAAAGTATTGCATATTTTTAATATTTGGTGCTTACGGGACCAGTTCTGTTTATTTATAAAAAAAGTGTCAGGATTACCTAATTTTACAAGGAAAAATAGATAAACGGATACTTTTAACACCTTTTATTTTAAGAGCAAGCTACAAGTGACAAGTGTCGCTTTCCACAAAGGACTAATCAATCGCGCCTTGGCCGCCTTGAGGTTTATTTCTTCTTTTCGACCAGTGCGTACAGATATCATGCTTTCTTAAAAAAGAGTTCAATGTTTTATAAACTATTACATTTGTTTAGGTGCGGCGTCTACACTGATATTAAATAAGTCTAATATCGTCTCACAAAATGTCCGTGACAAAAGGGTAATAATTTTTTTTTAAATTCAAAATTTGCAATTCATGAGTTAGGATAATTGTGATGATGAACTCTGGCAGTAGCAACACTGCCTTCAGTTATATCATTTCTGTGAACGGCGTTTACAAAGTTATCCAGTGACTATCAAAATGTCAGTTGCTGGAGGACGAAAAAAATTATCAGAAATTAAATTTTTTTTTTGTACCAAACAAAATTTTTTTACAGTGCCAATCAATTGTACACGACGAAATATATTGAGGGTTAAAATATAACTACGCATTTAAAACTCACCCTGTATAATCGAACCTGTTTATATATGAAATATCAAGATTATTTGTAATTTTAAATTACAAAACCCTTAAAAAAAGTGACTTCATAGAAATATATTTGTACATAACACAATAAAATAGTCCTTAAATAAACAATACAACTTCATTTGAAACGTACATTTCAAATTTTTATTAGCCTACTGCGTTTTTGCATTTAATAACATCGCTAATAATAACGAAAAATAAAAACCAAACACTCAAGTATGTTACATTAATGAATTTAGAATTTAACGATATATCTAAAACTGTAAACATTTACAGAGAGTCGTAATGAAACGTAGAAAGTTGCTATCATTTCTGTTAAAACCATAAGTGATAAATACTTTTTTTTTATGTCAAATAATGTATTTTTATTTGTATATTGACTATATATAATATCATTTTCAAGTTCAAGTTAAAAATCAAACCGAAAGAAAGCGGGGGTGAACCATATCTCAGTGACATTCAGTATATTTCAGTGAAGCTTATTGAAATACAAAGTCCACAGGACTAATTTAGAAAATGTATTAACAGACTAACCACAAAATTGTTCAACTTTATCCAAAACCCATCTCATTATATCAGTATTTTCGATTATTTATTCCAACTAATATAAAGATGTAGTCATTTTATTGAACGTGAGAACTATAGGAAGGTCTAGTTGACTTCCATCTTGACCTTTCCCTAAACTACTCAGTCCATCCTTCCCATTCTGACAACATTTCCAGTTGTCAATCCTCCCAACACTAAAACACTCTAGGGGTAGCGAGACATTCCCCCTGTGCGTTCGTTACAGATGTAATGCAGAGCCTGGCAACACTTCCATAGGAAAGTTGATGTCCCCTAATTTTCTCTTCTGTGATGGTTAGATGGTCCTCTTACGATAAATTTTTACATGGATGCTTGCGCGCCATCTGGTGCGTTTTTCCCTAATGACATCATTACGTATGACGGCCGTCTTCTCTTAAGTCTGCTTTTATTTCCATGACTTTTAAGAGGATGTATTTCAAAAGAAGTAAAGAAATTGAGCAAATGAATAATTCTGGATCAAATGGTGTTGTTTGATATTAGATAAATACTATATGTAATCTATCACAATAGAAATATGAAGTTTTATTCTAAACTGTCATTAAAAACGCACAATTAGTAATAACTATTCATTATTGCACCAAATACAGATTTGAGACTAACAATTTATATTTGGAATAATAACATGTCGTGTTTTTGGACATCAGTAACGTGGTGATTTACTAATTATTTTCAAAAAATGAGACGCAAAGATTTTTAAAACTTTGGAAAAAATGTTGTTCATTCGATTTTTCTCGAAAGTTTACCTCGAGACTATGCAATTAACATTTCTCTATCTAGTGTGCGAATGAGAGTAATCAGTTTGGTACACCCAATACATTACACTATTAACTCATTATGTAAAGAACAATACATGCATTTTAAGTATCAGCTCTTTTGTCACTGCTATTTGGTTGAAGTCCGGATTCGTATATTACTGCAAACTGGTACTATTTTCTGCAAGTTTTCATGGACAATATGTTTCTAACCGTCGTTAGTTGTTACCGTTCTTAAACAGCAACGATATTGTGTCATCGCTTGTACAAATAAAACGTGATCCTTTCTCGCTGATTTTGCTATAAACAATAAAGAACAAAATTCTGTATGCTACGGCCGTGGTCATGACATGAACTGACTTCAGCCAAGAACATTGATGTAACTTCTTGAAAACCACTACATTCTTTGCTTCAGTTGAGACTCCAACTCTAATAACTGAAAAACCATGATTTTAATGTTGCTACTGTTAATTTACTTTCAAAATTAATTGAGGCTGTCTACTCGCTAAAACTCAGAAAAGCTACACAATTCGAGGATATGTGAAAGAGATGAGAGGGATAAACAAAGTTGACACTTTTAACTTTGTTCAGTCGTGGATTTGATGTAAATTTGTTGACTGATGAAATTCGACTGAGTAATTGAAAGGTATGGACTAAGCCAGGTTCATGAAATCCATCCTAACAGTGGTGGTTCAATCATGGCGTGGAAGGACATATGCATAAGATGATCTGACTTGTTTATTGTTGAGAAAATGATGACAACTCAAGTGTATATTAACAATATTATGAACAACATTATTGTTCAATTTCATGGTGCCATCGGTGAGAACTTTCTTCTTGGATGATAACCCGTCCTCATCGTGCATGAATCGTTACCAATGCACTACAAAATCTTGGAATTCCGGCACTTTCACTCTCACCGAAGTCACCACACCTCAATTCCATGTTCAAAAGAACCATACGTGACAATCAACCTCATTCACAAATAATAAGAAACTTGAGACAGATCATTCCAGGACTTTGGGCCTATATCTCTCAAGATTACATCAATAGTCTCATTGACAGTAAAACGAGACGATGTCAAGCTGTTATTAATGCAAATTGGGACAGACAAATTATTGAAACTGAAGAATCAATTTGCAGCGTTAATTGAAGTTACATTTTTCTAATTCTGATTATTTTCTTGCGATTAAAATGGAAAAATAGAATTATTTGTGCAAGATTTAATAAAAAATAAATGGAAATTTATATTTTGATAAAATGTACTATAGTTCCCAAAAGAAAATGTGTTTTCTTGCAATATCTTTAACTTTTTTGGCGCAGTTTATTCAGATATTAATCGATTTTTTATCAGCAATATTCTAAAGCACAGGGAGATATTTTTAATGAATCACGATTACCAACAATTTTCCATTATGGCAGTATTCCTTATAACACTTATTTTTAATAATATGATATGATAATAAAACACGTCATTATTATTATTAGCAATTAACGTGAGGTAATCAACAACATCGTCATTTTTACTACAGCTGCAGCTATAATTTTTTCCCGACCATTCGCTGTAGTTACAAAACTACCACCACTTTTATTGCAAATCACATATGCTTTTTAAGGTTACACCACTCAATGTAGCTACTTCTTTAGGTAAATCCACTTACATCTAATTCAAATATAAGCAGATTTAGCCCTTTCATTGTGCGTGCAACGCCTATTGACACTGGCTGGAGCCATACTTGATGACATCAATACGCGAAAGCACCCATGTAAAAAATTGTTGTAAGATGACCCTCTAACGATCTCAGAAGAGAAAATTAGGGTACATCAACTTTCCTACAGAAGTAATGCCAGGCTCATTACTAATGATGCCTATAGCGGCAAACATGCAAACATGAAGGCGAGGCAACAAGAAAGACAAAAGAGGTGATCCCAGCTGGCAGGGTTCATTAATTGTGACCAGAAAAAGTCAGTCGATGTGTCTAAACTGTGAGCATTTGGGATGAAAGAGATAAAGGAGCTGACCACCGTGGTTTGGTTCATGCCTACAGCAACACATTAGGGTAATGAGCAATAGTGTTACTCTGGCCCCAGTTGTCAAACTTATCTACACAACCAAAAATATTGGTACATATTGGAAGTCCTAGAACACGAGATCAGACAGTGAAAGAAATACACAAGATCAATAGTAAAAAAATGTTTATTTTCTGGGTAGCTAATAATTGGTTTGTCCAAAATAACACTTGGTCCATATAAAGAAAATATTTCTGAACATAATTCAAGATTTACTTAGGAGCTTAACACAGTTGATTTTCAGTAAGACAGTTCTTCACAGATATTTATTAATTAGGAAAATTAAAAATTCGGTCTCGATTATTTGTACCTTGATAATATATTTTCCTCATTATATCCAATTTGAAATGAGAAAAATATTTTTTTTTAATTTCACATATATTATGTTGACTGAATTTTTTCATTGGATACTTGTATCCAGTCAAAGAATTTATAAATAGAGTATAAATGGAATTAACATTCTCAATAAAAATTATTTCTTTCTTCATTTCAAATGGGATGTAATTAGTAATTAATCAGTTAACTCCAGGACCGACTTCCCCGATAAGGCTTAATCTTCAAGGAACTTTTCCGGCGCAATTTTTAATTTTACTCAACTATTTTTACTTGATTTTTTTTATGACACTTGATGAAACATTTTTTTTGGACGCTTTAAGAAATGCTGTACGAAATCGAACCCTCTACATATTGGATCTGCGAAGTCCAAATGTACCAAACATTTGGACTTCGCAGATCCAATATGTAGAGTTTTCGATTTCCACGTCGACTGTGTTCGAGAAAAACATATTACTCACAGAACCACAAACACCACCGACGCTCGGCGTGCCGATTTATTTGGAAGAATTTGCTATTTTCGAGTCCCAAAATGGCATATAGGCTCTGTAAGCTCATATCGTTTCCCTTTATTTACTGTACAATGGACACAATATTTTGTGTTATAATTTTTGTGCACAATATTTTTGACATAATAATTTAATTGAAATACGATATGAACTCACACCATTTCTTCTCAAAAACTTGATAAATGCATAATAAAGTTCTGATATTGAACCTAATATCTGCCTCGTATACAATACAGAAAATAAATCATCCCTCTCCTTCAGAAACCTCTTCTGTCCCATTATCTTCAATTTTTCTTTGTATGTCTTGCAATTTCTTAGCACTACATAGTGGTGTATCAAAAGGCACTGTTTGTTTAAACTTCTTATAATCTACTACATAAGCTTCTTGAGTTTCATCGTAATCTACACAGGGTTTAAAACGGTGACCCCAGTAAATGTCAGAGCTTGAATATGAAGTCCTATTTTGAGACACTTGTCCTGTTATATTGGAACTTCCTTCGGCTACTGCCACGATTTCAAACCTAAAATTAAAATCAATTGAAAATACACAGTACACAGTACACTGAGAATACACAATATGAGTCATATGTTACTATCCCTCGAAAAAAAAAATATTCTATGAGAAAAATATAATGAAAGAGAAGAATATCAAAATCTCGAAGAAATTTTTATTTTCCAAAAAAAAAAAATAAAGAACTTTTTTCGCATTTTTGCATAACACTGACGTAGTTTTCCACAAAACACGAAAACACCGTATACTGCACTCAACGCTCGTTTCGCTAACCAAGCTGGCATCATCTGAAGATGATTAAAAACTAACCTCATGCTAGCAACATACCCGTTTTATACCTAAACGGTTAAGGTTTGGTGAAAAGTGACTCATTAACCAATAAAGTGGACTATTTGAGATTGACCCTCTGCCATTATTCATACTACTTTTACACTTTGTAATTTCCAAGCCTTCAAATGCATCCAGCTCTCTAGTATTTTATGGTTGTTATCAAACGCTTGTTGGACAACACTATTCTTATCTGTTTTACCATGTTTGAGATGAGCCATATGCTCCTTGAATCTAGTTTGAATTGATCGTCTAGTTTGTCCAACATATTTTTGATTAGTCCGTACAAGTAATCGTAAATCATCTACTTTTAGTTTGTTTCATTTTGTCTTTTGGATTGCTTAAAAGTTGTTGTAAATTATTTTCCGCTGAATGAACCACTGTCGTACTTATATCTTTAAAAATCTTACCAATATCATGTGTGAATCGAGGATCGTATGGAATCGATACAAATTTTGGATTTTCTCTTTAATTTTGAAAGCTCGAGGAATTTCGAAGTGTCTCTTTAAATTTACGTTTCCTAATTATTTTATTAACTAAACTTACATAATACTTTTCTTTTCAAATAATATAACGTTAAAAATTATTTTTTGTCCACAAATCCAATGAATTTGGAACCTTGAATATATCAAAATTGAATCCACAATTCAATATTTTGCAAGAGCATCGTTCCCTTCTAAATTGAATTTTAATACAAAATTGCCATGCATTTTTTAAAAATCATCAGTGAAATAAATAATAGGGGACAAAATATGGGCGACTCCCCAATACCTACGCCACTGAGCACTTTGAACCAAACTGGTTATTCTCATTTCGTTTTTGTTACACAAATTTGAAGGGCTATATCTCCGTTGTTATGGATTTCCAAATAGATGTTTATGGGAACCTTTTTCAAATTTTTTATTTAGAATCAACACATCAAATTTTTTACGCCCTGTGTATTGTATAGGGTGGTCCTTAACTAATGAGATACAAAGCAACATCAAAATATTATATACAATTTAGCCAAACATTGATGTTAAAAGAGAAACAGAGCTAGAGTTGAAATTTTAATTTTAATTTTCTGCCATAATTTAAGCAGTTTTGAAAATTTTGTGACACCATCTCGGAGCACACCCCGAAACCAGTAGTCCGCACAGTCCATTGGCGTAATACTATTCGATTTTTTTTGTATCTTTATTAATGAAGATTGTAATGTTGCATCTGAAGGGCAGATTTGAAATGTCATGCACTTTGTATTTTATGAGACATTGAGATTACACCCCACCATGTTTATATTTTTGAAACAATTTTTCTCAAGATTCCAATAATGTAATAAAAAATTGTATTTATAAGATTCCAAGTGAGTGTGGGAAATTAGTGGCGTAGCTATGGTAGGACAGTTCGGTGCGATGCACAGAGGTTTCGAAGGTTTGGGACCCTGCATGACCTCAAACCTCGGTTACTTTCACATCACTATGTGAGTGGAAACATCAAAAAATGAAGTTTGAGCGAAAACATTTTTGTATCTGTGCGTTTGTGTGGTAGCGCCAGGCGGCCACCGACCAGTTAAAATACGGAACAAGCGCTACAACGCATGATGCAATCCGACTAGATACGGTAAAAACAGCACTGAATTCCGTTTTAAGATAGCCGCAGAGCATGCGCAGTTACGTGACATGTCAAAGTGTATTAAATCCTTTTGGAATCGTTTGTCAGCAAGGAACTCATTAGACGATAGAGAAGATACTCGCCTAGCACGCCCTAGGTCCAGGGTTCGAATCACGAACTTATTATTTTTTTTTTTTAAATAATTATTTTTTAGTTCGTTAGTAAGATTTTCCTTGCCCTTTATTATAGTTTGGTTATTTTCACGGAAAGTGCGGAAACGGCGGCCATGACACTGTGAGCGGCACATGCGCACTTTATGGAATTCAGTGCTGTTTTCACCGTATCGTCAATCCGACCGTGCTCCGTAGCCAGCAGTATCTGTTTGCAGAAAAGAGACAAATCGAACGTAAGGATGTCTTGACGAGTAGTGAGTGTTTATTGTAATCGACGAAGTAAATGGGTAACAATTGCGAAAGTTTATTGGTATGGAAAATGTTAAAGAATATTTTAACTTTTTGCAATCAGACTATTTAAAACTGTTTTGAATAGCTAATAATAGTTGAAAAATGTAAAAATTATGATACTGAAATAATTACTCATTCTCTGATATCCCAATATATTCACCTCATTACCTTAACTAATAGCGTTCCCCTGTTAGAACTGAGACCGCACACGTGCAGGACTGACACTGCACTGCTTCTGTCAGAAATATGCTCTAGTGCAATCTCAATGAAATGAGAGTTCAATTTTCGATACATCTTTTTTGCGTTTGTGGTGTGGAGTGTAGAGGTTATGTTAAAGACTCACGAGCTACTGCAAGTGAAATTATTACTTTTTTAAAAATGACCGCAGAATTCAATATAAATTTTATAACGTTCATAACAAACCATTCAATTTATGGCAGCTGTTTTCTTACACATAAAATTAAATTTTCGTCATCTTCACTTTCACTACTGCTAGTTAAAAATGAACAAATGCAGCAGCAGCCTTTTCCTTCGCCTATTTTCCGCCATATTTTAACTGCATTGGCAGCAATATGATCTCTGAAACCTCGTGCGAAAAAATATGCACGCAAAACAAGAATTACTGCTCTAGTTTCCCAATGGAATTTAGAAACGATATAAATGTCATCTAAATACCTCAATAAGTGTCAGGCAATATTTTGAATTAATAATCGAAAAATTTGGGATATTTACAGTCATATACACAATTTTCAACTTTACAGTTTGATAACTAACAGACAGATAAAGTTTAACAGCCTTATAAAGAAATACGCTATTCACCTACATATTCTAGACCGCTGATAATAAACAAAAAGTTAGTTACCAGAAATATGTTGGTAGTTTATTGTTGTAGCTAACGTCATTATTATTATTTTACCACTGAACTGTCTCCACTGATGACTGATGAGGACCTACTATGACTAGATCTACTCAAAAATCTAACGGCATCTTTAATCATTTACACGACACAACCAAGTGGATGGTTTTTGAACAAGGCCTTATCGTCTAATTCTCGTTCTCGATGCCCCTAAATAACACCACCACCACAGAAATTAGACAATCCCCGATTACAAAGCCGAAACTGCAAAGGCGGGTAACCCCCTGCCCGTGCATGCAGAACGCGGACAACAAATAATTTTTATACTTAGTTCCTGTATCCATTAATTTGTAGAATCAGCGATCTATAAGGTTATTTATGTTTAATTTTTAATATAGTAACTCAACAGAGATGGAAAAAAAAAAGAAATATACGATCTTCAAATTTTACTAATCGTGAAGAATTAATAACCTCTCTTTAAAAAATATTTTCACATTGAAAATAATATTAAAAAAAAAAAACGAGTGCAGTCGCCGGAAGATGAATTTAAAAGGCACCGGCACACACAAAAAAAAAGTTGTTTGTACATTTGACGCCACCTACCTCCCGACATGTATTTCGACCCGCTGAATCCGAATTTGAAGTCAGTTTGGACCGTACACCCTCAATTATCGAGTACATTGAAAAATCGTAAAAAATAGCGAAAATTGGGTGTTTCGGTAATAAAAAAAATTTTGTGGATCTAAACCAAGCCTAATTTTTATGTATTTCGATCCGCTGAATACGAATCTAAAGTATATTTAGACCATAAGCCGTTTTAAATCTAAGTAAATTGTAGAAAACCCTCGAAAATTGCTAAAAATGGTAAAAAATTGTGATTATGTTGATGAAAAAAATTTTCATTCTGTTTATACGTCATTTTTTATAGATTTTACAATTTTTCACATTTTTAGATTCTAAACTTGTATTTTATGCATAAAAAAATACAAGAAACATATTTAATCGTGTTTCATAGATTTTTTTCAATTTTTTCAACTGCAATTTTTTGCTATTTTATCGGTTTTTTGCGATTTTTTGAGATTTTGAGGGATTAATGGGCCAAATATATTTCAGATTCAGATTCAGCAGATCAATTTACATAAAAATCCTCTTCGATCCGGGTCTACAAAATTTTTTTCATCAACATAATCACAAGTTTTTTCCATTCTTAGCAATTTTCGAGGGTTTTTTACAATTTACTTAGATTTAAAACGGCTTATGGTCTAAATATACTTTAGATTCGTATTCAGCGGATCGAAATACATAAAAATTAGGCTTGGTTTAGATCCACAAAATTTTTTTTATTACCGAAACACCCAATTTTCGCTATTTTTTACGGTTTTTCAATTTACTCGATATTTGAGGGTGTAGGGACCAAACTGACTTCAAATTCGGATTCAGCGGGTCGAAATACATGTCGGGAGGTAGGTGGCGTCAAATGTACAAACAACTTTTTTTTTGTGTGCCGGTGAGGTTATTGAATTCGACTATATTATTTCTTTCTATTTTTAATAGTAAACAAAATTATTTTAGAATCCATATAAAATACTTTTCGGTTAAGTATCAACAACAAACGATAATTTGACCTGTTGACGTTTTGATATCAGTCTGTTAGGGATATAACAGCCCAATTTTCTCCTGTTAAGTTATGAGGGGATTTAACTGTTAACTAACCATCTATGGTGACCCATGGTAACTTTATCAAACTGTTTGACACTTAACTCCCCGATACTAACTTAACGGACACTGGTGAATACGGCTGTTAGAAGCTATAATTGTGCAAAGACACCTGTGCTGCGTGGACATACTCGTAAACAGCACGTGCGCTAGACTAGTTCAGAGTACGGCCTCACAAAATGATCATGAGTAGATGTTTGTGTCAAATGAAATACTGGAAAATAAATATCGTTGTCACTCAAAGATTGACAGAAAAATGTCGATGTTTTTACATATTTTTTTAATGATTACGGGAAAATTAAATAATCTGAAATAAATATAAACAATGTTTATTCAGAACATAAATGAAATAACCCATTAAGTAAATTAATAAAATATTAAATAATATATTTAAGGAATAAACAAAGTAACAATAATAATAAATAATACAGATACATTTTGACAATACAAAAGCTTTATAGCTGCTAATATTTTCTACCAAAACTATGCAAAAATAGAAGCTGTGGCAAATTTCTACCTTTTAAATGGTTTCTCGTTTGGGTTAAGGTTTGACTTAACTTGGAAAGCAAATTAGAAACAAAAATCCACATGCGCTCGCCAAATGCGTCAAAGAAAATAAGGGTCTTGGCTCCAATACTTCAAAATAGCAATTTAGACTTTATACAAAGTTATGTGTAACATTAGGGTTAATATTGACAAAAAAATAGTGAATGTTTTGTGCATTACTTTATCATAGCCCCTATAACTATATTATTTACCGTACAATATCATTGTATCATGGTTTTATATTACGTTTTCAGTAACGTTTATATATTTTCTTCTACAATTTTACGTTTTTGTGTATAAGTTCCTATAAGTTATGTAGTTACTTTTTTAAATAAATTTGTTAAGATTTTATTTATTGATTTTTTTATGGTAAAATTAAACCAAAACATGTACACACATAAAACACGGTGAAATTAGTGTCTGTTTGTAGTTCTTCCAGCAGGAAGCTCCTAACGTACGTTTTGTTACAGAGCATATCCGCGTAGCATATTCCTTTATTGGTTCCAACATCGCTCGCCCGATTCTCGTAGCGCTTCTACCTCTGTGGCTTGTACTGTTACTGTATATGCAATGTACCCCGGCCTTAGCCATTCTGAGTAGCTTAAAGTGAGGAGAGTCGATGAGCACACATTATGAGCCTATTAGTGCATATTCAAAAGCGTTTGTACAACGTGTTTATTATGACTGAATATAGTTTTGTTTTTCATGTTTGAATATATTATTGTTTGTAAGAAAATTATTATTTATTTTATTTTTTTTTGTGTCAGACAATATTAGAATTATATTTGTTTCAAACTATGCTAGAAAATATACGTTTTCGTTTTGTTTTTTTTATTTTTGTTATTTACTAACTACCTCTACCTGCAGGGGCCCTGCGAATATTTGACACCGAGACCCCATCAGCCCTTGCTTCGCCACTGTGGTAAATCTTCTATAGGTGAGACATTTAGAGACCACTAAATGAGTTTTAGTAATCTCGAGATAATGCCAATTTGGTTGACGAAACGCTCATCGGCCGCAGTATATACTGTTTGGTTTTCGTGGAAATTACTTCAATATATATGTAATTGTTTTCGGTCTAAGTAAATACATAATATGTATTTGATCCGATGACTGCAGAAACAACCTAAGTCTTAAAGTTCGATATTTCGGAAAATGAAAAAAAAACGTTTTAGTTGATAGTGATTTGAAACCAGAAAGATTTGTTTGATGTATTGACAATATAGGTAATCGTGTTTTATTATCACTCAAAATTGCGTTAAAAATTGCTTTTGTTTTGGAGTTAGGTTGTTAATCTTTACTGAATACGAAAAATATAACACATTGGATTCTAATACTTCAAGAACTAGTTAATATCATCATTTGCATTAATGACTGACCAATTCAATATATCCAACCAGTATTTGTCAATTTCCGCTGATGCCTTGAACAAAAGTTGCAGACTTTTTTATCATATCCATTTTTTTCGAATTTATTTAGACTTTTTCATAAGGATAAGCTGCCGAACTCAGGGCTGGTAAGCTAACATCTCTTGTTCCTGGTTGAAGTAGCCTAAACGTATTACCTTATTATTACATATTACGTATTACATGTGAATACAACTCCCGGACCAAGGTCTCTACTGAATAAAAAGTAATGGTATTTATTAATATTGAAGGATTTTTTTCAAATTTCTTGGAACGGATTTTGCTCCACTTTCGGTGTAAAGTACCGTCTTATAAAAATGAGCCCACCACGATTTGAAGTCTATAGTATTTTGAGTACTAACTTCAGGAACTGTAAATCTGTTTTTAGTAGAAGTTATGTCTTGAACATATTGAAGTAATGTATACACCCCGTCAACTTTTTCCAATTTTCTTTTTATTGTGGCAAAACCTCGATCGCAGGGTAAAAGGAGTGTCCACAAATTGGAAAAAATACTTGAACCTTCTCAAATCTTCCAGAATCAACCAAAGCTAAATGCATACAAAGTAGTTCTTGTTCTGCCCAAGGCTGTTGTCACAAAACAGCTGCAAACGTGTCACATTTTCAGGAACATAGTCTCTAATGTAACAATATAGAAAGGAACTAATTTCATTCGGGCTTTTCTTCCCTATACCTTCATGATAAACAAAAAAAAACAGACTCCTCTGTTTTTAGATTACGGATACCGAAAACACCGACGGTAAGTTGGCACAAGTAAAAGAGGTCCTGGGCTGAGCAGCTGTTGCTGCTTATAATGCAGAGTAAAATTTGTTACTACGACGGGTGTGCATCTGCAGGTCGGCTGAAGCTGCATCATTCTATGATTTACTTTTGATTTTATTCTTCAAAATTTCGCACTGGTTGCAGACATCGACCAAGGGCCTACTGAAAGACTAGTTGAAGTTTTCTTTAAATACCTTGTTATAATAATCGTATTTTATCTTGGTTAGGGATTCTTTTTTCAAAAATAGAGAGTACATAAGCTTGACATTAAGTTCTGCATGTAGGTATTTATACTTGCATGTGGCATAATGAGAAATTTTCAAAGGAAATGATTCAATGTGCTGCTTTACGGCTGTAATTTCCGATGCTTCGATAGAGTTTGCACTTTCCTTTTTTCCCGCGATTATCAAAGGGTAGTTTGCCTTGTAGTAATAGATTACGTAGACGTTTAACTCGTTCATCACTTATGACGAAAATAGCCCATGCAGATTTACAAATTACATTTCTTGTATCCTTAAAAAGAACATAGTACTTAAAGTACTTTTTTCTATTGAACGTGACGTCGGCGCTTAATTTCTTCAGCACTTATCAAGCCTTGTAGAAAAATTTCTTGCTCATTTTTGGTCGACATACTATAGAAACGTTTGAACACCTCACATTTTTCTTCAGGTAATAGCTTATCAAGGCATTTCAATTTTCACTGACATGTTTCCATAGGTTTTTTCTTAGGTACCACATTACCTTTGTAATTTTTATATGCCGCACGTGTCACTAGCTTTCCTTATTCGGTTTCTTTCATATTCCTCATCATGTTTCAATCTTTTCTTTACCCGCATTACTTCACATTCATTTTCCTCGTCCATTATTTTTACCATCCACTATAATACTACTCACTTCTCTAAAAGACTACTACAAGAACTTAAATTCGCTAACACCATTTGCTTTTTGATATAGAACTAAATGACATCTGTCGTGTCGATCTTGTCATGCCAACGTAAAACTGTTGCCAATCGTTGAGAGCATAAACAACTAACAAACATTATCTTGAATTGAGCGCAGAAACAACCTTAGTCCAATACTTGAGTTGTTTATGCTCTCAATGGATATATTAAATTAAACTTATTTTGCACTGTATAGCTAGGACATGAGTTGTGTATGCACTTTATGCATGGTTTAAGAATACGGAACAAAATGCGATAAAAGTTTAAATTTCGTGATTTTGGACTTTGGTTATTGTTTCTGCAATCACCGATTCATTTAAAATGGTAAAGTGGGATGAATGAATCATTATCTAAATTGTCGTTACCTGGCTTGCAAAATATCTATTGGTCGAAAAGTCCACAGAGGGCTCCTCTCGTCAATTACATGCTCTATTTCTAAGGGAAAAATGAGAAGTCCATGTGATTCAATCTCCATATGCACCATTTGAAACTCTGAGTCCAGGTACGTTTGCTCTTTGTTCATAAAATACAAAGATATATTCGTGCCACACCAGATTTTGTGATGAAAATCGTTAATTCTGAATACAAAGCGTAATCTGCCATCTCTAAGGCATATCTAAAATAAATAAAATCAAGTGGTAATAACTACACTTGAACATTCTGAGTGCAAATCGTTTGACTAACATTGTATTCTGATCATATTCACTTAATTCAGAAAATTCTCCGATCCTAGGAAATTAGATGTATTAAAATGTATACAATATACATATCAATAAACGTTTTATTTCAAAGTTATTAACAAAAAAAATTACAGGATTAAACTGCTTTACTCTGTATAGGATATATGGCTTAATAGTCAATAAGCAGAATGCTATGCTGTTATCAAATTATCTCGTCAAACTGATACAGTAAGTAAAAGGGTTAAAAACACAACAAATGTTAAGGATTTTTTCGTACTCTAATTTAGAAACCAAAGAAGCTAGGCACTTTAAAATTCAGATATTTCTGTTCAAGTTCTTAGATTCTAAACTATGTACCAAGTTCACTTTCCAATAAATCCTCCAGAGGTAGGTCAGTGACGTATTTACGGAGGGATAAGAAGGATATATCCTCCCCGTGGTCTCAAACGAAACTAAAAAATAAAAATGTACCTAATAAAAAAGTGTATATTTATAACTCAAGTGATTTGTTAATAAGCATGTATTAATTAAGTGGTTTTATAGGAATATTACATATTTTTTGTTTACGCAAATTAGCTTTGCATTCGACGTATTTGTGTTTAAATATAAAAATACTAATAAAAATGTTATAGTGGTGTCTGCTCTAATTATTGCAATTCACAATCGCACAATTTTTTATTTAAGTAAAGTTTTTCGATTTATATTGTCTTTATGCCCCCGCCCCCAAGAGTCTTGCCTAGATACACCACAGGGGGAGGTATACAAGCACTTCAGTTAATTGAATTTGTGAATTTGACTGACTGTAAAATGTGATTTTTCAAGTATTACAAAAAATGGTAACAATATCATATTTTGAGAAAATCAACTTCAAATAAGTTAAATATATATTTTTTTGTAATTCAAGGGAAGATGTTATACAAAATGCTCCACATGTTGCCCATTTTGATTGACATATTTCTATGCGTCTTTGGAATGAGGTTTCTACTGTTCACAAAATTGCCGGAGTGATACTTCTAAAATCATCTATTATCCTTTCCTTTAAATTTTGGATTGTTGTTGGTGTGATGTTTTTATGGGCATCATGTAACACGTTTATTATAATACCTTCTCTTGAATTATTTGAAAAAAACCCTCATTTTTAATTTTGATTGCTGAATTTTGCAGTTATTGTTCAATAAATTGAAAATAGTCACAAATAGTCATAGGAATGTACGTGCAAAGAATGTTCGTTTTTCAATCCTACATCACATCATCCAAAAATATACCATTTGAAAAAAATTTTAAAAATTCAGTTCAAAAAATTGTAAATTTAAAAATCCTTTTTTGCTACCCTGCATGTTTAGGAAGTGAAAATGGTTGAGGTCATCACACAGATGTCTCATAACTGGTACTAACATATTTTTTCTAGAAATCGGTAGTTGTGATTGTAGTGATATTTTTAATATACACGTGTAAATGGTATAATTTCAACAAAAAAAAAATCATTACATCCAAGTGGTTGGGAGAAAGTCAATAATAATACAGGAGTAAAAGAAAGCAACAAATAGGTTTCAAAAAAATGTTCTATTTACATGTTGTTTTATTTAAAAGAATTTTACTTGACCCTGTAGAATCGTCTTGGCTCACCCTGTATATTCGAAAACAATTTTCGGTTATAAACTTTTTTGTCTAGTTTACTTATGTTTTTAAATCAAGTTTCTAGCTATCATGGAATATTGAAGGATATTGAAGTCGAACGCACTATCGCCCACCCTGCATATTTTTCACTACATTTTGTAACATGTTGGAATTATTTATATTTTCTATTTCTGCCGAAATTTTAACTTTCAATTCTTCTACATTGTTACTTCTATTTTTATAGACTTCAGTTTTCGAGTGTCCCCATAAAAAAGTATCCAGTGGATTTAAGTCTGAGTTTCTTGGAGGCCATGATATAGTTCCATACTCTCCTATCCACTCTGAATATTTATTATTTAAAAAATTCCGAACAGGTATAATATTATGCACAGGTGCGCCATCTTAGTGCCAAATAATATCATTTAAGAGACCTATAGGCACTATTTTGACTCCAGTCAAAGCTCCATTAAAGAAAATGGGGCCTACAACTTTACGTTTATTATGCCACACCACACTCCTATTGAATACCTCCCAACGGCTGTTCGTGGGTCAAGAGATAGGGAGGTCAATTAGAAAAGTTTACTGTATTATCTACCTTTTAAAGTGATTTAAATTCCAAGTCGATCCTCCGGTCTTTTTAAGATGTAAACTGGTCAATTACTTTCTCATTAAAATCTTTTATCTTCTTTATTAATGCCCTTCTTATGGTAAGCATAGCTAAAGAAGATAACCTTTCCTGACCCATGGTATTTCTTAAAAATGTCTTTATTCTTTTTAAGGTGGAAAAACAACGTTCACGTTCGACGGTAGTCATAGGGAGAGTACACAAGATTTTTAACAGTTTGACACTTTCAGAAAAAGTATTGCACAAATTATTGTTAATAAAAAGCTGTAACAAAGCAACTGCACGTTCACTATCTTCTCGGCTATTTAATACTTCTAATTCAGTTTTAAGTTTCAAATGATTTATGACTGGATACTCCGTTTTAACTAATTTAAACATATCTTGAGGAAAGCTTTTTTCATAATCTTTAAATCGATCTGCGTGAAATAACTGAGACACTACTAAACGATTACTGAAGCCAAACCTGTTTTTAATCTCAGATGTAATTATATCACAAACTTCTAATGAAATTCTCCTTTTTGATTCTTCTGTTTTACATCTCTGGGCAGCTGCATGGATGTCTCCTCCAAATAGTTATTCAAAATTTTATTTTTGATGTCTGCAATTGTACTATTAAAAACGCCAATACACTTATTTACTGTTATGACATCGATATTACATTTTTGTAATGGATTGAACAATATATCACAATGAAGCATAACTAAATGAAAAAAATTTAACCAATAAAGAAAATGTTCATTTTGTAAGTAGTTTTTTAAACCAATAGCTTGGTTTAGAGTGTTGTTTTCTGATTTATTATCAATGATTTTTTCTAAACAATCTAATAATTCTGTTCGATAGGTATAAACAGTCTCTATGCACTTTGTATTAAAATTCCATCATGTTGGAGCCGCTTTAGGTAATCTCACCTTAACAACATTATCTAACACGGCTGTTCTTTTTGGTGATTTTCCAAAGAATGAAGAAAAGTTATGTAAATTAGCAAAAAAAAATTGTTATGCTTTTATCCTAACTTCATGCTTTTTGTAAAATTAAATTTAGTTGATGAGCGTAACAATGAATAAAATTTGCTGAAGGATAACTTTTTTTAATTAAAAATACCTATTAACTTCTTTTTTCTTATCAAGAGATGTTTGCTTTATCGTCATATTAGGTTTTGGACAGCCACCACCTTTGAATTTCACTCGGTCTTTATAATCCAACTTATGTCCATCTTTCAGTTTTAATATATTTTGTACAACACTCATATTTAATAGTAAACACCAAAAACATTGTTTTACTTAATTTCACGACAAGTAGAGATTTACTAATAAAATGTTAACAAATAAAAACATTAAAAACAACGCGACAGAATTTACCGACCTACGCATACCTAGTCAGCATTAAGACTGCTGACTGGCGACTGTTCTACTAAACTTCGTACGTTACCGTGTCAGGGTCGTCAGGGACATTGTCCCCGCCAGTGTTTTCTGTCTCTTTTGCGCTCTGACGATTCGCGCATAAGTCTATTTCACTTTAATTCGTTGTAAATTCGGTCCGTAGCTAGCTTTGAGGACACGTTGTGGATTGACCCAAGATTTTTAAATTCTGTAAATGAATAATGTAATGATCTAGATATTTGAATAGTATTGTGCATAGAATGAACTAGAAACTTTAATATATATTTTAAGAATATTAAAAAATATATATATATTATATATTTTTAAACTTCAGAAAATGAATAGCTCTAATTTTTTTATTTGTATGTGGGAGGTCATTGACCAAATGACCCTATAGAAGAACCGCCAGTGATACTTCTCTTGGAATCTGATTTGCCTCATCACATCACTCCATAATATATATGATTATTTAAAGCAAATCTATTTAAAATATTATTGCAGTATTCTACACGTTTGTTTTATCATCTTCATGTATCATTTGTACTGGCTGTATTTTGTATGGCGTATAATTATGCTTTTTTAAAGTTTTTTGAATGGACTTGTAAGATATATTTAAATCTTGAGCAGCATCACGAGTCAAATGGGACGGATTTTCCTCAAAATAATATGTAATATTTAACTCATTTTCTTCTGTTAACACAGATTTGTATTTATTTCTATTTTCTTTATTGTGTACTGATTTTCTTTTGTTACAAACCCTCTCGACCACGGCCTGAGGGGTTCGGGTAGAGTGGCCTACGAATTGGCAATAAGGCAGATTCGTAGCCCGAAAAAAAATAACACGGGTGTTCTTTTTCGAGTTTCTATGGGAAACATCAACTAGATAGAAATAAAATATATTGATTAAGTATAACTATGATTTATTTAAACAAAACAAAATCAACCCACGACAAACAAAAAAGAATAATAAAGTTTTTACTGTAATAAAAAGCAACGAGAAAAAAATCTATATAGTTAAGGTAAGTGGAACAACTACTTAACTTCAATTGCAGAAATATCCAACTCTGTGGTGATTTCCAGCTGCCCAAAACTAATATTTACGAATACAAGAGTTTTATTTTTATTTACCGACGTTACTTTTCCACTTTCACCACATTTAGAATTACTTGTTATCAGGTTTTACCAGCTAACAAACCGACGCGACGCGACGATTGATTTCCGATTTTTTTTTTAACTATAGCTTTGTTCTTATTTTTATCATCACTCTGTCTTATATCTTTATAAATGCGTCCCCGATCTCAGCTCACACACGACTCTCTCTGTTCTCTCCCCTTACTTTTCCGCGTCCAGCCTTTACCAAAAATTGCTGACAAACCACGTCTGTAATTTTTAAACGTTATCGCTTGGAATTATATTCCATCAACACTGCCACATTGCAGCCATTTAAAAAAAGAAAGATTAATCTGTAATACATCGAAAATAAAACAGATTCAGAATTAAATTATAAATTGAATAAAAGGTTTTGCTACGTTAGGCAATTGTTATACTTTCCCTAAATCGTTTATTTTCAAAATAAATGCGATGCGGAACTTGCGTGTCAAGATACTGAGCGATATACATTCTATGAGCATCAAGAGAGTATTTATCACTTATTAAATAACATTCTAATGTATCATTTTTTTCTTCTGCTAAGTAAGGCATTTTTAACTTTTAATCAACATGAAGAGTTACAACACAAACTATTTAAGTAGCAGTTCAAAAAACATTCAAAGCCAACTCGGTGTTAAATTATTTCAATTATTACAATCAGTATTTTACTAAACATGAAAAACATATATGTTATGTTATACTTTTGGAAAGAGAATTTAAGTCTTTTTTTCAAAATTGCAAAAATATACGTTTAAAAGACATCGCATATTTTTTCCCACTTTTATTTAACTTTCAATTGTTTTTTGTTGGAATTATCGAAATCCTGGGAAAAATACCATAAGTTAAACATTTTTAATTCACTTCCAAAGACAAACCATCAAATTGGGATGAGAACATTATAGGAATCACCCTGTATATTGAGAAAATTCAAGAGTTTATTCCTGAGCCAATTTTGAGGTGAAAAACTCATATGAAGTGTTGTCCTTAACTGCTTCCTATCGGAGATAGTATGGTGAAAAAAGAAAAAGAAATTGGAAATTAATATTTTAAAAAAGTGCAGATATACGGTTCGAATCTCTGTTTTCTTCCCTTTTTGGATTTAAATTATTATAATTAAATTTAAATTAAACATTTAATGTTGTTTTCGCTGTCAGGGACCACTCTGGCGTTTACGCCGCCCCGGACAATAAACAAATTGCCGTCCCTTTTAAAGTTATTTTTTCTTAATAAAAGATGGTTTTAATTTGCAATAAAAACGAATATTTAAAAAGAAACAAGTATTAAAACTTAACATTGGGTACAAAACAGTATAAATTGAAATGAAATAGAGTTGCAGTACCTATAGTTACCTAGTTGTTATATTTTAAGAATATTTACTTAGTTTTAAACATACAGGATGCTATTAAGATTTAGATTTTTTCTCACTTATACCTAAAACCTAAATAGAAAACAAAAGGTAGATACATAGAACCACAGTAATACATTGTTTGTTTGAGTTATAATCAGAAGAATTTTTTTTTTTCACTTTTAATTCTGCAAATTTTTTTACTACCTCTGTTAAGTTTATTTGATCAGCAATTTT
Organism: Rhamnusium bicolor; assembly: GCA_029963845.1. Taxonomy (NCBI): domain Eukaryota; kingdom Metazoa; phylum Arthropoda; class Insecta; order Coleoptera; family Cerambycidae; genus Rhamnusium; species Rhamnusium bicolor. Next base: position 23,151 of record JANEYF010001014.1, read on the forward strand.
ATGTTCAATTGATAAAATGGTCAAGCCGTTTAGTCGATTTTGCGTAGTAGTTGAGCGTAAAAAGGTTTTGATTAATTTTTAATTTGGAAAAATTTCTTTCTCCACTTGCTACTGATATTGGAATAGTCAGTAGTATTCTTAAGGCAATACTAAGATTTGGAGCAAAATTTAGCATTGTTAATATTTTAAAAACATCACTTGGACTTTCTTATTGCCCAAAAGTGCACAAACTGCAGAAATTTCCTCTACTAATTCTAGACCGTTCATGTCAGCTGATTCACCATCAGACAAAATATTTTCCAAATCTTTGCAAATTTTTATCAGTGTTTCTTTAGGCGTGGTTTTCAAATTATGTATATTATATGGAGATTGCAAATGGTTACTATGGTGATTCAGTTGTTCAAATCGACTATCTAGTGCGTTTAATGCTTGATCAATAGTATCGTAGAAAAATTCTATTTTCTATTTTTCTTTGGGATCTTCGATTGGTTCGTCCCTTGCCTCATATGAAAAGTTGGCCTATTTTCTTCTTACGCGGTGTCGCGGCGTTGTTGATTCAAAATTGGCTTCAATGTTAATTTCATCAGCCAATTCTCTTGCGTCAACAATGATTTCATTAAAAGACTTATCTGATCGAAGACTTTTAAAGCAATTTTTTCAGTTCTCTAGAAGATCAAGTGCTTTTTTCAAATCAAAATCTTTTGTTTGCATAAGCTTGCTTATGGGATTAATACAGTTTAAAATTTTATACCATATGACTCTTGAACATAAAAATTTAAATTGTTTAATGCAACTTAGCAAACCCGAAGCTTCGTCTCTTATTGAGATATCTAAGTCTTGGTTTTCATAAATGCTTAGCAAAGCGTCGTATATTTCACCAAGTTGAAATCTTAAGGGCGTTAAAGCTTCTATCCTGCTTTCCCATCGAGTGTCACTCAAAGGTTTTAATGTTCTTGGACATGTTTTAAAAATATTCCCATCGAAAAGTAGAAAAGAAAGAAATAAATATATTTTTTGGACCATATTAAAAAAAATTGGCTGCTCCCAAGGATGCATTTGCCATATCATTTACCACTAGATTGAGCGAGTGGCTACTACACGGAACGTAGAATGCTCATGGATTTAAATTCCTAATTCTAGATTGCACTCCTGCATTGTTGCCCCTCATGTTAGCCCCGTTATCATATCCCTGCCCTCTTATATCTTGCACATCAAGTCCCATATCATGAAGCTCTTCAATTATAATTTTATATAGTTGTCATCCTGTACATCTTTCCACAGGTAAGAAACCTAAAAAGCTTTCGTAGATTTTTATTTCGACATCGTTTGAATCAGAATCAGACTTATTGATGGAAACATATCTAATTATCAGGGTCATTTGCTCCACCTTACTAACGTCAGGAGTGCAATCTAATATTATGGAATATTATTTCGTTTTTTTATTTCATCAGTAATATGCGATTTTACACTTTCGTGAAGTAAGTCTATTATCTCGTTTTGAATGTTTTTTCAAGATAGTGAGCTTTGATTTCCTCTTTTTTAAGCACTCTACACACGTGTTTCTCCATGACGGGGTCAAATTCAGACAGCAATTCAACTATTTTTAAAAAGTTGCCGTTATTATGCTCAAACAGCTTGTCACTTGTACCTTGAAAAGCTAAACAACTTTTACTGAGCATTTTAGTAATTGTTACAATCCTTAGAAACACCTCATACCAGTAATTCGTTTCAGCGTTAATAACTGTTTGGGCAGCTGATAGTTGTACAACACTTTACCTTTGAGTTCTAGCCAGGACTTTTGAGCGTGTATATGATTTTTAGAAATCTTGTGATCCTTTAAAGTTCCAACGATGTACTTCCAGCCTTTAAAACGTTCTTTTGAAAGGGAACTTGACACACGGCCGTAAATTTTGCAGCAAACGCAATATATGCAGTTTTTTGAAGTGGAATGCACTAGCCAGTCTCTTATAACTTGCCCTCCATTTCTTAAAAGTAATTTGGCTCTAAATTTTCGACCAGTGCGATCATAAGGAAATTTGTAATTAAACAATGATTTAGGTGGACCTTGTCATACTAAAAAACTTCTTTCGACATCTCCTAAAATTCTGGGCCACAATACTGGATCTGTACCTAAAGTTTGTACAGTGCATTTCGTGGGTGGTAGGGTGGGGTCAGTTTGTAGAGGTAGAGTGCTACTAGTGCTAGCCAGGGTGCCTTCTGTAAGTGCCAAGGAGGTGTCAGTTCGTAGGCTGATTTCATTTGGTGACAAAGTTGGTTTAGAAATATCGTGTATTGATTGGTCTTGGTCACCAACACTCTCTGATGATTCCGTGTTTTCCTTTTTATCTGAATTTTTGAAGATATTTGTTTTGGTACTAATGGTACTACCGAACCTACCCTGTAAATAATTGTGCAGAGCACCAGCTTGTTTTTGCTTCAAATCCCATTAATAAGTGACTTAGTCTGTCTCACAGTTTTGAAAAATAAAATGCCTAGTTTTAATTACCTACATAAACTATTTTTAAATATAAAAACGAATTTCTTAATGTTTTGGGCTAATTTTCAACCCCCCTTTTGGAAAAAATAGTTAATACTTTTAGTAATTAAAACTAGGCATTTAATTTTTTTTAAACTGTGGGACAGACTAAGCCACCGTCACCGACTAATCGTATTTGAAGATTTGTCTTCTTCTATCTTTTTATGCAACGCATTGGCTTCTTACTACACAAAATTATAATTTATTAATTAATAGGATTTTTTTTAAGATATTTTTTAGGTGTGGTGGATCCCAACAAAATGGACAAATTGCGAACCACCACAACGAACATATAAAAATTAAATATTTAAAATAGATACCTACCTAAAATATTTGAATTTTTAAGATAGATTTTTTTGTTTCTCTTTTTTCGCGGCGAAAACCCCAAATAAATTAATAAAAATCTGTCACAATAAACATACAGAAACTATTTAAAAATGTATAAAGTACTTATTGTGGAAAATATTTTTGAAAATAATTCTTTACCACTTAATATAGGTATTTGTAGAAATACTTACCTTTAGTAGTTGACAAAACACACGAGAGTCACTATCCCGAACTAAACTGTTAAATATATTTAACATTTATAAACTTACTTTAAGGATATGTTATCACCGGCACCGACGCATTTGCAATAATAACACAATTGCGCTTAGATTACTTTTTATATAGTAAGGCGCGGAAACATGTCCATGCATGGTATGTCTTGCAGTTCCTATTTTAAACAAGTAACTATATACCTACAAGTTCATGCAGGGTCATGCGCGGCTTTTAACTATATGTCTTGTTTTATTTAAAAAATAAATATGCTTTTTTAGAAAGGTGTTCAAATATTTTTCCAGCTTTAACACATAACAAACCACAAAGATCAAATATAAATTGCATAGTACTTAGTTTTAGTTAGAGAAAATATCAACAAGTAGTGTAAAATTTATATTAATTGAGAATAATTAATTTATCAATATTTGGTTCACATCCAGTGGGGCGAAAATGCCGCCCTTAGGATGGCCGCCCCGGACAGGGGTCCGGGTTGTCCGTTTCTAAAACGGACCCTACTGCTGTGTTTTAATACATCCCAAAACCATATTTACACTCAAAACGGCTCATCGTACATGTATGGCATAGGTTTATATTTTTATGGCTAATATGTAAAACTGTGCGAAACGAACACTAAATAATATTTAAGTCGTCTTTTCTTATTTATTACCACAGTATACTTTTACTCCTTGGTAAAATAATATAACCGTTTTTTGATTCATTAGAAAGCTTTATCTTAGATAAATGAAGCTTCATCTTAGATAAAAAAGAATACTTGCTTTTGGAGACTAATGTACCACTCCATGTTAACAATGAAAATAATGATAGGAAGACCGATATAATTACTAACCTTGCAACCTTCCTCGATATTCAACAACATAACAAAATACTCAATTATTCAGGCCGTCTGCTCGATCTTGTTTTCTCGAATCTAAAGTGTGAAATTCTACACGATAATGCGCCACTTCTAAAAGAGGATATTCTTCACCCAGCTCTTCTCGTCAAAACAAAGCTTCCCTTAAAATGCACAAACTTTACATTCCCTAATGATCAGAAATCCTACAATTTTAGGAAAGCTAATTACCCAACTCTATATAAAGCTACCTCTGAAACCGTTTGGTATAATCTACAAAACTTTTCAGGTATCAATTTAGTTCTTGAAGAATTCTACAACAGGCTTCATTACATCATAGATCAACACGTTCCTCAATACAGAACATATAAAAGGATTTATCCAAAATGGTATACTAGTAAAATAATTAATAATATCAAACAGAAAGACAAATATTTCAGCAAATTCAAAAAACAAAGTTCAACTATTAGCTCGAACAATATAAACAACTTAGTGCTTCAATAAAACAACAGATCGATTTAGCTTATCAACAATATATCTCTAGTATACAGACCTCAATATCCTCCGATTCAAAACACGTCTGGTCCTTCATACAATCGAAAAGACAAAAACAAGAATACCTGGAAAAATTTCATATAAGGATATGATAATTTACAAGAAATTATAAACGTATTTGCGGAATTCTTTAGTTCAGTGTATAGTGCGCCAAGTAGCAGCACGCAAAATAACGATATGACCCGATACAACAACAATTTCGAAACTATCAATATAAAAACCATTTCTATGTCAGAAATAAAGGATGTTATTAAAAATTAAATAATAAAATGGCTTCCGGTCCGGATCTTATACATCATTTCTGGTGAAAGACTGCGCTGATGCATTCTCCATACCACTATTCATCCTGTTTAACCTTTCTATTAAAACGTCAGTCTTTTCCAACTAATGGAAAGTAGCAAAAGCTTTTCCAATTTTTAAGCAGGCGATATGGCCTTGTAAATAATTATAGACAAATTTCTCTTCTGTGCAATTTGGCAAAGGTGCTGGAAATTATTGTATACAATCGTATATATTTGTCCACAAAGAACATATTATCGCCATGTCAGCACGGATTCATGTCTAACAAATTTATTGTTACGAACTTAGTGTCATTCAGCCAAACCATGTCTAAAGTCATAGACGAACATGGTCAGACTTTACCAAAGTTTTCGACCGCATTGATCATTAGCTACTGCTACAAAAGTTGGAAAAGTTCGGATTTAACTTAAACCTACTAAATTTTTTTCGATCATACCTAACAGAGAGAAAGCAATTTGTATTTTACAACAGACATAAATCATCGACATATTTGACACCATCCGGAATACCACAAGGCTCCAATCTCGGGCCCTTATTATTTATGTTATTTATAGATGATCTGTGTATTGAACTACAATGCGATTCCCTGATATTTGCAGATAATTTAAAAATTTTCAAGCGCATAAGTTCCGTAAATGATTGTATAAGTCTTCAAAATAACCTCGACGCAGTCAACAATTCATGTATTCTTAACAAAGTTCAATGCTACCAACTGTAATGTAGTAACTTACACAAAAAAACGAAATCATATTATCTACAACTACAGAATCAATGATACTGTCCTAGAATGCAGAAATGCAATCAAAGATTTAAGCATATATTTTGATCTTGAACGCAGCTTTGCCGAACATACGAACATTAAGTCTAAAAAAGCAATCAAAATGCTAGACTTTATCATAAGAAATTGTAAATCAATTACTAATTCAACATGTCTAAAATTATAATACTACTCCTACGTAAGATCAAAGTCGAATGTGGGAGCATAATCTGGAACCCCTATTCAATTATCCACAAAAATACGCTAGAACAAGTTCAAAGAAATTTTCTAAAATTCTTATGTTTTAAAACTACAGATCATTATCCCGAAAGAGGGGTAGGCAATAGGTATCTACTGGCTAGCTTTAATTTTGAAAGTCTGGAATTTCGACGAATCTGTTCCATGCTAATTTTTCTCCATAAACTACTACATAATAAAATTGATTGTCCTCAAATTCTTTCACAAATTAATCTGCTGATTCCTAGAGCGCATTCTCGACAAAATCTCACATTTTACAATATTCGAGATATTAAAATCACCTATATATTTTATGTGTTATAACTTTAACAAAATAAGTCAATACTGTGAGATAAACACTTGTACACAAAAAAAGCTATTGAAATATGCTAGACGAGCTTTTGAAATATAATCTTAATTTTTAGAACCAAAATCTTCTTTATACCTCTACCTTTTTATTTCATTTATTTACCTTCTTCAAAATGCTCAATTACCTTACACGAATCAATTATTGTCTTATGTTATTTACCTGTCTTAATTATTATTATTGTTATTTTCTTCCTTCTCAACTATTTCTGAACTACTTTAATTCCTAGTGAGATTAATGTTCACTATACGATTTACCATATTATATATCATGTAGGTACTTTTACTTTTACTATACTCAGCTTCAAATTTTGTATTTTTTTTTTATAGCAGCTATATGAATTTGTTTATTACCTTATTTTATAGTTTAACATAAGTATAAGATTTAAGTATAATATTTGACGCATATTTTGTACTGAAACTTTGTCCTATAAGTGGGGTTACCTGTTGAGCAAATAAAGCATTTTTTTTCTGTTTCCCGACGCTGGACAGTCTCCCCGTGGCCTCCGACGTCTCACGGAAGTCGCGCCAACACATTAACTACAGCCACTCCCCACATCCCGCAAGGTTAATGACTGTAGATTCCGGAATCGTGTGCTCTAAGCAGACGGAGAGACCCCAGAATGACCGCCTTCTGAATTTGGCCTGCCAGCCACTCGACTGATTTTTGGCAGGCCGGTATGGGTCTTCAGTTCCGAGAGCAGCGTAGGCTTTATCCCTCCGAGTACACTGATTATTAGGACGACCATTTTTACCGAGTAGCCTGGGTACAGCACTTGGAGCTCATACCGGAGATCGCGATATTTCGTCCGTTTCTCCTCCTCTTTCAAGGTGATGTTTTTTTCCGCAGGTGCCGAGAACTCGATGACATACATCACCTTGAGCTGATGGTAAAGGTGGACTATGTCAGGCTTGTTGGCTTGGATTAGCCTAACCGTCAGGAACGAGTAGTTCCAGTAAATCCGGCAATTCTCGTTCTTGACAACGGACTCAATATCTCTGGGGACGTAAGGCAGCACTGGTGTCTGGTCTACCCTGTACGAGTGCCTTAGATGGTAGTATAGCACTCGTAACGTCGCGTTATGTCGGTGGATGTAGGCCGAAATCGAATATATGGGACATGAAGATAGTAAGTGCATAAGCGATTCCGGCGCCTGATGGTAGGTGTTGCAGTTGATATCAGGAACCTCTACACGCCACACGCGGCTACGGTAGACCAAGGTGTTGATAACACCATCTTGGCAGGCCATAATGAATCCATCGGTCTCCGACTTAAGCCCGGCTGACCTTAGAAAAGCGAATGTCAGCCTGGTCGATAAACCCAGTGTTTCTATGTTCTTATAGAAGACACCATGCTGGGGTTTATCGACGTGCTGCCGAAACAGATTTTCCTGTTCGGCAGCTCTAATTCGGGTTTTCAGACGATTTGGCTGAAGTTCAGTGACTGACTCTACATCAGTACCTCGCCGGCCTCCTTGTCTAATGTCAAATGCGAGAACGAGTCCATCTGCTGATCTTTTTGCTGCCTTGAACAATGCTGCTTCCACTCCTACAGTTTCGTGATGTTTTACAAACCGCAAGAGGAGATCTGAGTTCCTGAGGGTGTTACATGCCATACTCAGTACTACTCTGCCATGGGTACACTCCAAGTTCAAGAGTCCTCGGCCCTCCGTTGACGTGGGAGGTACACACAAGGAACGAATGATCTAGAATGAATACTTCTGTGAATATTCATCATCTTGCGGGTATCTCTGTCTAATTGGCGCAGCTCATCTACCGTCCACTTTACTACTCCGAAGGAGTAGAGCAGAACAGAAACGGCATGCATATTAGTTGCAGACACCTTGTTCTTCCCCGAAAGTTCGGAAGACCAAATCTTTCGGAGACGGTGTCTGTACTTGCCGAGGAGAGAATCCTTTATTTGTGTTACATCCTGGATGTGTCTTTGTTGCACACTCAGATATGTATAGGTCTCTCCGGCATCCAGATGTCTTAGGATGCTTCCGTCTGCGAGCTGCGCATCTTCAGGGAATTCCACGCATCGTCCTCTCTTGAGGTGGACGACTGCACATTTGTCCAACCCCAACTCCATACCAATTGCCCGCATATATTCTTCGACCACCCTAAGAGCGTTTTGTAGTTCGCGCTCTCCGGAAGCATAAAGTTTAAGGTCATCTATATAAAATAGACAGGTGACCTTATGCCTCCGTCACATTGATATCCGCGGGTTTGGCGGAGCCCAACAGACAACGACAGCAGTGAGATTCAGAAGAGGAGAGGACTCAGGGAGTCACCCTGGAAAACTCCTCTCCTAAATGCCACCTGCTCTGTCGTGACCCGCTCTGCACCTGATGTTATGGTGAAGCGAGTCTTCCAGAGCGGCTGCAGCTGTCCTATGCATCTCACTAGTGGTGTTGGTACTGCAAGAAATTCGAGCAAGTACTACAATAGCTCATGCGATGTTGTATCAAATGCCTTGCGGTAATCAATCCAGGCCATCGATAGATTCCGCTTGTAATGCACAGAATCCTGTATAATACAGCGGTCTATCAGTAGGCTGTCCTTGCAACCTGCCATGCCCTTCTTGGCACCACGCTGTTTGTGTATCTGCTGGAAGACCAGATCAACAGATCTCAGTGTCCTAGCATACAAGATACGTGTAAATATCTTGTAGCAGGAGTTGAGGCAAGTGATAGGCCTATAATTCCTCGAGTCGGAAAGATAGGCCGGATAGGGGGGGATAAGCACAATACGTCCCTCGAGAAAAGGCGCGATTCTCTGGATGCATTTCGCACCAAAGTGCATGCAATCGCGCCATGTATCCTCTTCGCTCAGTTTCGCTACTCTCACGGTAGGTCAACAAGTGTTCATCCCGAAGTTCCCTCATCCACTTAAAGTGTCCTTGTCCATTGCGTTCGTCATTATTGAGACCGTCTCGTGAGGCCCCTCTCACCTGTCTCTGACCCCCATCCGCTTGGGGTCCGTCGTGAGGGGCTCTTCTTTTGAAATTATAGGGAACCAGAAGTGCAAGGGGTACTAGGTGGTTAGCCTTGGTACCCCCCGGCCGACATTTGTCAAGCAGAGTTGCCCCTGCCTCTCCAGGGTGCACCACGCGGAGGTTGCCGGTCCTTTGCACCCCTTATTATTATTATTCCACCGGACCGGAAAAATATATGAAATAAGTCCTTTTAATACCCTGTAGAAAAACATATTTAAATTAAAGTTTTTAACGTATTTTACGAAAAAAACCTAGTCAGTAATCTCTCTAGCTTCCATTAATTTGACATAAAATATCAGAAATAAATTTACCACTGCACTTTTGCTGAATAAGGAAAAGGACTTATACGAGAATGGTTTGGATGTTTTCACATAAACCGTACTGACTAAGGCTCCTTGAATTGCAACGCTAAGTAATGCCTGGAGCATCAAGAGGAACCATCCTCCTTTACATTTTTTCTGTGGGATGGCGATATCCATAACCAATAGTTGTAATTGTTTCTACACTCAATAGCATGTACCCTGGAAAACATAAACAGTTAATAGATAAATGTCAAAAGAGCATAATGCACTTAAAATTATTTCAAAACTTAAATATCCGATTTCTAGTAATAAAAATAACATTATGAAGAAGATACTGTGAACACGGTCGATAAATCTCTCCAGTTTCAAATGCACTTTCTTCATTGCTTACTGCTTACCATTAATTATAGGTTTTGCCAATATGTTTAAAAACCATGAGTACAAACACTGGTTTATATATATATATATATATATATATATATATATATATATATATATATATATATATATATATATATATATATATATATATATATATATATATATATATATATATATATATATATATATATATATATATATATATATATATATATATATATATATATATATATATGTTGTTTTTCAGGTTTTCGCGGGTGGTGAATGTTAAATTCGTTTTCCGGGTATACTCCCGCGTAGGTGATAGGCCCCGAGAGGGACCGTGGTTGTCTGAACGTCGAAACGTCGTTCAGACAACCACGGTCCCTCTTACCTCGAAAAACTTATATATATATATATATATATATATATATATATATATATATATATATATATATATATATATATATATATATATATTTATATATATATTATATTAACTAAGTAGGATACTAGTTTTGTAAATTTGTATAAGTATTGTCTAATATATGTGGCAAATTAAATCGGCGATAGATCGTTAGTAAGACCCGGCTATTTCTTAAGCTGTTTTTGTGAAAGCGTATCATACGGCGTGTATTGGAATTCCCTCTGGTCTGAAAAACACCGAAAACTTCAGGACTTTACTGGTATCGCGATTAGTGCAAATATAAAATCTGATTTTGAAAATGTTGTCAAAACTAATATTGAATCTAAATTGAAAGATGTTATGAACAACATTGAAAATTTATTTGAAAATACAAAAAAAAAATTTTAAAAATAGCCGAAAAAATTGTTTAAAATCTTTGTTGTTTCTGCTAAATCATAAGAACCAGGCTCCTGTATTCTCAAGTAGTTGATAACATCAATGGTAATTATAAAGCTAAAAATTTTTGAACAACCAAATGTTCAACAAAGTGTGACAAATGGGTTGATGAATAAAAGGTAGCAAATGCTTGTACAAATTTTTGAAGCAAAACCTTTGATCTATATGATTAATATTTTCGAGCATTTGCTTCATACTTAATATAAAGGCATTTGCTTTACTAGAAGCAAAAGCTTCAACAAATATGAATAAAATTAATTACGTATAAAACTCGTTTTACTATCTACCTTAGTATTGGCTTCAATAAATGTGTAGGTATCTCAGTAGTAGATTTCGCTTTGGTAAAGCAACACCTAATATCTGAATTAAGGTGTTTTTAAATCAAATAGAAAATCGAGCGATACACCATCAGATGCAGCTCCTTTTTAGAATGGATTAAAAAATCTCGTTGAAAAAAATATCTTCTTCAAAAAATGACATTTCATTGAAAAAAAAATTAGATGAAGATTGTTAAAAATTTTTTTTTTTTCGAAATTCTATAAAAAACTCACCAAGAATCAAAATAAATATTTAGGCATTAATAAACATTGAAAATCGAGCGATATGGTGTATCGCAGACACAGCGACCCTTAATGTTTAAAAAAAGAGGTAGGTCAATTTTCTTTTAAAAACGTTACAGACCATAAATGAAGAGATGTCGAAATTCCATGAAATCCAAATCTTCCATCACCTACACCCCTTTAGTAAAATCTCTATAAAAAGTGAACATTTCTTCGGAATTTTTTTTTTTGAAATCTGGACAACAAATATCTTCTTCAAAAAATGATATTTAATCTTAAATAATTTTTTTTCTTCAAAAATTGAAATTTGTAAAATATTTATTGTTGGTCAGATGAAGGTTCGCTAAAAAAAAGTTCTTTTCGAAATTCTATAAAAAAATACCATGTACCAAAAATCAAAATAAACGTTTTGGCATTAATAATATTAAAAAAGTAACATAAGACTTGTTAAAACATAGTATTGGCTACAAAGTCTGAAGTATTTGCTATGAAGCAAAAATAAAGAAACAGCACCGATAATTACTTGACATTAAAACAATGACAACCTCACAATTTCAATCATTTAAATTTCGCGCCACATAGTTCTCGTGGCTGACGTCATGCGCAGAAATGAACGAAATTCGGTCGCGGGATTAGGATACCAGTATATTTGTATCATGTGTTGTTTATTTGTCAACTATGATGTTTGTGCAGTATATGATGCGATAGAACTTAAGATTTGTTACAAATATAGTGGCTTAGATCACTTTGATAAATCGTGTTCTAGTAACAAATTAGTGTGCCTGAAATGTTCTCTGGCTCATAGTCTTAAAGATTCCTCAGATTCTGCAGTTTTGAGATGCATTAATTACGTAAATACTAAAATATCTGATAAGTAACCATTTTGTTTGGGATAGTATTAAATGTACTGTTTATTAAAAAAAACGTATACACATTAAGGAAACATTATTTAATAGCAAATAGCAATTAGATAGGCGCGCGTTATCAAGAGCAAAGAATTTTCATGCAAATCCTTTCACTTCTAGTATCACAATATTCGCGGATTAAAGTCTAAAACACATGAGTTGTTTCATGCATCATTAGCATATCAGTTTAGTTTAATTGCGTTAACTGAATCTTGGCTTGATTATAGTGTGTTTGACTGAAGTTTTTCCAAATAATTATTTTGTTTATATAAGGAAAGATCGTAATTTTGACCTGACAAACTTGACGAAAGGTGGAGATGTTTTACTGGCCTTAGATAAATCATATTTCGCTGGATCTTAGTGTAGTTTGTAATTTATTTCCTGATATCGATATAATTGGAATTAAAATTGTATATTTTATTATTCTGTTTGTGTTTGTATTGTACATTCCACCCAATAATAATGCTACAACATATGGATCCTTGTTTGATACGTTAACAGCAAATTGTCACTTTCTTAATGAAGATAAATTAATTATTAGATTAGGTAATTTTAACATTACAAATTATTCAACTACTGGTGAAATCTCTAATAGGATTTTTTATATACAAATGCCGGCCCTGAAAAATGGCAAATATTTCCGCTGCCTAAATATCTTATAAATAATATTATTTTTATTTTTAAAAGTTTAATTTATATTACGTTTAAGTTACAAAAAACGTTTTTATTTTAATTTTTTTATAGAGTTGATTATTTTGTTGTGCAATGTAAATAAAATAAACGTTTTTTGTTTATCTTACTTTTTAACATCTGTTCACTGAGATGAGTAAAATTTGGGGTCCTAATTTAAATTTTCCCATATAATATCAATCCGACCCTACCATTTATTTAAATTAATTAAATAGTTATACCTGTAAAAGTATTTGAGTTAACTATGCAGGGTTCTGTATTATTTTTGTCAAAATCTCCACTGTTTAGAGCCATTAAGTACCAGAGCACGCCGAACATAAGAAAGCATGCGAAATTGACCAAAACTAATGTTATAAGGATCCATCTCCAACGGATTGTTAATAATGTGTTTCCCAGATCCCTAATGTAAGATATGTTCTTGTGGGGAAGTTTCGTTAAAAATATGTTCAACCTTCCAGATTTCCTTATTATCCTTGCTAGATTGAAGCAGTTTATGAAACTTGATCTTGATTTGCTACAAAATAAAAATATAGATTTGGTAAATAACCCAAAAGACTTACTAAACAGACTAAACAAAAGTCGTTTATCATTTTATAAAGAAAAAGAAAAAAGTATTCTGCTTTTGTTAGTTTTGTTAAAGTCACAGTCTACACGAGTTTCAGCTTATACATTCAAGACTACAAACAGTACTTCGTAAACACGTAAGAAGCCGAAACAAGAGAAAGGTTACTTCAATAATACTTTTAATACCAAAAACAGGCATTTTCTCAATATTTTATAAATAAGGTCGATGCTGCATTTTTTTTTTTAAAATACTTATATAAGGTCAACCTATTTTCACTACCAAGGTGAATCACCGAAGCCAGGAGATAAACCCATCATTGCTTGTGAAACAATTGGTACCACTAACCTATAAATTTTGCTCAACCTCTAGTCTATCGTAGGGTAGGGACATTTAACGTGCTCACATCACAAATACACGTAGGGTACGTTTTACGTCCCTTTTGGAAGATGGTGCTAGCAAATTTGCTCGTTTACTACTCTCTATCGACTTATCCGGTCTGGATTTAAACATGGGTCGCCTGGGTAGAAGGACACGGGGAGTATACCTGTTTAGTTTGAAAATTTTTAACAATAAACATAATATTGTCGTTCGTTTCTAAATACCCTAAGTTAACAACTGAACAAGCTACGACCTTGAAACGGTTATATATATATATATAAAGACTTGTGGTGGATCTAACGGTAAAGCCCGCATAGTTGAACGAATTTATAATCTGTAGACACATATATTATTTTCATGTAAAAACATATTTTTTTCTCTTAAACTATGCATTTCGAAACATAACTAACATTAACATGATAATCAGCAGCTCAAAATATATATATTTCGATCAAATTACCGAAAAGATTGAACATTGTAGAAAAAATATTAACATATGAGGAAAGTTTCACCATAAATTTGTCACAACGGTTTTTGTCTTCTCATTCTTTGATAAAAATTTTATACATTTGAGTTATATTGAGGTATGGTACAAGAAATATTCTATAGTTATTTTTATTCCGTGAATAGTATTGTTACGTGTTTACTATCCACACAAACACCTCTACTCGTAGATTCGTTGATTGAAAGTCCAGGTAACACTTACTCACTACTTTATTAATTAATTAACAATTAACAACAATAGATTAATTACTGTCTTAACTATAATCACACTTGAACACTTATAAGTCTCTTTCTTATTTCTTCTTTACTCGTTCACGTTCAACTTAAGATTGACTGTCGGCCCACCGTGTGTCTTATTTATACATCCATTCACACGATCTAGAGCAGTCCAGAATATTCCCGGCCGTTCTCATATAATTCCAGTCTCATCTAACCAGTCTACACAGTCCAGTGGCGTAACAGTATGATTCTTCGACTGGAAATGTTTTTAAATGTTCTTAGTTCTTAGTCAACGTATGTATTTGAGTGGCGCTCTCTGGTTTACCAGGTAAAGTAGTAGTTGTCCACTTTTCAGTTTTTTTAAAGACCAACTTTTTTTCTGTTAAATTGATGTAATGAACAAAATGAATCTCTACATACCAAAAATGTTTGTTTGTAATAAGTAACTGATTACGTAAAGGAATATTGTTTCGGAGTTTTTACATTAACTTTATAACGTGCAACTGGTATTATGGCAGTACTGTTAAATAATAATTTTTTGGAGATAATATCCAAATAATAATAAAAATAATAGAATAGTCTTTCTAGCTTCCAAATTAATATTTTCACTGCATTTCAATCTGCATTTTTCTTGCACAATAAGGGTCCCTGTTCTCTTCTTTCTCGACATATGTTTTTCATTTTGGGTAAAATATTATTCTCCTCTCTCTCTCTTTATCTCTCTCTCTCTCTCTCTTGCAGTTACTAATCTTTCTTTTTATTGGCTCGGAATTTGTAGCCCGTTTTCTAGAAATATTTCCTTCTAGATCAAAAATTTTCTTATGGCTGCCTTCCTTCTAAAAAAAATGGTATGTATCATTGTGCCATCAAAAACTAATTCTTTTTCTACCGTGACAGGGTTCATTTTCAAGATAATCATTTATTATATCTGATAACATTTCATAATAGTTTTTCAAAAATTTGCTCAGGAATTTTACATTCATCGCTTTCTTCTTCTTCATCACTTGAGGGAACATATTCACTACCAGAGGACACATTTTCATTACTAAATAGTTAAAATTTGATGGATTTAAAAGCCTTTGAAAGCAATTTGGATAAAACTTTATTTGTAAGATTTTATTTTTAAAATAGAATTTTTATAATATAATACAAGTTTTTTAAAAATGTATTTATAAACGTTTTCTCCTGTCTTTTGTTGTATTGAATTGAAATACTACCCTTGGAATTCTCTAGAAGTGCCTGGAGTTTCCTACAGTTCTCTGAAATTTCCTGCAACTCCTTGAAATTTCCTGGAATTCCATGGAATTCCCCAATGTCTAATTCAAATATTAGCTAATAAGCCGCAAATGATTTCTCTGAAATTTCACCGAGAAGGCTAACTTTTCGATCATAAATTTTTATAGCAATCATGTATAGGTTGAAGAGAACACACAAAAAATAGTAGAGAAATGTTTTATAAGTCAGTTTTCTGTGAACGTATGAGCTGGTATTATTGGTGATTTCCTCGTTGTGCCCTACTTTTTACCTGCGATGAATCATATAAAATTTTTTGGAAGAGAAACTGCTTGGTATATTGAGAGATCTGACCTTATAAATAAAGGTAATGATGGTGTCCCAACACACATTAGCCTCATTACGCGTCAATTTTTGGGCATGGTATCCTTGACGCTGAATTGGTCTAGGAGGACCACAGTTATGGCCTTCTCTATCATCATATCTTTTTCCTCTGAATTTTTTTGGAACATTTAAAACCATTATCCGTTCTACCCCAGTGGGGTAGGTGCAAAACAGAGTTTTTAATTACACTTTCATTGCAGAAAAATATATCAACACAATCTTCAATTTTGGCATAGTTGACATACATTTGGTGTATCGGTGGGCCAAGAGAATATTAGTTCTTGGTATGTGTGAAATAAATAAGTTGTTATGGCGAGCAGAAATTCTAGGAATTTTAATAATGTACTTGATTTAATAGGTTAATACAACCAGATGATTATTAACAATTTTAGATAGAATAATTATGAATTGAGATATTCTTCGTTTGGTGAGACTTGGTAAGTTAAATCTTTCTAACAATATATTTTGTGGAAATCCAATAGGTGGATATCATCAAGAGAGTACACTGCAGATTTTAAAAACTTACGCTGAATATTCTCTAAATGTAATATATTGACATTGGATTCCACATGGCTCTGAAGCATATTCAAGGCGAGATCTAAACATAGAGTAAACGATGAGTGTTGACATTTTTAAAATCTTTGCAGTTCCTGATTACAAAGCCAAGACTCTTAAAATCAGAAGTAGTTACCATTATGACGTGCTTATTGAATGACAATTTAGGATCGAAATACACGTCAAGGTCTTTAATAATATCAGGTCTTTGTAAAATAACATTATCAATAATATAATTATACACATACAGATTATTCTTCCGGCCAAATAACATGACATTACACTTGCTAGCATTGAGGGGTAGATAGTTGTTGACGCACCAGAAATTGACAATATCCAAAGTTTTTGCAGAATTTCACAATCATGAACATTATCAATAAACTGGTACATTTTTAGGTCGTCTGCATACAAGAGGAAGTGGACCTTAGTATCCAAGCTTTCAAGAATATCATTAATGAACATTACAAAGAAAAGCGGTCCGAGTATCGAACATTGTGGCACGCCAGATCTTTGTAAGAAACTATTCGATTTATAACCACGGTACTGAACAAATTGATGTCGATTCTCTAGATATGACTGTATTATGACGTTTATAGTAATAATAGTGCAATAACATGAACTAGGGCAAGAACATGAACAAGAAATATATTCTTGAGGCTATTTATTTCCCGTTTTGTTATATTTACTTTTCGAAGTTAAAATATTACAGTTTCACAATTTTTTTAAATCAGATCAAATTAACGCAAACATACGGTCTACTATACAATCTGTACGATCTTTTGAACGATATGTCGAATGATATTACAAACAGATTCATTTGTACAGTTAATTATTTTGATAAAAAGTAAATTTTTGTGTATTGTTTTTAATACATATTTATTTAATCTGATAATATTTTACAGCTTTATATGAAAAATTATACGAATATTTTGAAAATTCATAATTTTAGTAGTTTTAAAATTATTTCCATCATCAATTTATGTTCCTTCGAATAAGACTAAATTTGTTGTGATCGATTAAACTACTATAAGGTGAAAATTGTAGGAGATAGAACGGCAACAACAACTAAATTAAAATTTCATTGTGTCATTTCGAAGGTCTTCGGTTTTCTGAAGCTAAAGGAGTAGAGAATTTTTTTTGGTAAATAAGTGTATTGATTTCTCACAATTTAAATGAAAATTAGGTTATAATTAATTTGTTTTGAATTTATTTCATTAATAATATGACTCAATTTGTTCCGAATTTATAACATTGCTAATTTTCGTTGCCTACTTTTAATATGAGTTACTGCCAAAACGTATGGTTAAAATTTCTTACCTAATTCTGCTTCTCTTTTTTAAGGATTAACAGAGGGTTAGCTGCTTTTGAGACCACAGATTCTTCTTCTGAGTTGTCCGAAAAATCATCAAATAAAACTTTTGTGTATTGATCCAAAGAACTGTTATATTCTAACATGTCGTTATTATATAATATATTGTTTATATAAATAATAAATAAATTTTCAAATCACTGCCGCTGTAAACATTATTATTGCCAATAAATAATTTCTGAGATTAGATATATTGATGATACTATGCTTTCCACTTAAGATAATCCATATTTGTTTGGTTTATCTTGTTCAAATCGGTATTTTACCTAATTTACGTAAAAAATTGGTTCAAGTTTATGAGTAATACCTTGCATCCATGAGTATTTTTTTTAATTTAGGTTAAATAAAATCATATCAAGGTCAATACATCCTTATTATAAGTGCATCTAACAATTTTATCACTATTTCAATCAACATCAATTAAAAACTGGTCGGAAAATCACAAGGTCTAACGACATGAATTAGTCCTAGAAATTAAGAAAATAGTCAGTAATTATGAATTTATAACTGACTTAGAGTTGGTGACTTATGAATTCAGAAAAGAGTCAACATATCATTTTCTAATTTACACAGTATGAAATGTACAACGTGTTAAAGTTTTATATTTGAGGAGTCTAATATAAAAAAAAGTGGCAATCTCAAATTTTGCTGCAAAAACAATTTTCTATTTGGTCGTATCTGCACAAAATCCTGCATCTAATAGTTAGAAAAGTATGTGCTATATATGTACATAATTTAATTATTGTGGTGGTTTCAAAATCGGCAATAATTTTCTATAGGTAAGTATTTACTTTTAAATCCGGCAATATCCTTCGCAGCCAATAGAAATCTTGAATTACGCAGATCTTAGTACTTTAGTAATAATTGTAGGGGAAGGCGAGGCACATTCGGACACTTTTTTGTAACTAGCGTTTATAAGTACTTGAACATAATATTTTTGTAGAAACAACCATGGCTACAGATAGGTAAATATGTTGCCTATCTTCCACAATTTTTATTTTGGTGAAATGATAGTACTGCCTGAGATATTTATAACTTTCTGTAAATGTGCATTTGTCCGAAACTGCCATATTAGTGGGGCAGTTGTGGACAGTGGTGGGACAGTTGCGGACAGTGGTGGGGCAGTTTTAGATATAGTGGATATGATAGTAGGTACGAAATTATTATTGTAAGTAAAACAGTAGGCAATATGTTTATTATTGATGTATTATATTTTTATAAGAAATATTTAATAGATTATTTAAAAAAAACGTTACATCATATTGTAATAATCAAAACTTATATTAAACTTAACAAATCTATTTGTTCGAGATGTTCCTTTTATTTGCAATGGCTTTGGTAGCTTCGAAACGATATCATGTCTTGAAACTGTTGCAAGATCTTCTACGTCAGGGTAAGTGTAACCTCTGCTTCTTCTCTGCCTTAAAAACTTTACCAAATACTCAGAATAATCCTGAATTTCCTGAATTTCACCTATACAATAACGAATGGTCTTTTTAATAGGAAATTTAACTAAAATGTAATCATGTTTCTCCAGTGTTTCATCATCTAGAAGATCAAGGGGCTCATTGGTATCTGATTCTTCTGCTCCGATATTGATATCAATGTCGGAATCATATTTGTCTATATCTGATTCCAATTCAGAATTAGACGACGAAGATTCTATGCGTTTTTTAATTTGGTTAATTTTGTTACTTTCATCTTTTAATTTTCTTTTAGGAATAACTTTGTTTATTCCCTTTTGACATTTCAGTTTCTGAAGTTCTGTCCTCTTTGGGATACGAGTTGTTTGCGATTTTTTACGCCTTATTTCCTCTAACTCTTCAACCCTTATTTTCTCCGGAGTGCTAGTAAATATTCTAGATTTTCCTAATCTAGACTTTTTTATTTGCCTTTCTGGAAGGAGCTTTTGGTAGTGGCCTAATACTGTAGGGGCTAACAGATGACAAGTTTAGAGTAGAATTTTTTGTTTAAAGTTAAATTTAAGACAGCTTCTATTACTTCATTTAAACAATACTCAACTATGCTATACGTGTCGGTATTAATTGTTGTCTTATAATTAATAACATTTGATATTATGTTAATTTTTAGTTGCGTGCGTGAATGGCTTGGTAGGCTGTCTTCTTCATTTGGTATTGTTTGTAAAGGTTCACCAGTTTCATTTCCATTGTTATTTATTGCGGTTGATGGTTCTGGTTGAGGACGATCTATCACAAATGCAGCAGAGAAATCTTCGTCATCAAAGGCAAGCTTGTTTATAGGTTATATACCAGTTTTTTTTTAAGAATTAATAATATTTAATGGTGTAAATGATAATAAATATGGTGTGGTGATTGAATTTGGAATGTTGTCAATTCGTATTGGTTATCCAGGATGCATCGCCATAAAATCGTTAAATGCTGTTTACAGCGGGCTTTAAACGGACCAAATACCCCTATGTTTAAAGGTTGCATCCTATGTGTGCAATGGGGAGGAAAGGTGAGCAGTACTATACCATTCTCCCGACAATAATTTATTGCAGCTAAAGAAGTATGGCATTCATGATTGTCGAGTATCAACAATATCGGACAATCCTTGGTTGACTTTGTATGCTTTTGAATATGTTTTATTAAGTTTTAAAAAAATGTCTGCATTAATCCAGCCACTTTTGGAACCATTTGGCACCTGCCAAACTTCCAGCAAAATAGGAGTCTTTTATTCTGACGCAGGGAAAAATGAAAGTAGACGGTAAATAAATACCAGCAGCGGTTATACCAGCACAAAAAGTAACTAAATTTCCTCTCTCTGCAGACACTATTTGTCCAACTTGTTTCTTTCCGGCTTTCGCGATAACTTTAGGCGCCTGCAATACTGTTGTGATTCCTGTTTCATCGGTGTTTAATATTGTTTTTGCAGTAAACTTATATTTCTGTTGAACCGATATGTAATTATCAAAAAAACTGATCTACGTTGTGTCTATTAAAGGCGGTGGCACCCGCCAAACTAGTATTTTCCGGTTTTCTATAAGCTAATTCAGGATGTCTTCTCATAAAGAGTCTCATCCACTCTTTTCCTGCCATTCTATTAGTATCCCATGATGACGGGTATTTCTTTTTAAGCTCATTAGCAAACTTAAATGCCAACGTTCGACAGGAACAAAATGTGAGTCCGTAATTAATATTAGAAGAAACCTTTAAATATTCTTCCAACTGAATCTCTTCTTGTACGGAAAACACCTGCCTTGAGCCATATTTTGAGTAACGTTCTGGTTCGCTGTTACTTTCATTGCCCGAATCGATTCGCTCAGATATTCGCCATTAGAGCGCTTTTACTTAAGTCGATCGTACAGTGTAGATTTTTTTATACCAAATCGTAATGCAGCATAACGTATTGGGGTCTTATTTCTTAGTATATCATTTACTGCCTCTGTAACAGCATTTTCGGATATATCCGTTCTGGTTGCTTTTTTTTATATAATTCCGCACCATGCTGCAAAAACAAATGTTTTTGTAAAACATTTGAATGAATAGATGACACATATAAATTAAATAAATAATAGCAATAGCTACAATCAGACAATAATGTAGATTAATATTAGATAGGGTAGATTCGGACAGCGTACGAAAGTGCCTCACTGAATTTGTCCGATTGTACTGCACTATGGTATTATAACTTATATATAGATATATACTTTTTATAGGTTAAATTTCTCTTGATATGACTATATAAATTCATGCATAATTTACTACCTTTTGACGTTCTTGTATCAAGTTCTGTACAAATTTATAGCTTAAGAACAGATATGCTTATGAAGATGGATTAAAAATGTTTAATATTATACAAATAAAACAGGTTTCACTAATAACTACACAATGCGTGTTATGAACTGCCGCCAAATTTGTACACTAACAGATGACATCGTATAGGTTATGTTTTCGGAATAACAGATTTTTAAATTACCTATTAGGCGGTAAATTTAATAAGTCCAAATGTACCCCACGTCAGAATGTACCTCGCCTTCCCCTAATCTCACAAAATTAATTATGTTCATATTATCACTTCTCAGAGGGAAACAGAAAATAATATTGAAAAACCCCATTGCACCTTTATGGAGGTATGCGTTTATTCATTATCATATTTAAAACAAGGATTGGAATATCGATTATCGATAACCGTATGTTGATGTACGAAACATGTCAAATATTAATTCCACGAGTCCGACGGACGAGTGGAATTATTTGACTTGTTAAATGCGTCAACTTATACGATTATTGATAATAATCAATATTTCAAGATTCATTAAATTATATTACAAATTAATAAAATAACACATTGAGAAAATTATTTAACACAAACATTTTGAGTAATTAAATGATATTTCTTTCAATTGTAGCCTAGAAACGTCAATCATTTTACACAGAAAAGTATCAAATATGCATTAAATGTACTGATTCCAACACGCTTGATTAGGTATTATTGAAATCACGAGAGAATGCCGTTACATCACAAATTTATCGCTAATCTATAACATACGCTGTTCAAACGTTCTTTATTTAAAAAATAATAAAACGAGAGAGACTGTGCAAGGAATTCCATTATATGTGACCGTTAATATCTCAGACTAATGTTGTTGATGTGTTATACGAGAACCTAACTTCCTTGACGCAAAAGAAAGAGAAGGCCTGATTTCGTACGTCTCAGTAACTAGCGAAAATAATATCGATCAATTTATCGACTAGCGTCGTTGTCACATGTATCATGGTTTTCTGTTTCTGCATGTCAACTGTCAAATTTGGATTTGTTTATTTTTGAGTTTCATTGTTACCGTTTTTTTTTTTATTTTATTGGTTTTTGTAAATGAAAAACAAATCTTTTCAGAACTAACGATAGTTTAATGTATAATAATAATGATACTTAAAAATACATACAAAAATCCTTTTTCTAGAACACTATGTAATTGTTAATTTCTACAAGTAATATGCATTTTGCCAAATTATATAAGAACATAAAACTAGTTCAAATTTAAAGACTGACGAAATCGTCAATTATTTTGACTTTTAGCGGACAAATTGTCGTAGGCTATTTTACTTTTGCTTTATTTTTTCACATGTCAAGGAGTAAAGCTTGTTTTTATCTGGACGTCATTTCAACAAGCATGAATTTGACTAACGCAGTTCTGATTCATATGAATCAATATGAATTATAACGATTACTGCATTCATCAAGTAATGCATAGGTGTATGAGTAATACATGGGATGATTATACTATTAATCACATTAAGGCATAGGTAAATAATGTATCACGAGTAATATAATCAATTTTAGTTTTTCATTAACTACCTTTGCTAATATTCTCTACTTGTTTTCAACTTTTCATCTTAATAATAATAATAAATAAATTCAATAAAAAAAAATTTAAATTTGACGTTTAATTTAATTTTTAACATTAAATACCAATAATACAACCCCTAATATCCGTAAAATAACCTTGTGCGAGAGGATTGTCTCCAAAGACACTTTGTGTGCTGGGTCTAATTTCTGCCCTCAAAAAAATTCCAGGTGTTTGGCCTGGGATCTAAGCCAAGGCACCGGGTGAGAGTTATTCAATTCATTAGTGAAACCGCCCGATGAAATGAAAGGAGGTACTTTTCGACCTGATTTCGAAACAAAATTATTTTATTTCGTCTCGTCATGACTCTATGCTAGACGAGATAGGTAACATGTTTGTCCTATCTCTTATCATTTTAACTACGAATTATGTTAACAATCAAAGTAAATAAACCTCAATACTTCCAGGAAAAATAGTAAAAATATCAACAATCATCCTAGAATTTTGATGAAAATATTTCTTCGAATTTTAAGGCGATATTATCACATTATTGAACTATTTCCATTCGTAACAACCAAAAACGAAAAAAATTATCTCATTTTAAATCATATACAAGTTTCGTGGGTAAAATTGCAGGTACAAATAAAGCGTTTTTTAATTATGTATTTAATGTCGGCCTATTTCCGCTACCAAGGCTAGTTAACAATGGCAGGAGACGATCCACCCCCAACCTGGATATTTTGCCGAACTTCTTCCTTGTTGAAGAGTGAGGATCTTTATTTGTCACATCATCAAGGGCCCGTCTCCTTTACATTTCCTCCGAAGAAAGGTATATCCACTACACAATTTTCTCCTAAGTGTACGTGGCATACAAGACGAAACCGACCGAGGCAGGAAACACAAGTTAGAACATCTTGATGCATGTGTTCATACCGGAAGCAAGAGTGAGCGAGTCATCGCGAGTACCAATCGACCGAGCGTTCCGCTCGAAGACAAATCAGTTTGTCTTTAATCTTGAAAGATTGCAATTAATTGAAGTGAAAATGGCTCACATCGAGAAATACGCTATATCCCAGGATATATGTAACAAGAATGGACAACAAATTGTCAAATTTTAGAATTGCACTTGGGGATTCAGTCCTGCTTGATGCAAAATTAAGATATATCAAAAATGAGTTGATCGGTGTTATACCTTTATTTTTCAAGATATGAAAAAATTCCATTAAAAAAAAGTTGTTTAGACTGCAGGGCCTTCTTACTAAATATCAGAAATACGATTTGTTGGAACTGCCTCTTTTTTCAATAAATTGTTACATTATTTCGAATTTTTAAAAATCATTTTTTTCATGTTAAGAGTTCAAGTTAAGAGTGCTCGGAAATCAGAAATATCTTTTCTAAAATAAATTAGTATTATGAATAACTTTTATTCTATACGTCTTATCTTATTTTCAACAAAAAACTGACTATTAGTGAAAAAAGGGGCAGTCCCAACAAAGTAAACTTGTATTCCTAAAATTTCGTAAGTAGTTACAAATTGCATTCTAAACAACTTTTTTTTAATAGAAGTTTTTCATATACTAAAAAACAAAGGTGGTTTTTTTAGTGACGATTTTTATAAATTAACTTATAACACACCCTGTATAACACCAATTCAACTAATTTTTGATATGTCATAGTTTTACACCAAGCAGGAAGTGTCATTCCAAAATTTGAATTGTTTGTCCATTACCCTCTTCTTATAGCTATCCTGAGACGTCCCTGAAGTTGGCTTCAGATTTAGATTTGCAGTAATTTGAAATTTACTTTTTTTACAGTAGGCCAAATAATTAGTCGTTAAAAATTCAAAATAACAATTCTGGCTTAATTTATGATACAAAACTGTCAATTTTGTTTTGCAGGTACTAACTAAAAAATTTATACCTATTGACTGCATTCCCTACTCACATTACATTTTACAAACAACTGCAGCTATCGATATAAGTATTATACAATTCTCAAATAAGTATGAATGAAAAGTTTCGGTCGTCCTCTGCAACGGTTTCATTTGAGCAAACTTATACTTATTTTAACTGCATGCATTATAATAAAAGAACGGGCCGAAATATCAACAAGAATTTAATTTTAAAATTTGATTAAATTAAAAATAAATGTCTTTCTTTGTCCACTATTCTCAGTCATGGCTTGTGATGCCAAGACATATACTTAGTTTACCACATGCTCCCCACATTCCAAGCAACCGTAGGGGCCATGACATAACGACCATTTCATAATTTTCAAATAAAAATAAATAAAAAATATTCTTTTCGTTGTCCACCATTTTCTATCATGGCTTGTGATATTCAGATATAAGTTTACCATATGCTGCCGATATTCCAAATAACCTTAGGGTCATGATATCGGCCACTTCATAATTTTCAAATAAAATTGAATAAAAAATATACGTTTCATTGTCCACTATTCTCAATCATGGCTTATGATACCCAGACATATACATAGTGTACCATATGCTGCTCAGATTCCTAATAACGGTAGGGTCATGATATCGACCACTTCATAATTTTCAAATAAAATTGAAAAAGTTATGCTTTTCGTTGTCCACTATTCTGTCATGGCTTGTGATACCCAGATATATACTTTACTATATGCTGTCCATATTCCAGATAACCGTAGGGGTCATTATATCGACCATTTCATAATTTTCAAATAAAATTGAATAAAAAATATGTTTTTTTGTTGTCCACTATTCTCTTTCATGGCTTGTCATACCCAGACATATAGTTAGTTTACCATATGCTGCCTATATTCCAAATAACTCTAATATCGACATCAAGGCCCGTACGGTTATTTTAAATGTGGGGAGCATATGGCAAACTAAGTATATCTCTGGGTATCACAAGCCATAACAGAGAATAGTGGACAACGAAAAGCATATTTTTTATTCAATTTTATTTGAAAATTATTAAGTGGTCGATATCATGACCCCTACGGTTATTTGGAATATGGACAGCATATGGCAAACTAGGTATATGTGTGGGTATCACAAGCTATGACAGAGAAAATTGGACAACGAAAAGCATATTGTTTATTCAATTTTATTTGAAAATTACATAATGATCGATATCATGTCCACTACGTTTATTTGGAATATGGGCAGCATATGGTAAACTAAGTATATATCTGGGTATCACAAAACATGACAGAGAATAGTGGACAACGAAAAGCATATTGTTTATTCAATTTTATTTGAAAACTATCTAATGGTCGATATCATGCCCCCTACCTTTATTGGGCAGCATATGGTAAACTAAGTATATGTCTGGGTATCACAAGCCATGACAGGGAATAGTGGACAACGAAAAGTATATTTCTTATTCAGTTTTATTTGAAAATTTTGTAATGGTGGATATCATGGCCCCTACGGTTATTTGGAATATGGGCAGCATATTATAAACTAAATATATGACTGGGTATCACAAGCCATGACAGAGAATAGTGGACAACGAAAAGCATATTTCTTATTCAATTTTATTTGAAAATTGTGAAGTATGGTCGATGTCATGACTCCTACGGTTATTTGGATATGGGCCGCATATGGTAAACTAAGTATATTTCTGTGTATCACAAGTTATGACAGAATAGTGGACAACGAAAAGTATATTTCTCACTCAGTTTTATTTGAAAGTCTGAGGAAGAAGTTTTAGTTCCAGATGATCCAGGATTATTCCGACAATTCAGATTTTATAGGAGATTTATCCGATACCTCAGACTCGCCAGACAACGCAAGAAAAGAGTTCAATTTGTCACATAATGAAATCTCAATTAAAGATTATGTTCTTGTTGCCTTGGAAGACAAAAAAAATAAAGTTGTTGAAAATTATGTTTTGAGCATCCCTAATAGCACACAACGTCCTAGGGACGTCCATTCTAAGTCCATTTTATGTACAGACGTCCATGGACATAAAATGGATATCCAAAGGACGTCCGTATCCGACCATTAAATGTACAAACTTCCAAGGACATAAAATGGATGTCCGATGGACGTCCATGTTTTGACATTTAATATACCAACTTCAAAGGACATAAAATGGACGTCTGACGGACGTTGCTGTTTGAACACATTTTGAAATTGTGTAGAAAATGTTCATTTTGCGAATAGATGAACACTCACGTTTTATAGATTTTTTTGCAGGGATAGCGTGATTTGATTGATTTAACTAAGTAAATTCTTTTCAAATTATTTCCACTAGGTGGTGATATTCTGGTTCTAGTTCCTAAAAAAATATTTTTAGGTTTGTTATGTTTCCTTGTGAGTTGGTATATGGGCGTGTCCTATGTATTCATAATGAACAATAAATTCAAAAATTAAATCTATTACATAAATAGTGAAAAAGTAAAAACATCTAAATCATATCTGGATTATAAAGATAACATAATAACAGTATTGTATTGTATTAAAGTATTAAGCATACTTCGTGTGTTATGCACGTAAAATGAATAATATTAATATATGATGTGAAAGCTACAAATGAAATTCAAAATTCGCGCGAGTGGAAACGGACATGTTCCATGTTGCCAAGTGGAAAAATAATAAATTCTTAACAATTGATTTCAACATTCAACAGATAATATCTAAACAACTAAATAAGAAGTTTGTATAGCTATTTTGATTTTGTGAAATATAATATAAAATATTACCGTAAGTATATTCTTTAACGGTGGGTTAACTCGACATCTAAAAGACTACTAAGTTACTAACGTTTTGAAGTCGACAGCATAATAGAAGTAGACTACAATACAAATCAAAATGTGATTTATTCTGGGGCATTAATATGTTATTTGTAGCATTCTCTTAATATTTCTTGGGGCTTGCTACCCACGAATAATTCTAAGCTTGATTATCTAAAAAATACAGTAACCCAGTGTGATACTGCAAAAATAAGTCTTTTGTCTGGTTCTAGTTGCCAAAAAACACGCTCTAAATAATTCTTTGATGTAGTCACAAGCGCGGAGGCTTATTTTTTCCAATGTCATAACTGGATAACTGTATTTTTTTTAGTTAATCGATAAGTTTGGAAAAATGATTTATGTGATAGTGAGACCCAAGAAAGAAAAATAAACTAATATGGGTATTATGGGGTATTAAAAAGATATCCAAGTAATGTCCCATTATAGACGTCCTTCGGATGTTCCGTATGGACGTCCGAATGTGGTTCAAAGTTGTGACATTTGGGCATCCCAAGGACGTCCATAAGTGTCCTTTGGACTAAAAAAGGATGTCCATGGGACGTCCTGAATTATCTATAATGTCCGCTGAGGACGTCCATCGGATGTCCATAGGACTACGTTGTGCTATTAGGGATAATAGAAAATGATTTAGAAAAAAATGAAAAATGTTATAATGTTCGATTCATGAGAAATTATCGTCAGCACCATTATATATATTGTATATAAAGTATATATTGTATATTGTATATAAAGTTCATATTAATATAAGGGAGTAATTTGAATTTCCTTCAGAAAACATTAGAAAAGGAAACTTAAATAACACAGGCATTTATAAATAATAAATCGACTTGGATCCTTTGGTAATATTTTCGCATTCTTTTAAAAAGTTTAAATGGCGGAGGATTTTAAGATACTTTTCAGATTATTCCGTTATACACTTTTCATCATTTCATCAAAAATTATATTCAGATACTTCCTGCGACATCTATGAATGAGTAGAGAATATACGAAGTAGCAAAATTAAAATACTGTTTAGAATAATTTTAAAGATCACAACAACTGTGCTGTTATGAAGAAGTCTCTGCTAGTTCTTAATAGATGACACTTCTAATTTCCAACAAATTATTCAGTGTACAAAAAATATTGGGTTCTAGACAAAGACCACAAGACAAAATATGTTATAGTAAATAAAACTCTTTAGAAATTATGTCTAAACACATGTGTTTCAAAGATTAAATATTAATTAACTAATAAATAAAATAAACAAATTTTATTGTAAATTAGTTTCTGATTAGTTTATATAGAAATAATAAAATATGATTAATTTAACGGACGAGGTTACGACATCAACGCCCATCTATTGACAAACTAAAATAAAAAAATCAAAACTAATGCAAAACCAAAGTATAAATAGATGTAAAATTTCAACCTGCCGGCATTTATTATAAAGATACTATAATAAATGCTGCCGGCCACAAGCTGTTTAGTGTTTATGCCACATACCGATGGCGTTGAACAGCGAATTTCAACCGTGTGTTTTCAATGAGGGTTAACGCGCTTGATTTCACTACGAGAGATGCTAGTGTGCGGGAAAGTCAATGTCACTGATCGTTAATGTTTACTATGGCTTTTTAACGCTAGTTTTTAGTAATTTTTATAATAATTAGCTGAAGAACATTTAATACAATGATGGCAGAAAGGGAAAGTAGTAATTTACTTGCTCAGTAGGGAAATTATTGTATCTATCAGAGGTGTCTTATGTCATTAAAGTTGGGTTATATCAAGCATGAGTATGATGAAAACAACGGATGTACATGATTATTACTCACGATTTTCTGTAGTAGACCCCTTTGGTAACGTATAATCGTGAGGATTAAAACGTTTCTTACAAATACAAGAATATTTCGAAGGAGTAAAGTTATCTCTATCAACCACTGTTTTAGACGAGTTTTGTCTCTTGGAGGCATATGTCCGTCTTTTGTTTTCGAACAAAATGGAACTGCACAACACTGAGGTACAATTAACAAGGTTTTTTATTTGATGGTGTACGAAATCATTAAAATAAAACACTATAAAGTTTTCCCGCGCCTAACAATAACTTTTGTCACGACCTTACACGACCAGTGGCGCCAACTGGTGAGCCCGAAAACGTTAGCCCTCATTTGGTGTTCTCTGGTGCGTTTAATAATTCATAATAAATTTTAGCTGTTCTATCTTTACGAGTACCGGTATATATTTATATAGAATGATATTAGTTTAATTTGTTTGTGTTATTAGGTATTTAGTTATTTTATAAATGGATTATTATTTTTAGTTTTATTTTCTGTATATTTGTATATATATGTTAATACTTTGTAAAAATGCCCCATACAAGTTGTACATTACTGTAAAAATTATCAATAAATGTTTTAAATTGGAATTGGTTCTGTGCACCTAATCGAACTAACATCAGATCACAGTGATTCGACCCGCTTAAAAAATGTCGAGATCTTTTTTCTGTTCTGTGGTTATTATTTTGTGGTTAGACAAAAAATGTAGAGCGATAAATTAACGTAATATACTTACTTATACCAGAGACATCTGCTTATACTTCAAAAATAAAAAAATAACAAACATGAAACAATAATTATAAATATTAACTTTAAATTTTGGGAAAATGTGATATAATAGTTTCAGAGTACCTACATAGATACCTACCTAATCATAATAAATGTTAATTTTTTTAAACTGCAAAGCCCATGTTTTAAAAGTAGGTTCGTTGCACATATTTTTCTAGAGGTGCCTAAGTACTGGGTTTCATTTTTGAAAATTAATCCGTTGTATCAAAATTGCTAATAAATGAGTTGCGTGTAATACTTTTCACTGCAAAGTAGGTAAAATACTTTATCGGTATTGTCAGCAGTTAAAGCAATATATATGTAGGTATAACGCCCATTTTTAAAAAAGGCTTGAAAATGTAACAATAAATTTAAGAAACGTACTGTGTGCAACAAATATCAATTCATTATTTTATAAAATTTTTAACTGGGTATACTTATTTAATTTTGATATCTCCACCAAGAGTAAAGCATAAACAAAAAATATATGTTAACAGATATATCTACCCCCAAGTACCAACCTATAAAAAAACTAACAATTTTATTTGGAAACATTTATTACAAAAAGTATAAAATAAATTTATAGCAAACGGCAAACTTGTTAAAAATTCTAAATCTCTTAAAAATGACACATTATATAAGCCATGTCACAGAGATAGGTATATTTTGTATAAACATTTTAATTTAATGTCTTACAGTCAACATGAAATAATTTTAGGTTGAAAGCCAGTTGCAAAATTAGTTAAATTATTTGGCTTCAACAATGTTATCACATATTAAAATGGTTCACACGAGTAAGTACAGAAAGCAGTAAATGTTGGTTTGAATAGCTTTTCACCAAAGTCCTGAGGAAAATCCTCCGGGAGGAACACGGTTACGTTGTGGTGCAGCTGGCTCACTACTCATCTGCGGTGGTGGAGGAGCAGTATTTTTTTACAGGACTAGGTGGGACAGCCTGGGCATTATTGGTATTTGTACCCTCCATAATTGACGAAGCATTACGTCTATTATCTTTTCTTGCTTGTAGTGGTTCTGCATCTGCAAAAATATCAGTATGGCCTCCACCTGGGGGTCTCAACACGCGACTTGAATTGCGGTTGGTTTCTCCTAAACCAACATTAAATTTTGTAGAAGTCATTCTGTGAAAAAAATATATACTTATCTAGGGTATACCATACCTATTTATAAATTTATCTTATCAGTGATCCCTGACATTTACTTTTCTATTATCTATTAGAGAGCTAATATTAATAATATAAGTAAATATAATTTAACTGTTTTTAATATGTTTAATCTGGTTAACACCGGATTTGGTAGGATTCATCAGATAAATAGAAAGCTAGAAATTTATGAAATAATCAATACAAAAACAATTACCGTTTTCAACGACTTTCAGTTAAATTATTTATGTTCTCTTTGTATAACTAAATCATTAATTAATTTAAAAGAAAAATGAAATTCTTACCTTAAATAGTTAAAAAGGAAATTCAGTAACTCGAGACGAACAGTCAATGCGACACTACAATTATGCTTTGTGCGGTGCTTTGTGTTAATGCCCGCCGTCTGCCCGGGATCTTGTCAATTACATAGCTCTGTTGCCATATCTTGAAAATATTCGTTAACATATTTTTATCTCCACTTGCCTTTCCAACATTACATGAAAACATGTTCGAAACAAATTTATATTAGTAATTATAATTAATTATATAGAAAGAAGCAGCACTTTATCTATAAAATGTTTTTGAATAATTTTTTAGATTCCATTTTTCCTATATGGACTAATTTTTTGTTTAGTTATTACAGAAGAAAATATGTGGCATATTCATATTAATATTAATAATAAAGTATTCGATAATTTTTTTTCAGTTTATATCGTATTGGATAGATAAATATTCGCTGACATAAGGAATATTATTCACTATTGGCAACATGGTTAGTGTCGCAAACCGTTGCTTATCAACGGTACTCAACAGGTAATTCAGATTGAACCAATCAAAACGGTATTCTTTGAATAACTGAGTAACGTACGAATCTTTTCATTGGTCATGTTCAAATGTTCAGTGATTATTTGAAATTTAAAAAATAAATAAGTTTGTTACTTTATAAATATCCCATCATAAGTAGATATAGGTAGGTAAATACGTAATATAACAAAAGGATGAATATTTTCTCTACGGATACTTTCATACATATTTATATAAATATTTCCAACCTTTCCAATTGGTTCTGCTCTGCTTGGTTTACAATACTTTTTCAAAGTTGAAAAAAAGATAGCATATCCTCAGATTAATAATACTAATACTAATAATATATTATTAATCTGAGATCATATCAGTACAATTTAGTTGTTCTGTGATCAGGTACCACCTAAAAACTCTTTGTGAAAACTATACGAAATTAAAACTTGTTATAAAACTTTTAATAAATAGTTTCTAGATCTTAAATGTGAATAATAGGTGTGTTCGTTCTAACTGCGATCTCAGCTAATCTAAGATGTTTTGCGGTTACACTGCGTAAATAAAAACATAATTTCATTTGATGTAGCCTCTGTAAGCGTAAAACTACTTAGATTAACTGAGATCTCAATTAGAAAGAACGCACCTAATGTATGGAAGGAACACCATACAATTACACCGAAAAAACTTTAAAATTTCCATTGCAGAACCTAGTATACATTTTGAATAAGAAATCGCCTAGTCGTATACAATAAGTATTTAATAAAAAACATATATGTAAGCCTACCTACTTAGCAGTTAAAAACTGAATCATAGCTCGTCGCTATTCTTATGCATTCTTTTTTGTGTTAATTATGATTGAAGATGAGGGCTTAGGTTATTCTGTATATTTCACTATGATAGATAGACGTACTTAAGGCCTATGGCAGTTCCGTGGCAGTTGCCAACTAGGTTTATAAACCCTCCTTATGCTGTCGGACCGTAAGTTCGCGCGCCACCGCGCATCACGTACCAAGGTTATACATTTTTGAATCAAGGTTAGGGTAGGTCAATATTCCTCCTAACCCATGGTTCAATGTCATTTAATGTAGATTACTAACTTGTACGAAAGTACGAATAATAAGCAGGTCCGTTTTCAGACCACGCGCACTAAAACAAAGCAAATTGAATTTTGTTAAAAAAAGAAAACATACTCAAATTTACTGTCACTGAAACCAAAAATATTGAAAGATTTTTATTCAAAAATCATAAGTGCAATAATTAAACTTATTCGTTTCATTACGGCCGCAGTCAAAAATAATAAGTGGGGAAATTACATTAAAAATAAATTAATTTTGTTAAGAATTTGAAAATAATTTATTAGATCAGTTTTCTTCGAGAATTTTTTGTTTTAATTGATATCTATTTTAAAAAATATTATATAAAATATATTTATTTTAATAGAACGCTCAATAAACAAAACCTAGGTCTTCTTAAGTGTATTATACTGTTTTGTAGAATTCTCTTCAAAAGTGGCTTAATATTTACCAGACCTTTTTAAGGAAATGAGTTTGTTTTATTTTATATCTCTACAGGGTATTTCATGATTAACTGGACAAACGTAAAATCTGAATTCAGGACCTCAAAATAAGAAGAAAAATTCCGATGGAAGTATATCCGGAAACTCTTCGTTAAAGAGTTACACCCCCTCCAAATATGGATGCTAAAATTAGGTATTTAATTTTTTCTCAAATTTGGAAAAAAACTCGTTTTTTTATCTTCCTCATCCAAATGTAAGAAAAAAAGTAAAATCCTAATTTCAGCCACCATCTTTGGAGGGGCATAACTCTTTAACGAAGCATTTCCGGACATACCTTCATAAACTATTTTCTTATTTTGAGGTCCTGAAACCGGGAAACCGAAAAAAAAAAAATAATAATAATAATAATCCTTTCCAGAGCTGCATAAACTAGTTAACTACCAACTACTGAGTACTCATGGTAAATGCATTCTAGTTGAAAAGTACTCGAGTACTTTGATTGAGAAAGTAGTTTAACTACGTGTCTTTTAACTACATTTACAACTACTTTTTGTAGGTACACTTTTTTACACTTGCAGTTGCACAGTACAAATTAGGTCATTAGAACTTATGTACTTAAGACATTGAAGGCCTTTTTTGTCATGTTATATAACCGCAAAGTCTAAACTGTACTTATAATTTGTAAAATGAATGCCAATACTGCCAGCCTAGCCAGTCATTATGCGACGTGACAAAATGCCCCAAAATTCTTTTCTACATCGGTGTGCAAATAACCCAACAGACAACCTAGCTTACCCTACACCTACAGTTCATTTTTACACATTGTTGCCATTTTCAACCTCTTTAATTCATTTAATTATTACTTAATATTCTTAGGCTACGTTTGTACGCTTTCGTCGCCACTCGCCAGATTAACTTAAACTTAACTGTTAAAATTTTCTCTCCTAATATCGAAAAACTAGAACAGAAGGTGAAAAGTGTAAGTTAAAGTTGGCTATCTTTAATAATAATGGATATAGCAATACATGCAGTATGCAGCCTCACTTTAGAACACAGTACACAGTGTATATATAATTACAGACGATATTGATGAGTATATTTTATTATTAATAGAAAATACGAATATTTTTGTGTCGTTTTATATTTTATGGAACTAATAATCGTACTTTCTATTAATAAAAGAAATACGTATCAGTATTGCATGGTCTGTAATTAATTATATAGGTATACTACTACTATTTAAGATGGACTTTTTTTTAGTTTTTCGATATCAGTAGTAACAGGAACATTTTAAAAATATATCAAAACAAATTCTACAAAAACACATAAACAGTAGTTGCAATTACTTTAGTAGTTGCAACTACTTTAATAGTTTAACTACTTTTAAAAAGTAATTTGAGTAGCGGGTACTCAAAAAATACTAGTGTATTCACAACTACCTTATAAGTACTTGTAGTTAGTAGTTAAATTGTAGTTAAACTACAATTGTAGTTAACTACTCAGCTCTGATCCTTTCTAAGGTCAGCAGGGCTTAAGTCGAAGACCGGGAGATTCATCATGGCCTGCCAAGATGGTGTTATCAACACCTTGGTCTACCGTAGCCGCGTGTGGCGTGTAGAGGTTCCTGATATCAACTGCAGGACCTGCCATCAGGCGCCGGAATCGCTCATGCACTTACTTTCTGCATGCCCCATATATGCGATTTCTGCCTACATCCATCGATATAACGCGGCTTTACGAGTGTTATACTACCATCTAAGGCACTCGTACGGGGTAGACCAGACACCAGTGCTGCCTTACCTCCCCGGAGATATTGAGTCCGTTGTCGAGAACGAGAAATGCCGAATTTACTGGAACTACTCGTTCCCGACTGTCAGACTAATCCAAGCCAACAAGCCTGACATAGTCCTCCTCAACCATCAGCTCAAGGTGATGTATGTCATCGAATTCTCGGCACCTGCGGAGAAAAACATCACCTTGATGGAGGAGGAGAAACGGACCAAATATCGCGATCTCCGGTACGAGCTCCAAGTGCTGTACCCAGGCTACTCGGTAAAAATGATCGTCCTTATAATCGGTGTACTCGGAGGGATAAAGCCTACGCTGCTCTCGGAACTGAAGATCATACCGGCCTGCCAAAAATCAGCCGAGTGGCTGGCAGGCCAAATGCAGAAGGCAGTCATACTGGGTTCTCTCCGTCTGCTTAGGGTACACGATTCTGGTATCTACAGTCACTAACCCTGCGGGATGTGGGGAGTGGCTGTAGTTGATGCGCCGGCGCGACTCCCGTGAGGCGTCGGAGGCCACGGGAGGATTGACCGGCATCGGATATTCCGGAAAAATAATAATAATAATAATAATAATAATATCTCCGTCTGCTTTAGGTATATGATTATGGAATCTACAGTCACTAACCCTGGGGGATGTGGGGAGTAGCTGTAGTTAATGCACAGGCGCGACTCTCATGTGAATCGGAGCCATGGGAGGATTGTCCAGCGTCGGGAAACCGAAAAAAATAATAATAACATTAAAACATCACCTTGGAGGAGGAGGAAAAGCGGACCAAATATCGCGATCTCCGGTGCGAGTTCCAAGCACTGTACCCAGGCTACTCAATCAAGATGGTCGTCCTAATAATCGGTGTACTCGGAGGGATATAGTTTACGTTGTTCTCGGAATTGAAGAACACACCGTCATGCCAAAAATAAGCCGAGAGGCTGGCATGCCAAATGTTGAAGGCAGGCATTTTGAGTTATCTACGTCTGCTTAGGATACATATTCTTGGATCTACAGCCATTAACCCTGCTGGATGTAGGGAGTGGCAGTAGGTAATTTGCTGGCGTTTTACCCGTGAGGTTTGGAGGCCACGGGAAGACTGTCCAGAGTTGGAAAACCGGAAAAAATATATAATACCATCTAACCACCCTGACACTCAAACATCTATGGCTCCAACAACACGCAGAGGAAGGGCTCCTCACGATCGACCCTAATCAGAGGGAGGTCAGAGACAGGTTTGAGGAGTCCCACTGGAAGGTTTTAATGTTGACGACACAGGCTATATGCTTTAAGTGGACGAGAGAAGTAAGCGATGACTTGCTGACCTGCTATGAGAGCAGCGAACCTGAACGCAGGGGACACATAGCGCGGTTACATGATGCCTTGGTGTATCATGCACCGAGAACACCGCGCCTTCTCTCAGCAACATCTGAGAGATCAAGTATCCTTCTTGCGCAAAACACCCCATCAGCTGGAAGAACTGTCAGCCGCAGTCCTACCGCGGCAATTAACAGCTGATGGGGAACATTCTGTAGAGTTCAGCGATGTAGACTTAAGGACCAGGGCTAACCTAAAGTCACAAGACCTGGCTAGAATAGACCCGGTCATCGATGAGGAACTTCCAGAAGATGCAGACATTTGGCATATCAACTGTACCGTGTACAACGCCTCGAAGCAACTCGTCCCCCGTGAGAGGTCAACTAATACTTTATACAGGGTGAAGGACAAGCGGCGTGTACAATAAATCGAAGGCAAAATACTGTCGGCCAGACAACACGTTTCTTGGATCCAGAGTGTGTTAGAATACATGACAAACAGAGTTTTTACTTCCAAAATGGACTAAGACGTCAACACCACACTCTAAATCTAACAGCAATGTTTATCAGTAGCACTGTCTAGATAGGATTCTCAAGGACCATTATAATTTAATTTTTATGGCGACTATATTGAGATTTGAATTCAAGTTGTCGATGCCCTGTGTTAATGAAATAGACCCCAAAAGTGGGTTTCATAGCTTTATTAAAGTAACTCAGTATTATGTTATTTAAAACATCGAGTCGCAAAGATACTTAAACCGGCACTGGTTATTCTATTGTCATATGAGTATGACTATGAGGAACAATATTCTTACAAGCAGTCGTGGCCGAGCGGTTAAGGCGTCTGACTAGAAATCAGATTCCCTCTGGGAGCGTAGGTTCGAATCCTACCGACTGCGTTAACTTTTACTTTTTTTGTATACAGGGTATACCTTCCGTCAAGGGAGTGATAGAACTAGAAAAAATAAGTTGTTTTTTATAACATTTGCCTTAAATAAGTTCATAAGAAGGTAAGTACAACATAGTTATTTGCCAGTAAATTCGAATCGTCTTAAGTTGCAAAAATTATATTTAGACCATTTATTACTTTCGTAATGTTACATATTTATCAAATTTTCATCTATATATCATGATTTGTTGGGGTATAGTTACAGGGGGTGATAGTGAATTATTGCTGAATTTTTTTTGTCTTATTTTTATTTAAACATTTAAAACGGAAAAAGCACCAGTGTTAAGAACTGCACAAAAAAGACATATCTGTGTACGTGTTATCGACATAGACGTTTTATAAACACTATTTACTTGGTGGTACCTTTTTACTTATTTTCAACATCGGTCAGTGGGCGTAAACGTGATAGGCAAGAGACCTCTCAGGCGCAGGCTATTGAGCAGGTGTCCTCTTGCTATCCAATGTCCAATGACTCTCGGCGATATCTAGCCCTTCCCCCTCAAGATGACGGTCAAGAAAACAGATTTATTCCATAATACCTATATTACCTATACATATATGTAAGAATATTATTTTATTATTTAATAATATTATTTAGGAATGTTTCATTAGGTGTTTACAATATAAAATATTCTATCTTCATACATACGTAATTAAAAATTGTCTCTGGAATTTATTGCTAGATACCTCCCGATCTCTAACTATTGCATACCTATTATGTATTGCAATATCAAAATACCGGGCGTCCCATTATATATTGACCCTTTTTAAACCTATAACTTTTGAACTGGTCGAGATAATGATGTGCAGTTTTCGTCAGTCTTCTTCTAATTTTGATAAGTTTTTTCCTGAATATCCATCTTTTTTCTCACTTCCGGTTTAACCGGAAATGACATGGCGTATTTTCGAGGATAGGGCAACTTTGTTATTTCAAATGAAACACCCTGTATATTTTTCACGGTTGGGACGCCCATTGTTTCCCCTTTCCGAAAATTCCATATTTGTTATGAAAATTATACAGAGTGATGGTTCTATAAGCTTTTAAAGTGAATACTGCGTTTTATCGAAATTCTACGAAAAAAATGATTCACAAAGTAGACTATGAAAATCAAAGGCAACATAACTTGCAAACGTCAAATTAGTTTATTAACAATTGCATGTTACTTCAATTGCTAATTTTGAAAATGTACATATGAAACTTGATATAACAAAGTGTAACAGGATATTTATTAAACAAATTAGAAATAAACAAAATAATGTACATTAGTTATACAAAAGTTTCAAAATGCTGCCCATCAGCTTGGTTATATTTATTTATTCACTTTACAAAGTTGTCATAGCTTCTACTTAACTGTTCGGGAGTAATGTTTTCTTTAAGTTGTTCTAAATGTTGTGGCATAGGGCTATAACACCTATCTTTCACATGCCCCCACTTTAACAAAATCTGGAACTGTGAGTTCTGGGGATCGAGGAAGCCATGCTGTAGGACCTCCCCTCCCTATCCAACGATTTCCAAAGGTGGCATTCAGGGAATCTCTAGTAATCATAGCATAATAAGGCGTAGCACCGTCTTGTTGGAAATAGACTGTCCTCAACAAATTATCCTGTTTAAGTTGCAGATAAAGGAAATTTTCTAACATGTCCAAATATAATGGGGCATTGACAATTGGATTGTTAAAAAAAGGACTAAATTTTTTTGTTTTGATACCGCACACAAAACTGTAACTTTTGGAGAAGATCTGATGGAAATTTCTGGGATTTTCTGATGCCCAAACTCTATAATTATGCTTATTCACCTTGCCATTTAAGTGAAATGATGCTTCGTCTGACATGATTAATATCAAGAAAATTAAATTAAGGTCTACAAAATTGTACTCGTTTTGGAAAATCAGTTTCCTTTAATTCTTGATGAATCTGAATTTTATAAGCATTCAATTTTAGAACATTTTTCATAACCATAACAGTATGAACATTAATTTTCGGAATACCTGTTGCGCAAGAAATTTTTCTTGTAGAAGAGGAAGGATCATTTTGTGTCATTTCCAAAATTTCAATTGCATTATTAAGCCTATTTTCATTATTTGGAGTTCTTTTTTTAATGGTCAATACCACTCGAGTTCCAAGTTTCTATACCATTTTCTAATTGAATTTTTTGTCGGAGGTTCCTTGTTAAATACATAGTTCTAAATCTTCTTTGTGTTGTTTTGTAAGATTTAGTATCACCAAAAAAGATACACACTTAGTTTTTTCACTTAGAGTAAACTTTTCTAAGTACCTAGGTACCGAGTTGTTAATAAACTAATTTGATGTTTACAATTGATGTTGTATTTTATTTCCATAGTCTACTTTGTGAATCATAATTTTTTTCATAGCATTTCGATAAAACGCAGTATTCACTTTAAAAGCTTATAAGACCATCACTCTGTATGATTTCCATGACAAATATGAAATTTTCGGAAAGAGGAAATAATGGGCTTTCCAACTGTGAAAAGAATATACAAGGTGTTTCGTTTGAAATAACAAAGATGCCCTATCCCCGAAGATACGCTGTCATTTCCAGTTAAATCGGAAGTGAGCAAAAAAAGACGAATACTCAGGAAAAAACTTATCAAAATTAGAAGAAGACTAGCGAAAACCACATTTCATCATCTCAACTAGTTCAAAAAGGTATATAGGTTTAAAAAAAGGTAAAATTAGAATGAGGCACCCGGTAAAATAACTCCAAAACAATGGCTCCTATCGAATTTAGTAAGAGCACCTTTTTTATGCACTTTTTAATACTGGTACTGTTTTAAATATTTAAAATAAAAAAAATAAGACAAAAAAATTATAGCGAAAATTCATACTACTTCAACAAATCATGATATTTAGAACAAAATTTTACGAAATATGTAACATTATGAAATTAATAAATGGTCCAAATTTAATTTTTGCAACTTAAGACATTTTAAATTTAATGGCAAATAACTAAGGGGTTGTAGGTAACTATATACAACACTCAACTAATTTTTTTCTAGTTCTATCATCCCCTTGAAGGAAGGTACTTAATTATGGGACACCCTTATAGTAAATAAGTGTAAGATACTATTATGAATTGCATTATACCTAGACTGGTAGGAATATGCTGTTTTTTTTTAACGACGTTTTTTCAAACACAGGGTGATTCCAAAAGATGGAGCCAAATTTTAACCCATGTACAGAAATATAAAAAACCCAAATTTACTTTTTTTATGGGTTTTACGGGTGCGGTGGAATGGAGACAAAAAAAATTGTATTTCACTTATAACTTCAAAACCGCTCAAGCGATCTCGTACAAATTTGGCATAGGGCATAGTGCATTGATTTATTAATATTCTTTATCTGAATAGCCATTAATCGACAATACATACAGGGTGCTCCCATTATATTCGAAGCACCAACGACATATATCTCAAAAAAAGTGTTCCTCCAAATTCTTCGAAAAATAGTAAGTCTCCGAATGAAAGCCAAAAATCAACACGATGTTCTACACGCTAACATTTCGACCGCTGTCACTTGATTTTTTTTTATGAAATTTGTAATGTATGAATAGTGTTTCATCTCAGAACAGTCATAAATTCATAAACATCACAGATAACCGCGTAGGCACAATAAATTATAATTAGAGTAAAAGATATTTCTCTATTTTCAAGTGCTTGAATTAAAAATATTAAAATAATATCAGTACCGGCCGTTGAAATTTGGTTAAATGAAGTTTTGCAAAAAATTTTGCAGGTAAAATTTGAGAAGTAATTTTTAGACAATTTGTAAAATATTGGCAACATTTTATTTTCGTAATCAGTACATTTTGTCAAAACATTTTGATTATTTAAAGATATACACCTTTTTGAAATTCTATTTCAAATTAAATTTTCATTGTGCAAACAAAAATATCAATATTTTTAGTTTATTTAGTTTACGTCCTTGCTCTATGCAATTTGTAATTTATTCAGTTCGAAAACACTCTAGCTAGCAATCTGTTGTGTGTACGGCGAGTATAAAGATACTTTGAAACACTCACTTAGGAAATAATAATGCACAATAATAAAATAAAGAAAGAACCATCGTAAATGATGACAGACAAAGGCGGTGAAACAGGAAGGAGCTGTTATGTAAGTAAAGGTAAAAAAATACTGTTTACTGTACTGTCTTCTCCTGTTTTGTAATCTGCTCCTGTTATTTACATCATGACATCCAATTCCAAGTTTAATTATTATGTTATTTACGTGTAATTGGCAAGAAGAAAATAAACTGTAAGAAATTCATGTGAATATTTAATATTTTAGTAGTTATAATTATCATTTATTTACTATTAAAAACAATAATAATTAATTAACGTCAGAGAAAAAATTTATTTATATAATACACATTCTGCCACGTAATTTAAACGTTACAACATATTATCAGAATTAGATCTTTTGAAAATTAGTTATAAATGTGATAAATAGATCAGATAAGATTAATAACAGAAAAACACAGACGATCTTATTGAAATGATTTATAAGACAAGTAACGGTAAAATTTAATGATGCAAGGGAATAACTTGCTGTCTATTTTGATCCGCATGAATAACCTCAATGCTACTTTCATCAAATAAATCACTTAAATTATTAGAACTTTTCTTCTCGCATAAATTTGTTAAAGAACCTCTTCCTCTTTTATCTTCAATGTCACCATCTTCACTGTAGGTATTATCTAAATTATTTTCAGACACATTTACACTCATTAATTGAGGAAATAAAGAACTTCTTAATGTCTTTCTATTCACGGAATGTGCTATGAGACTTTGTAGACTGGACGTTCCAAATTCTCCAATTTGATAACTCTCCCTGAAAAATAAATAACTGTACTAACAACATACTGCAGTTTTAAGTATATTTTATTTATGACTAGTAAAAACTAAACGAGAATAAAAACACCTTGAATAAGATATGGCATTGTCATTATGTTAGTCATGATTTAAGATTCAAAACAATTTGTAGTGAAACAAAAACATTAACTACCTAATTCTAGTCCACTAACACACAAGATTTATAATGGAGGTATAATGAAAATTAAAATACCAATATATTCTAATAGAGGTGATATTAATTTATAAATGGTAATAAATGCCTACTAAAAGTAATATATAAATACAAGATTGTTTTCCTTCCAGGTCCGCCTGTCTCATATAGTCACGATGGTGGCACTGCAGCTGAAGCAGCTTATTGTGTCCTTACCTGGATATATGTATATATTAAGGCTGGAAATCGAATACGAATAATTCGAGTAATCGAATATTCGAGTATTCGAATACGAATTATTCTAATGGGAAATTATTCGAATATTCGAAATATTCGAATACTCGAATATATTCATATTCGAATATTCGAATACTCGAATATATTCGAATACTCGAATACATTCGAGTATTCAAATATTCGATTATATTTGAGTAAATTTGAATATTAAATATATTATTA
>JANEYF010001015.1:0-67644 GCA_029963845.1 Rhamnusium bicolor
TCACTGATTTGATCTGAGTCAGTATCGTGCCCCTCCATTTTTTACAAATTAATTTTCGTCACTCATGCAATTATGGTGAAGGGAGATATAAATGCAAAAAAAAATAATAAGGCCGACATTGCAACAGATAAACTCTAATATGCTGATACATCAAAAGAACGTCTTTACAAAGAATCGATTTAATGAGATGGAAGAAAGAGCTTTGGAAAATACAATTACTTGTAAAGGTGAATATGGTTCAAGAGTTAAACAAGTCTGAAACTGGTAAAATGATGCAACGAGAGTGAATAAAAAATGTATGTTTGTATGTATTTACTACCATAACTTGTAACACCATCAACATTTGTCTGATCTAGTAGGGAAATACTGGGCGTCTAACCGAAAATAAATAATTTTTATCCAACTATTAAAGATAATAATAGGTTTGTTCCCAGAGCAGTTTCCAACCGTTTGAAATTGCCCCTGAAGCATGCGCACATTGTTGTAGAGATGTGCTTGTTCAATCAAAACGTTTGTTAATGTAAAATTCTAGCAATAATCACATCTCTATAATCATGAAACTATCACTAATCGCTCCTACCTAACAAAACAAATAATTGAAATAAAACCAATAATGGTTTTAAAAAATTGTTTGAAGAAAATCTATGGCAATTGCAGATTAAGTGAGGATCTGTATAAAAAAGGGTAAAATACAAATAAGATTTTTACTACAGAACGTATATTTTCACAATTTGGATTGTCTGTTTTAACGCAAGTTGCAGAGTTGTGTTAAAACAGACAATCCAATAACAATAATTAATAGATTTATTTAATATTTTTTTGTTTGAGGAAAATAATTTTTATTTTACCATAAGTTTTACCACGGCACTACCCCCATACTTCAGGAAAAATTTTAAAAGTCGAATTTAGGTAGATTTATCCACAAATTGGAATTTTGACATAAATTTTAAATCCAAACTTTGTTTGTGACAGTGTTTCATATTGTTAAAATTGAACGTAG
This sequence comes from Rhamnusium bicolor, assembly GCA_029963845.1. Taxonomy (NCBI): domain Eukaryota; kingdom Metazoa; phylum Arthropoda; class Insecta; order Coleoptera; family Cerambycidae; genus Rhamnusium; species Rhamnusium bicolor. Next base: position 1,001 of record JANEYF010001015.1, read on the forward strand.
TTTACTCTAAGATAATTTTCAGATTCTTATTTTTAATATTTTTTGTATGAAGAAAATAATTTTTATTTTACCATAAGTTTTAACCACATGATGATACCACCCAATACTTCAGAAAAAATTTAAAAAAAAGTCGAATTTAGGTAGATTTATCCACAAATTGGAATTTTGCATAAATTTTAAATCCAAACAACTTTTCTTTGTGACAGTGTTTCATATTGTTAAAATTGAAATTCCAGTTTACTCTTATATAATTTTCCTATTTTTTAATTTTCTGAACACCCTGTACATAACATTTCAACTTATTCCATGGCAATCATATTTTTAGCAAAAGCAAAACTTTTTATGAAGAATAAATTTTCTCGCGTAAAATGAGAAATACAAGCTTACTCCCCTTATCCACTCTAACTGTGGACATACTGTATGTTTGATTTTTTTATATATATTTGTATTATACTTTTTTCTGCAAATGTGGATATTTTCATTATTAAATTCCATTTAGTAGTTTTTGAGTCTGATACTGAAATCATAGCGAATTTGGCCAGGAACAATCGCCACCTTAATGAAATAATGGAATTGGAACAATTTATTTATTAGATAGGTGGACAGTTTGCAAAACTTAAAAAACATTGCACCTTTTGTATTCATAATTTCAATTCCATATTAAGATATAATTTACATAATTGAAATGAGGTTTGTACTAACTTTTGTTGATAAATATTTAGTGTACGAGTTGAATGATTGTAAAAAGTAGTATTTATGAACAGAAAAGAGTAAAATTAAGATTAGGCATTGTTAATTTGTTTTAGTTTATCTACATACCTTTGGTTCAGATGTTAAAATTAAATGAATCAATGCACTTGTTTGGACATACTTGTAGAACCTACTAAACTATAAGTGATAGGTTTTTCATTTTAAACATTTACATATCTTAGTTTTATTAATTCCATAGAGAAAATGTGTAATCATATGATTAATAAAAATGACAAATGACGAATATATTAGGCATTAGACCGAGAACAATCAGTTTTATTGACATTGTGTTAAGAGAAAAAGAAAATCATCATATTTTAATCATTGGTTACATTCAGCAAATTTAATAATTATTTTAAACATACTCTATCCGTTGTTGCAGAGGTTGGATTACTAATCAAAGTAAAAATAGATTACACGGGGCTATTTTTTATGGTTACATAAAGTTTGTTTCATATGATAGATAACTGAAAAACAAACATTTTTTATATGTACATCCCTATGGCTCCCTTTGTAACAATTTTCGAATTAATCGAGCAATAAGTACAAAATTCAAGAATTAAACTTAAAATTAAAGGGTTTTTTCAAATAATTCAATAAAAAAAATCTTTTTAATAATAAATGCTCCACATGTTTCCCATTTTGATTGGACACAAATCTCAATGCACCTTTGGAATGAGGTTTCTACTGTTCTTAAATTGCCAGTGTGATACTTCTAAAAGCAGTTATCCTTTTCTTCATATTTTGGACGGTAGTTGGTGTATCTCTCTATAAGTAATTTCCTTCATTGCATCCCCATAAATGAAAAAATCATTTCCCTAAGATCTGGGGGACCTAGCAAGCCATTTAATGGGACCATTTCTTCCTAATCCATCGAAGTGGTATATATTATTTAGGTGGTCTCTTACTGTACTTTTGAGTTGTATTTAAATAATGTGGTACAGCATCACCTTGCTGAAACTACATCCTATTTCGGATGCTTTCAGGGAGATTCACCAATAATTGTGGCAGATGGTTCTTTGAAAATGAAGATGCAATATTTCCAATCAATGTGCTATCAGAGAAATGTGGCCCTGCCCCTATTACATATTCTCCAACAATTTATTCCCTAAACGTTTATGGACTATCTAGTGGTAGTTATCAACTTGCCTGGAAAAGTGAGGATTTTTCGAAGCATAACAGAGATTGTGCCTGTTAACAAATCCATTTTTATGAAAAGTTGCTTCATCAGTGAATTAAACATTATTGAAGAAAGTAGCATCTTTCTTGCATTTTACCCCTGGCCCAATTACAAAATTGTAGCTTTGCAAAGTTCCTGAGGCATCTGAATACTATATGCATGAAACCTATTTTTTTTTTTTTTTAAGATTCTGACCAAGTGAATGTCTAATACTTATTCCTATTAATTTGTTTTACTTTCTTGAATAATATTGGTATTCTTAATCGTTACTCCAGCACCACAGATCATTTTCTTTCTTCGCTCACATTTTGTATTCATTCACTTTTTTTGTATTGTACCCTGCCAGTTTCACAAATCTATCAAGCAAGAAGTTCCTTAGAAGCCCTTCTTTCAGGATACTCGATGGTGATAAATTCTACTGGCTAGCAAAAAATTTTCTTAAATCGAAAATGGTTACAAATAATCACAGAGATGTACATCCCCCAAAAAATGTGGTTTTCAGTTCTGACATTCAGCATGGTCGAAAATGTATAGGGTAACCCATATGAAAAACTAAAAAATTCAACTTCAACAATTTTAAATTGAACAATAAATCTTTGGCCATCCTGTATACTTTTAGGAAGTGGAAATGATTCAGAAATATTACACAGATGTGTCCTGTAACTGATAATAATAATATTTTTTCTCAAACCCTATAATCGTGACTAGTAAGTTTTTTTAATAGCCATCTGCAGATAGCATTATTTCAACAAAAAAAAAAATCATTAAGACCAAGTGGCTGGGAGATTGGCCAAATAGCTGCCCATACATTACAGTTTTAATCGATTTACTTGGACTGCGCCAGACTTTGCCCTTCAGCAATACTGCTAATCTGTGGGTTATAACTGGTACATCCCTTCCGCTGATCAGTCTAACAGGCAAAGCCGGTGACCATTTTCATCCATCAATGCCTATAATTTAACAGTGTTGTGCACGTGTTTGGTTGGATGATATAATTGTCTGCAGTTTTCTTAAGAGAATATTTATTATTATTAGTATAGTATATAACGATTATTTAACTATTTAAATATTACGAGGATAAAGACATGAGATTTTTATCTAAAGACTTTTAACTGATTTTATTTAGTTGTATGAAAGTTTTCTTCTTCGTGTCTTTGGAAAATAAAATTCAAAGAGTATGTTAACAGAAATTTAAAAAGTAACGAACATGATGAGATGGTAACTCTGTGGTATTATATTAAAAACTTGTTAAACAGAGTATAGCCTTTCTTTTTGCATTGTTCATAGTAAATATAAATTATGCGAAATGTAGTTTATACATACAACATTAGTTACCATGTATCATTTAATAAGACTTTCGACTTGACGAAAGTCATTTCACGGGCCAGGCAAAGAAATGGGATTGTTCAACAGTTTTAGTACCATTAACACAAAGTATTGACTCTACAGGACTTAATAAACAACTTGGGACCGCAAAACTTTATTTCATGTTAGTGGGCAATGAAAGTACTGGATCTGTCAGAGACCAAACCTGATGGACCAACCCTGTCATCCAAAGCATGTAAGACTGTAATGTATGGGCTACTATTGGGTCTAAACGCACTTTTAGCACCCTGCTGACTGGTCTTGGGCCTGCCCTTTGACATTACTAGGTTGGGAGGTTAAAAAACATTTTAAATTTTTTCCCAAAGGAAAAAACAGTCAAGAATTTTAATATCATTTTTTGCAAATCCGGTGCCTGAGAATTTAGTGGCCTGAGAACCCATATGGCTGAAAAAACTAATCAGACCTAATTTAGAGATAGACAAATTTGACAGCAGAAATCACTTTGTACGTTCATACTTGAGATATTATCCGGCTTACAAATTTTGTTCATGTACATACAGACATCTGACAATAAGTCCAGGAGATTATAGAGCCGTCAACACGTTAAAACATATAGTAGATGCAATAACACCCTTTGAAAAATTATCCCAGTAGAAAGTAATCAATAAAACAGAGATTATTGCAGATCAAGGAAACGACTAAATTATCAAATGCATCAACTTTTATGTTATTTTCAATTTGTTTAAAACTTGTACATAGTCTCAAAAATACTCGTTACCTTCAGTTTCCTAATGTTTTTTTACCACTATATTAATAATTACAGTGTCTTGAAGTTGGCTCAAGCAAACTAAAGCTCATCCAGATATTTCAAAATAACCAGATAACCAATAATGTTCGACATGCTTCATAAAGTCATAAAATATCATAGCTTGATACATAAATGGGAAAAAATCACAACAAAAATATATCTTTGGAAAAGCCATTTACAAAAGTAGTGCACCATTCAATTATTTCTATCATTTCAGTTAATATTTCGCTTTTACAATTACATTTATTTATCATTCCAGCAGATTTCTATAATAGTAAAAACACAAATAATAATCAGAATAGGACAAGGTTAATCGACAGAAAAAATATGCCCGTTCTGTCCATCTCCCAACTTCTACACTTTTCACAGTTACCGACCAATAGAGGAACCTCACATTTGAAAATGACCAATCACAGTGAATTTTCAACTGTACCTACACTAACGTCGTAAACGAAAAAACAGACATATTATATGACTGATAAAAAAAACTCTCTACTTTTAACACTGATATAGTTTTCTACAAAACACCATATACTGCTCTCGACGCGCGTTTCGCCGACCAAGTTGGCATCATCTGGAGATGAATAAAACAGTTTTAATCATATTGTGTTTTTGGAAACCTACGTCACTGTTATCTTCACATCAACGGCCCCAACCCACTTCAGGTCTCTACTCTTAGATACAATGCATTTTTATACTTCATTGAATTAAAATATAATCCAATGGGTCCTTTCGCCCTATTTTAAACAGTATGAAATTGTTTTTCACTTTACTGATCGTGCCAACCCACTAGATACACGACCTAGCGGTATGCGCAGTTTATAGTCGCCCGTCTGTTGCCAGCGCGAATATCAGAAGGTGCTTATACAGTAGGTTAGGATATTGCCTTTCTCAAGAAGGAGGTTTTCTGAGTATCTAATTTGATTTATTTATTTATTTCCGTATTATTTTATTTTTTAGAGTTGGTATTATTTTTCTTTTTATTATTGATGAGAATATTAATTTACTTCATATTCAAACAAAATCTGTAAAAATCCTTAAATAACTAAATAAACTTTTTGGTATATTATAAGGAAACATAGAAAAAGCACATTCAATATGTCAGACCGACACTGTCCTCTTTTTTTGTTTTCTGCAAAACTTCTAATGAATTTCAAAAGCGAAAAATAACCCTGAATGACGGCTATTGATTTATACAGCATCACAAAACCATGCTATATTCAAATATTCATTTTAATTATTTAATATCATCTGTATGTAAGTATGAAATTTTACATATGCTCTACTTACGTTTGTAAAATATAAGGAACTTTCTTCAAAATGTGTACATACTACGAATAAGGTAATCTTTATAAAGAAAATGTTCTATAAAAAAAATACATATATACATAAATTGTACTTTTTTTATTGTTATCTAATCTATGTTTAGATACCTTATCTTATATGAAGGTATCTTCAAGAGATAAAAATACATGGCAGATACAGAGCATTACTAAAAAATCAAACAGAATGTCTAAAACTGAGTGTCTCAATAAAAAATTAATTTGTCATAATAATTAGAGATAATACAAAGTTTATAATACTTTAAATACGTTAGCTGACAAATAATTTGTCTTGCAATTGACAGAATCAACGTTTATACTCATTTGGGCAGTATCGACTGACTATTCTATTTTGCTCTGTATTTAGGAGGACAATTCCTGCATTAACTAAATTATGTATGAACCTCACAAAATAAATGAAAATTTTACACAACTCCCTGAGTATTCGTTTGAGGATAATCGAAAAACGATTTACAATATTACGCGACCATTACATTTGGCAAATTTAAAATAGTGGTAACTGGAAAATGATTTTAATAAAAGACATAATAATTAGATGTCAAGTCAAGCTCACATTTAGTTTTACATCAGTAATGGCTGGTCAAATTTAGGTTGTTGTATCTTGGCATAGTATTGGAGCATATGACACTTAAGCGATTCTTTAAAGCATAACTATCAAAACTAAATAGTTTTGTAGAGAAAACATTGTGATTGTAATTTGCAAAAAAAGTTGCAAAAAATTATGTGCAAATTTTATTTTAGATTCAGTTTTCATTGTAAATTTCAAAATGGTGCAACTTTATAAAAAAGCAATATATTTTCCCATTCTGAAAAAAAATGCTTTGCAAATATTTTACAAATTGTTTAAAAAATAACCTGGTGAAACACAATTTTTGCAACTTTTTTCACAAATTTCAATAAATTTTTTTTTTTTGCAAAACTTTATTCAGTCTCGATAGTTATGCCTTAAAGCTTGGGTCTTACGCTCTGATATTAAAATATGACATAACCTAAATTTCAACAGCCAACTGTTTTACATCTAACATGTCCGATGACTGTAAATAAATGAGGCGTTGTTCATAAAAACAGCACTTGTCCAACAAATTGCAAAATTGAGTTAGGCATGCCATCTAGTAACTATAGCTTACATCTATGTTTACCGGTACATAACATCAACAAAATTACAGCGAATCAAACTTTATCTATTTCTGGTAACAACCACACAAGTCCGGATATGTGTGGTTTTTACTGAAAATTTAGAGCATAGTGTCTCGACCAACTCGATAATTTTTTTTTATGTGCGGCAGTTCCAGTAGTGATCTAGTTTCCTCAGGGTATTGCGTATTCGTTGGTGTTGTGTTTTTAATAATGGAAGTAGAATATAGGAGTAATAAACCTGGATCGAGTACTGAACCATTAAAAGCAATCCAGGAATGCATTCGAACCAAAAATCAAAGAAAGTACATAAATCAGAGGCCATTAAAAAAACTTATTACAGGTGGAAAATCATACATCAGCCATAATGGGAAGCCAGTTGCTGAACGAAATGTTGGACAGAATTGCAGGTATGTTTAACTTATGATTTCATTGTTCTACTTTTATAAAACATTATATTTTTAGATGTAAGAAATTTGGGGTGCTTCAAGACTATTTGACCGGATACTAAGCAAACCTTGTTTCAACAGTTCTATGATATGACTCAAAAAAACGAAGGCCTAGAAATAATATTGATGAAAATAGAAGAAAAACCAAACCTGCTTCATTACAAAGTGAGGTATAATGGTAGAGAGTATCCTGTATGTCGAAATGGTTTTTTAAGTATACATGGCATCACAGAAGCTAGGCTCCGCAGGTTATGAAACAGTTTGGTCACCACAGAACGATCTCCTAAAGACTTACGAGGCAGACACACACAAAGACCCCGAAACTACCCTCAAGAAGTTGTCTTTCTAATCAAGCAACATATTTGAACATTTCAGCCAAGGCAGTTTCATTACTCGAGGAGTAAAAATCCTGAACGCGCCTTTCTTCCTAACGATTTAACATTAAAAGACATGCATTCTATATTTGTTATTGAATACAAGATCAATATATCTTACAAAATGTATTGGAGTGTTTTAAAAAAAAATTCAACATTAAATTTGGATTTCCCCGCTCTGATATCTGCACAGCATGTGACAATTTTACTCAAAAACTTGGTGACAAGAGTGTGCCAGAGGAAAACAGAAATGCAATTATGGTTGAAAAAGAACTCCATCTAAGGAAAGCGGAAGCATTCTTCACCCTCAAAAACAATATAAGCAAAAAGCGAAACTAGGAGAAATTCAATGTTTGTCTTTCGATTTTATGCAAAATCTGCCACTACCTCATATGCCCTCCAATCCAGTGTTTTATGCTTATCAGCTTTGGTACAATGTGTTTGGAATATACAATTTGGGAAATGATCAAGTTACAATGTATACATATCACGAAGGAGAAGCAAAGAAGGGTAGCAATGAAGTAACATCAATGTTGCTACATTATTTCAATACCTATGAGAGAACTAGCAGATCTTTGGTATTGCTGAGTGATGGCTGCCCTGGACAGAACAAGAATTAGTCATGCTTCACTTTTTGTATTTTGTGGTGCATGTCCTAAAGTTGTTCGATACTGTATTGTACATATTTCCAGTGCGCCGTCATTCATTCTTGCCTAATGACCAGGATTTTGCTCTAACAGAGAAGAAAACAGACAAAAAGAACGAATTGAACTTCCAGAAGAGTGGAGTTAGTTAAAATAGTTTAGCAATATTTTCTTGATATAAAAGAATCAACGGATAAATACTTTCTGAAGTCAGCAAAACCTCCTATACTTATTAAACATGGTCGTCAAATTGAAATAAAAAAATATGAGTACACTGTCAACCTACGAGATAGAATGTTCGTCAAATTGAAATAAAAAAATATGAGTACACTATCGACCTACGAGATAGTTACAAAGGTTTTTGGAGATCCAGCATAGTTCGCTCAAAAATACCACTGCCTTCAGAAATAAAACTGAAACATAGCTACAGTGGAACACTTAAAATATCTCCGCTTAAAGTGGCTAATTTAAGAAGTCTCCTAGACTATCTAGAAAATCCCAAAAACAGATCTTTCTATGATAATCTTTTTTCATCAATATCAAATCCAACAACTAGTAATAATGATCTCTTATATCATAATGCTTAACTTGACGAGGACGATTACAGTAGTGGATGCGATGAGTAAATTCAAGGTTTTTAAATTTGCTGACAAAATACAATAATTTTTCAGTTTGTGTTATGAAATGTCTCTTAATTTTCTTTTATAAATGTTTTATAATGTTTTATTAGGTTTTATAAAATAAAAGTATTTCCCCATATGTTGCATTTTTTCCTTTATAAACAACAAATGTCCATCTATTTTTTTCTTTATTTAACGATGATTATAAAGCCATTTTTGGAATAAAATTGCGAGAAAAACTCATCACAGAGTGTCTGATATGAATATAAAATTATCAGTTTAAAAAAAATTCTTTTACAACTTACAAGGTTTTATTCATTTTCCCATAAATCAAGATTTTGGACATATGTGATTACTACGAACAACACCTCAAATGTGTAGAAATCATCGGTTGGGCTTTATTCACCTATTTTATAAAATTTCACCTATACGCCCCTACTTTCTAGATGACTGCAGACAAAATAATTTTTTCATAATGTAAAATGCCAGCCTCACCACCAGAAGAAATACAGTAAGTGCAAGAAAAGTCAAAATTGAGATTTTTGTAAACACAGTTTATTGAATAAGTTAATATTAAAAATTTTTCATTAGAAATATTTTAAATATATGTAAAACTATTATTCAGTAAGTGTATGTAGATAATAAATTGAACGTAATGTACAGGATTATCCAACGAAAAGGCCCATCCCTATATCTTGTTAATTTTTTGAGCTAGAAAAAAATGTTTCAAATAAAAGTTGTAGTGAATCAAAATAACTACTTTAGTATCCCTGCAAAGAATATACAAGTGGTTCCATAAAAGCGGGACGAACCAAATTTAAATTTTTTTAAATGGAACATCTATATTTTTTTACATTTTTGATATCTATGTTTTTTTGTGATTTCAGAAATGTGGATATGTTATATCTTATCTTTTACTGTTTTTTATTTATTGCAAATTTTATCAGGTCAGCCATGGATGAAAAACAATTAATTTGACACTTGATGCCTTACAGAATAATTTAATAAATTCGAGAAGCAAACTGTGTAATAATTATTATTATAACTACTATTGTACACGCTAAACTAAAATGTTACCCGTTGAGGAGTTCTTGTTATTTTTTATAAATAGTGAATATATCGTACGCTCTGATAAAGTAAACGTTTTCACAAATAATATAACACACAAAACCACACAGTTTGCTATTTGAATTTATTTTGTAATTATTTTGTAAGGTAAACATATCAAATTAATTGTTTTTCATCCATGGCGAGCCTGATAACCATGTAGATGTTGGTAGTATAAAATTTGCAATAAATAAAAACCGGTAAAAGATAAGATAAAACAGATCTATATATTTGAAATCATATAAAAACAGATTTCAAAAATGTAAAAAATATAGCCTGTTCCATTTAAAAAAAATGTTTGGTTTGTCCCCGCTTTTATGGGACCACCTGTATATTCTTTGTAGGAATTCTAAGAGTTCATTTGATTCACTACAACTTTTATTTAAAAATTTTTTTTCTAACTCGAAAAATTGACAAAATATAGGGACGGGCCTTTTTGTTGGATAATCCTGTACGGTTGTTGACTCATCGGTAACTAAAATGCAGTACTTACTTATAGATGCTGCGTTTGGCATACAAACGATCATATACTGTAGTCTAACCTCAAATTTTTTTTAAAGAATATAATAACTTTTGAGTTTATGGGCTATTATTGTTTTCTTTTTTATTAGTAATTTTGTGAAGAATTTGAGGTTACACAACTAAATTCATACAGTTTAGTTTATAACGTGAAATAATCATTAAATTGCACCTTCAGGTGATTGAGCAGGCCCCATGAAAAGTTAAAATTTATAAAAATTAAGTAATGTTACACTGAGGCGTGAATATGTTGAAACATCACTATACTTATTTGATGAAGTTATTAAATATCCAAAAATTTATTAAGTACAGAAAAAATTTGATTTAGAAATCTATTTCAGAAAATCCTATAATCCATCTTTCCATACATAATTAAAATCAGAGTTAGAAATATTAAATTAGAGTTACAACAATATATTTTTTTTTATTTGATATATTTTCGAACGTTAATTTTTTTAAAACTGAATTACTTACTAAAGCATTAAATTTGTCCACGATACTATTATTCTTTTAGAACCTATTAATAAGTTAAAACACAGCAACTTCCAATACCTAGTTATTGATATATGAATTTAAAAAAATGTAAAACTTATTTCCAATAACGCTTGTTTTTTTATAATTATTATTTAAAAAATATTTCCACTTACTTTCACTTATAACGATGTCTCCATCCTCCGGTTTGTTTTCGGCATTGCTCAAACTGTGCTCCAAGTCTTTTTCACAACTGTCCACGACAATAATGACCTGATTTGATATACCTTCTCCCAAAGACTCTTTGCACGAATTTAACATGTCATGAAGTAAAGATCTATCACTCTCCGCATCCAAACTTTCAGTCGAGGTAGCCAAAATCCTAATCAGCTCTTCTCTGGCACATTCAAGTTCAGTTTTGTCATGAAACATTTCTCTCAGAAGATCTTCCGGAGTCATGAAATCAGCACCACTTTGACTCATTTCCTCATCGGAAGAAACAATACTGTGTATACTTATTACAGATTCTGATAATTTATTTTTTGCTCCGTGAGCATTCTCAGCTATTTCATCGGAGGAAAAATTTAATAAAAATTTTCTTTTTCCACGTAAACATTTTGGCACCACAGTGTCATTCTGAGACACTTGATTTGAATGTAACTGGGATGGCATTTCTTTAATTTGTTTCTTTGGGGGTTTATACTCGCTCAGTTCATTATTGTGAAGATTACTATGTGTCGCGGTGTCAGATTTTCTTCTATTGGCTATTTTTTTAAGAACTGGCTTTGGTGTGTCAATCGACATCCTTGCGAAAGAGACTCTTTTGGGTTCTGAGGTTAAATCTTTATCTTTTTTTGTCAAGACACAAAGCTTTACTCTCTGAATGTGCACTTTTAGATTGTTTTAAACTTTTTGGTTAGTCTCTCAACACTTGTTGCCCTTTTATCACCATTTACTGGGCGCTTTTTGCCATGTGCATTGGATTCTCCCTTGTTAACTTTATACGTTTTTTCTTTTTCACAACTTTCACACTTAGTGACTTTTATGGACTCTCTTGCAACATGCAGTGTACCTTTTTTTCTCTGATGATTTTTTTGTATCTTTAGAATGGTCCTTTTCTTTTACTTGAGATGTTCCACCCTCAGAGTTTCGAATTTGAGATGTTTTCTTGGAATCCAAATTTTCAATAGATTTTTCATCGCTTTTTGCTCTTTTTTGACAATGTTCTTGTTTTGAATGACTGTTCGGTTCCGAATTTTTTGGAATATTTTTTTACTTTATATGAATCACTTTCGGACTTCTTGCTCTGAGTGATTAATTTCGATTTTGAAGTTATACATGTTTCATGGTGCCCGCATTCAAAATGCTTGTTATTACAGCGTTCTGTGTTTCCAGTTTTATGTTCTCCGCTTGTACTTGGTCTCTCATTGCTTTTTTGTTTTCTATCAGAATGTAAAGCCTCAACTTTTGCCTGGTTTTTCATGTCTGCATTTTTTCGAAATTGCCGGTGGACTTTTATGTGATGTTCCACTCCCAGATGTCTTCTCAGATATTTTCCTCGAACCAGAGTTTGTAACTTTGTCGCAACTGTTAGCTCGCTTGTCAGATTTTGTGCATTTTTTTATTTCTAGGTTTGTAATTTTACTTGAATTACCTTTATCTTCTAGATCTGATACTCTACTTTCAGAACATCTTTTCTGCGAAGTTTGTTTGGAATCTTCCTTTGTAGCAGATCTCTTTTCGGTACTTTTTTCTGTGTTTATCTTTTATAACATTTGGCTTTTCACAATATTTCTCTCCTGCACACGACACTGCATCCTCAGATTTCCTTTTATGACTGGTCCTAGATAAAGAACTAGTTTTCAGTTTCTCAGTACTCCGTTCTCTTTCATCCTTATTGTTTGAACGTTTTTTAGTATCTGCCTTTTCAGAGGTTTTCACCTCTCTAACATATGATGCAGGGTCAAGCATTGTTCTTTGTACAATCTTCTTGGGCTCTAACTTAGTAATCGGCTTCTCATTTCTCTCTTCTTTTTTGTCATCTTTTAAATGTTTTTTGCCTTCCGACTTATGATGAAATTCCTCTTTTTTTTTCATGCGACTTTCTTTTCTGTGAGCTTTCCTTACGTGATGAATTTGAGGTTGACGCTTTGTCTGACCGTTTCTCAGTACTTCTTCCTCTTTTGTCTACATCTTTTGATTGCTTTTTGCCATCTGAAGTTTCACTATGTTTATCTTTAATGAATACTGTGTTTTCAGATTTTCTTTTCTGGAAGATTTTCTTAGTATCTACCGCGGTTATCGAGGTCTGAGTACTCTTTTCCCTTCCATCGAGTAAAGTTTTATATTGTGTTTTCTCTCTTGGTAAATACTCTAAACTTTGAAATATTTTATCAGTTTTTGTCCTGTTATAAATATCATTGGATTCATTTTCTTTTATATGGTAAAGATTAGATTCTGATTTTCTCCTCTGGTACAGTTTTTTTGGTTCTCTTTTTAAATAATTATGTTCAGTTTCATTTTGAGATATTTTATTGGTTAGAACGTTCATGGATTCTTTATCTTTCACATGGGAAATCTGAGATGCACTTTTTCTTCTTTCCCTGAGTTTTTGCGGTGCCATTTTCTCACCATTATTTCCTGTGTTATTTTCATTGAACTTTTTATCTTTCATATAGTAGTTAGGAGTAGATTTTCTTCTCTGGTTGAGTTTTTTTGGCACTACTTTCTGAACATTACTTTCAATTTTGTCATCTGACGGTTTGTTTTCAGCTGAATTTATTAATTTTCTTAGATGACAAGTGATACAGATCGTTTTAGGGTTAACCTCGGGTTGAACACATTTCTTTTTATTTATGTCATCGCAGTCTTCTGAACTCAGTCTAAATGTTTTTTCTGAAGCAAGACCTAAGCTTTCCGAAAACCTACGAACTACTTTCTTTTTAAATAAACTGTCCCTCTGATTGTCCAATTTTTCTGTATCGTAATCTTTTCTTTTCTCATTCTCATTCCCCCAAACTGAACCAACTGAATGCCTTCTTTTTAACATTTTCCTCCTTAGTTTTATGTCAGCATCCGAGTCCTCAGATTCATAATAATTAGGCCTTAATTCTAAACTTCTGTGACGACTTCTCAGTGGATATCGGTTAATGTTGTGACAAAAAACTTTTTTCAATAATTTATTCTTTTCAATTTTTCTTGACATTGAACGAGTAATTATGGAACTTGTTCTGTCTGCAGGTTTAACACTGTCTGATGCGTTAGACTCAGAACTAGCGTCACTGTACTGTATTTTATCCTTGAATACTTCATCATTGTAATCTGGGCACATAAAACATGTTTTTACATAATTTTTATAATTTTGCATATTCACAAAATATGTAGCTAACTAAAAACAGAAAACGCTACAGAACAAATGATTCCCCAATTTACTTTAATGATAAGCAAAGTTGTTTGTTACACCTTTCATTTTATACTGACTAAAAACAGAGCAAATAGGAAAAAAGACTTTAATAAAAAACACCCTAATAAATACGACATGTAAAAACAGGACAAACCAAAGAGATGTTTTTGTTCATCTTATTTAATACGGTTTTTTTACCACTTTTTTTATCTCTTCACCACCATTTAAAAGGTGAATGCAAATTTACATAATTTACATAATAAACATTTTATTATTTTTTTTTAATATGTGATAAATAACTATTTGAAAATACACAGACCGCAGGTCAGATACTATTTTTTTTTAATTATTTAATTTTTTTCAGTGATTCGTTTTGATAAGGCAAAAAATTAAAAAAGTGTATATACACTGTGTCCCAGGATAGATGTAACAAGAGGCGTAATGGACAACAATTTTTCAAATTTTGTATTAACACTTAAGAGATCAGTTCTGCTTCATGTAAAACAAAGATGTATCAAAAAATGTGTTGAATCAGTGTTATACAGGGTATTCTATAACTCAATTTATAAAAATCGTCACTAAACTACTTTTATGTTCAAGATATAGTCGAGCCGCTGCCTGCGTGGTATTCCCTACTCAAGGTTTAAAGTAACAAAGTATAAAAGGTTTAGTCAGTGCGTTAATTCAAATGAACCAAAATTTTCTGTTTTGTTAATAATAATAATAGACAATTTCTTAAAACTATGTGAATATCTCAAATATATGAATAAAGTATACCTATAATAGTAACATACCCCACACTGGGCAGTCACGAACATGTGTTTTGGAATTGTTGTCGGCTCATTAGCATAACGCAGTTTACATAATGGAATCTGGGATGTGATAAATCAGGAACAAAAACTAACAACAGTAGCGTACACATGATGGAATTCGCGATTCTCGTATTCGTGTCTTTTTTTTTGTAAGGAATCCATATATCACGAATATAACGACTGAGATAAATTACACTACTCAGTTAAGCTATAAGATTGCAACTTTCGTCTTACGGTTCGATTGTCAGCAGTAGGTAGGTAGGTAGGTAGGTTTCTTGTGAGTGGGTCCCTGTGGACCCTCCACTGCGGCCTTCACCAGGCCTATTGTGGCTCACATCTAGTTATATTTCACCCAATAAGTTCAGTCTCTTAACAAAACTGATAACTTTATTGGGTGAGAATGTATCCAGATCCTCTGGCAGTAGTTGCCCTTTGCCAAATATTGAGAATCGGATCCTCTCCGATTGTCAACAGTACTCAAACAGTGTAATACAATTTATATTATTAAGATCATTTATGTTTATAGTTGCAGGTATTATTAAAATAATTTGTTAGTATTTGTGCATTGTTAATTTTAGGAATACTAGAAAACACAATAAATAGTTAAATGAATCTCAAAACAAAAGCACAAACATATTCATTTAGGTACTGTTTAAGATTCACTGTTAACCAATTCTACACTACAATCATCCAACAAAGTAGTTGTAAATAAATCATCGCTTATTCATATACTGATGCACAACTGATCTGCTGACAACTAAAATGAATAAAACTATTTATGGCTTTGACTCT
The DNA here is from genome assembly GCA_029963845.1 of Rhamnusium bicolor. Taxonomy (NCBI): domain Eukaryota; kingdom Metazoa; phylum Arthropoda; class Insecta; order Coleoptera; family Cerambycidae; genus Rhamnusium; species Rhamnusium bicolor. The sequence continues at coordinate 16,733 of JANEYF010001015.1, forward strand.
TTAAGAAAAGTGCAATCTTACACAGGCCTGACTATATGAAAAATATTTCACTAAGAAAAATTACTTATAATTTCTGTCTCCTTACTAAATTTCGGAAATATAAATTTACTTAGAACTGTTAGAATTTTTTTTCCATAAATTTGTATTTTATTTTGATTTTCAAATATCATTTTTGTAAACTGAGACTGCTCTGATATCACAAATATTTTTTCTAAAATAAATTAGGTCCAACTTCCGGAAATTCCAAAGAAACGGCTCCCGATGCCATGATGTTTTGTATCCACTTTCTTTTGCAAATCGAGATATTGCTTAAACGTGGTTTTTATGAAGTTAGGATACTATTTTTTTTGGTCACCAAAGGAGTTAATATGCAAAAATGTGTTTTGTAATGTAAGCTGTTTTTCGAAGAGGGTGTAATGTCAGAACCATTGGCCCGAAAAAGGTATTTTTAGTATAAAAATGTTTGTATGGCTCTTACATAAACATTTTTGCACATTAAAGCATTTTTTTATGTAGTCATTTTACCCCATTCACAGCCATAAATTTGGTTATTTTGAAAATGAACACGGAGAAAATAGGGGGGAGGGGGCGAATACTGTATTTTTGTATTTTTTCGTACATCTTGAAACATGTATCAAATGGACAGCAAAAAGTGGAATTGAAAATGCGATGTGAAATTTCAATTTGAATTTAACAAATCACATGACCATTCCCACCGCCCTGAGCTGTGCCTCTAGTTCAACCCTTCTCCCTCAACCTACTGACAAAGAGCCGGCAGAAAGTGGAGACCACGCACTTTTTGCACTGCTATGATAGACTATTAACGTCTTATCTTATTTTCAACAAAAAACTGACTACTATTGAAAAAAAGGGCAGTTCCAACAGTGCAAATTTATATTCCTAAAATTTGGTAAGTAGGCACAAATTGCATTCTAAAAACCTTTTTCTTTAATTTTTTCATATACATATTAAAAAGTAAAAGTAGTTTATTAGTGACGATTTTATAAATTTGCTTATAAAATACACTGTATAACATTGATTCAACTTATTTTTGATATATTTATTTTTACGCCAAACAGGACTGAATCTCAAGTGCCATTCCAAAATAGACAAATTTTTTGTCCATTACACCTATTGTTACATTTATTCTGGGACATAGAGTGTATATCGTTGCGTTGTTTTTTTTTCTCGAAAAATAATCACGGTCAATTTTGTCTTAAAAAATGCACTTTTTTAGTGAAAGATTGTCATATGGCTGACCTAAAATGCCTGATGATGTCCGGTTAGACATGTTAATTAGCATTAAGTGAATAAGTCAGACATCGTTGAATGAAATCTTGTGTCAGAATAAGCAACTCTTTAAAAATAATCACTATTCTTTGAAAAATTATAAAAAAAAGTTTACAAGTATTGGGTGCCTCATCAGAGGACACACTGTCTAAGTGGTCACCTGTCTTGCTTACTTCCAGCTGAACTTGCCTTATATATTTTAATTTTAAATGTTCGGTAATACCATGCGATTATTGTATATTTATGTCTTTTTAACATTCATTCACAGAGATGTCTTAATATAGAGAATTATTTAAAATTGCATATTGTTGAATATATTTTACATGATGAATAAGTGTTCAAAAACCATGCCACATACTTACTATCCTTATACGTTAAAATACCCTTACACTTAAAGTGATTATTAAATATATAGGACCATTGAAAATTTTTTTCTTTATAAAAAATCATCATTGAAACATCCCTTTCTTAAGAGCTTAGTATATTTCTTACCTTGATAACTGTAATATAAGGACAGCATTATTTTCTGGCTTTCAGGGTTCCTGCTATAAAGTAGGTAGTATCTACTTTATTCACTTTACAAATCTTCAACTGAAAGTGTTATATGATAACATAATCTATGAAAAATAGATTTAGCAAGGGTTGTTTCTATTTTAATAATGATAGGAAGTTATCGTTGATATATAACTCAGATAAAACAAAAGCAGGTATTGCTCAATCTTAATTAATTCGCTATAAAAGACATCATTATTTTTTGGTACCTTATGGATGAATTACGAATATGGAAATGTTATAAGGAGCATTAATATTTTCAACTGTTTAATCATCCTCTTTTCATATTCAAAACCCAAATAAATAATGAAGATTTCATTTATTATTTAAGTTCTCATTATATATTTTTGTTGAAACCGAGATCAGATGTCTAATAAAATTTGTACATAGCTATCTACGCCAAATATCATCTAATGTAAAAAAAAAAAGAATGGTTTATTTTATCCTACATTATTATTTATTATTAGTAAAAATATTAGTTGCTTACCTATGGAAAACATTTGAAGAAACAAAATGTGATGAATTTTAGAAATAACATTGTTCCATTACATCGCACGTAAACGCTCTTTCTAGTCTTCAAATGACTCAATTTTTATTTTTCAACCAATCAAAGGCATTGGCGGTATAAAAGTGAAAGACGCCGTGCGTACTAAATGATCTAAATCACTATTGCTCTACTAGAAGCAGTGGACTATATCCTGCTTAACCTATGGGTACTTTGCACTACTACTATATTTGTTTATGGAAATAAGAAACGATTTTGTTTATTTATAATCTTGTTATCTGTTCTTTGGTTGCTATTCAAAGGATATAGTTTGAAACTTTATAGTGAATATCTTAAACATTTTAAAGTAATGTAGTTTTAATCACTGTAACTCAGTGGCGTAACTATAGGTAAGCAAAAGAATGCAACACATAGGGGCCCGCTACAAAGGAAAAGTCTTTCCTTAAGGGCTAAAATAATTCCGCAACTCTGATTCACAGAAATTTACAGTGCGGTTTCTTTTCTTATTTATCTCGTTTTTAGTGGAGTGAAGTATATTATAAAATATATAATGTAGTGCATAAGGACGTGCAGTAATGTTATCGAGTACCAAGTCGAGTACCATTGGTTGTTTCACATTGTTATAAACTATGTCTGTCACTGGTCACAACACTTCAGTGTAACTATGTAAGTATATTATTACCTATCTATTACTTTTTTTAAGTTCAAGTTATCTGCAGTCCATAGTTGAATTTGGAGTTGCCGTAGTTTTCAATTTATAAACAGTTGCTGTTGGCCATCACGGTATGTTGATCTTGGACTCGTCATGTGATTTTATTTAGTGTAAAAATTCCCTCAAAGCCTGCTTTTGCCATATACTTTGTTTATATATTTCTATCTCGACTTCCATCCATCAGTAGTTTGTTTTTATAGTGTGAAGTAATGTGTATAAAAGCAAAAAATGGGTGAGATTGAGACAAACATAAAATAACCTTACTAAAATAATTCATATTATTTTTATGGACAACATGTGAAGGCAATTATTATAATTTTTTCTGTTGAATTATTTGAAAAAACTTCTAATTTTTTAAAGTTTATTCTTGATTTTGTACTTATTGCTCAATAAATTGAAAATGGTTACAAATAGCCATAGGGATGTACATACAAAAAAATGCTCGTTTTTTATTTCTACAACAGATGATAGAAAAATATACAGGTTTTGAAAAAATCGAGAAAAAGTTCTTAGGTAGTGAAAACGTTTCAGAAACATCACACAGATGTCTCATTACTGATATTAATAATTTTTTGAGGATTTTTTCAATATGAATCTGTAGATGGCATTATTTCAACAACAAAAAATCATTAAATACATCCAAGTGGTTGGGAAATAGTCAATAATAATATAAGGGTGGAAGGAGACTAATAAGGCTCAAAAAGATGTAATGATATACTTACATGGTATTTGTTTAAAAAAAAAGGCACTGTAAAATCGTCTTAGCTCGCCCTGTATATTCGTAAATAATTTCCGGTTATAGATTTTTTTATCTAGTTTACTGATTTTTTTTTAAATCAAATTTCTATCTTTCATATAACTTGTGTTATCGAAGTCAGACGCTCTATTGCCCCACTCTGAAAATGTATGATTGTAGCGTGAATCCCCCACAAATTCGATAACATTTTTAATAGTGATATCGGAGAAATTGTAGCCCTCGATTTACTTTTCAAATGCGCCTTTTCCTTAACCGTTTTTTTGCTTTTATTAGTTTGTTTTTTGAACTTTTTTTTTTTTTTTGAAAGAGCTATATTGTTTTAACTTCCCCCAGTAAGCATGCCAGTTTACAAACGTTCTGTAAAATTCTTATCGAACGTTGACGGAAGTTGCAAAAAAGACGTTTTACTGTCTCTAAACAATTAAAAATTGACGGTAAGTAGACATCACAAAAAATCGTACAATCACCGGTGCAAAAAAATATCTGTAAACTGTTTTTATTACTCTATGAACAAGATATCTAGTCCAATGCATTTAGACAAAAATATATCATTTAAAGTAAAAAGTCCAAGAAAGCTGAATTCTTTTTTTATGCTTTAATTTCGTTGTTCTAAACGTCTCAAAAATCCCCGGTGATCCGTTGTACGCACAATTTTTTATGGTGCGTAAAAGGTTTAAAAAAGAGTTTTTTTTGCGAATATCTGCTTTCCTTTTAATTTTACGAATATGAATATTAATATGAGATCGAGGGATAAAAAACTATATAGAAAAATATCCTTACTCGCTTTGTCATGTAAAAGTTATGACTCAAGCAAATACCTCGATTTTACTCGATTCTATGCTTAATAAGTTTATAAATTTGGTCCTAAAGAAAACAAATAATTTTTGAAGAAAAAAGTTTTATGTGATTTATTAATGAAGACACTCATGATTGCGTTATTCAGTGGTGGCAATATGTCAGAATTATGAATAATATCAAAGCATAATTATGCGTTTTCAAGAACTGATCTTTCTTCCACATCTTTTTTCCTCATTTTTCTTCTACATCTTCCTCATTTTCTTCTCTTTCATCTCTTTCTTCTACATTTTCTTCTTTTTTTCCTGTTATATTTTCATCATGAGGATTTACACAAGATTTTTAATAATGATAATAATAACACCACATGTAATTACTACCCCCTTTATCCCTGAAGGTCTGGAATGACTTTGTGCGGGAGAGGGTTACACATTAAGAGACAACGGACACACATCTAATATCCGAGTATACTGGGATTAATTTCTCTTCCGAAAAAAAAATCCCAGTTCCTTGATCGGGAATCGAACTCGGGGCCCCGAGGTTTCGAGGCAAATACGTTACCTCTAGACCACGGAGCCATATTGTTTGTGACAAATGCCGCGAAAAGAACAGCAATGGAGTCCCAATTTTCGGCAGCCATATAATTGTCCACAACCTTCTGCACAATTGCAACAAATCATTTAAAAGACAATTCGGAGCAGAATGTGCTGATTTGTTTTTGGCTGCAAAAAAATTGTTTTTGATCCCCAATCTTCGGGGTTCAACTCATTGCCCAACACTTCTACACCTGAATACATATACTAGGAAATAGTGCTCAAGGTGGTAATGGATGAATGTGACAGATTTATTTTTACTCACTAATTTACAGGAACACAAGTAACAACAGTTACTTATTCAAGGAATATTTTTTAATTGTAGCACCATACATGGCCATGAAAAATCGCATTCCATTAGAAGAACCGGTTTCCCGAGAAGCAGCACTTCGATTGAAAACGTGAACTGCATCTTTCAAATTCATTTGTCTAATAATTTCAGAGCTGCTGTTTTACCTCAATGGAAAAAGAGCAGATGTTGTATCACATCCGAAGAATGCATGTAAAAATAAGATATTTTCCGTGCTGCCTGTATGTTTCTCAAAACTTCGAGAAGAAATATTTTTGTTTTACTGTTCCTTTGCCTGATTTTAAAAAAAAAACTATCTCTTCATCAACAGGTGACAATACGAATTGTCCATTTTCAATGCGACTTTGTTTTCTAACACTGCAAAATACGTCTACAAACGCTGAAAAACTAACCAAAAGTGTATGGTTTGCTAGCAAGAATGCGATGAGCAGCTATACACCCAAGGTCTAGTATACCTACTCCGAAATAAAGAGTGGATACGCTTATTAATTATATACGAATAATAGTATTCTATACTTCTATCGGTCATTTTTAAGATTTAAAACATGCTCACCTAAATATGTTTTCAAAATATAATTTCACAATGTCAGTGGGCGGTAAAATCGAGATATCTGCTTGAGATATAATTTTTACATCAAGTTTTCTCATATTCGTAAAATTAAAAGAAAAGGAGATATTCACGAAAAAGCTGTCTTTCAACCCTCTTACGCACTATAAAAAATTGTGCGTACCACGGATCACTGAGGACTTTTAAGACATTGTTTAGAACGATAAAATCTAAGTGTAAAAAAATGCAGCTTTCTTGAACTTCTTTCTTTAACGGATACTAAAAGCACTGTCAGGTTATATTAGTTTCATAATAAACCTCAAAGTAATGTCTTTTGTAAACTCTATATTTAGTTTTTTGCCAATCAGTAATTTTTGCTCGAAAAACTGACATTTGACAAAATCGCTCGACCTGCGGTCTCGCGATTTTTTCATGTCAGTTTTTCTTATAAAATTACTGATTGGCAAAATTATTTCGTTACAAAGAGAAATTCATCCGATAAAAAAAAAGCTCTTGTGCTTTTACTGTTGATAAATTTATTAACACTTCACAGTATAACTTTCTTATGGTTAATAGTTTAGATTGATTATATAAGAGTTCAGTTGAATAATAATAATCTTTGTTATATATTATTTTTAGAAACCTTTTTTTGCAGTCTCTCAAGAGGGTTTAGATTGACTTTGCCTACCCCACCCCAGGCCAGAATTCCATAATTTAATTGTGACTGTATTAATCCACAATAAACAGTTATTAATTGTTCCCTGTTTAAGATATTTTTTAGTTGTTTAAACGTATAAATAAGACTCCTTAGTTTTTTATATAAGTTTTCTATATGAAACTTCCATTTCAGATGGCTATCAAGAGATATCCCAAGATATTTTATACATGTTGTACTTTCAACTTCCAAATTTGTTCCTTAAATGCTGATGTTCATGAATGGTGGAAGGTGGTTTTCATAAGAGCAAAAAGGTAGATATTTTGTTTTATTAATATTAATTGTTAGAAGATGCTCATCGAACCAATCTTTTACTATTTTTAAGTTTCTACTGACTACTTGCTTTCCCAGGATGGTTCACTAAAAAAATATATCAGTGGCATCAGCGAATGAAACAATTTGGCAGTCTAATGGCAAGGTGAGTAAGTTGTTTAAGTATATATTGAATAGGGTTGGTCCCAGAACAGTTCCCTGTGGTAGACCATAGAGAACTGTCCTGGGATCGCTTACTGATTCTCCTATTTTAACCATTTGTGTGCGATTGTCTAGATAACTTTGTAATAGTTTATGAATTTGTCCCCTAAAACTTATATCCCAAAGCTTCCCTAACATTTTATGGCTTATCGTGTCGAACGCCTTAGCGATGTCTATAAATACGCAAATAGAGCGAAAACTCTGGTCCATAGTATTATATATTTCCCCAACTATTTTCCCAATGGCGTCTTGAGTGGAAACTTTTTCACGAAACCCAAACTGTTTATCAGAAAGTAGTTTAATTTTATTTAGAAAGGACTCCATCCTTACTTTGAGCGCTTTTTCGAATATTTTTGAGATATGTGTAGTAAGAGATATTGATCTATAATTAATTACGTCCAGTTTGTCTCCATTTTTATAAATTGGCCTAATTATTGCTGTTTTAAAATGTGTGGGGCATAAACCAGATTCAAAAATTTTGTTTATTAAGTGAGTTAACAGCGGGGTAATTACATCTGCAATATCTTTAAGAGTTTCAGTTTTTATATTATCATAGCCCGGTGATTTCTTATTTTTTAAGTTTAAAATATAATATCGAATTTCTGGTTCTGGTACTGGTTCTAATAAAAAGGTGTTTTCATGGATATGATTTGCAAATTTTCTGGTAGGTTTTTCAATTTTATTTGCCATATTAAGTCCAATGCCAGAGTAGTGTTTATTAAAACAATTTGCTATTTCTTTTTCATTTGAGGATATTGTGTCGTTATTTAATTAAATTTTTTGTATTTCCGTTTGCGTTACGCAGTTATTTATAATGTTTTTTTACCGTTTCCCATATTGTTTTGGAATTTGTTATCTGTTTAATCCAGTTTTGAAAGAAGTTTTGTTTCGCCTTTTTTATTAGATTATTTAATTTATTTTTATAAATTCGGTACGCTTCTTTTATAGCATTATCTCTTGGGTTTTTAACCACCTGTTGATAAAGACGGTCTCTCGTTTTTATGGATTTGACTAAACCGTTAGTGATCCATTCTTTTCGTTTATTCGGTTTTTGTTTAATTTTTATGGTCGATTTTAATATAGCGTTCTTTAATTTATCTTCCAAAACTACATGCATTCTTCACGTCAATGCAATTATAGAAGGGCTCCCAATTATCTATTTCCAGAATATTAAGCAATTTTTGTTTATTAATAATTTCATTATAATTATTGCTGTTATTGTATGTAATATTTTTTTATAGATGTTGGGAATTGAGACGATGGTGCTATAATGATCTGTAATGGACGATTGTAGGACAATTGGGGTTGTTATATTTTTTTGTATAGTTTTTAAAATATATGGTCAATACAACTAGAGCAGTTTCCTTGACGCCAGGTATCTTTGTTAATAAGAGATTCATAACCGTTTTCATACAGAATATCAAACTCGTATGTATAATCATGTTCTGATAAGATATTTATGTTTAGATCACCTAATATAATACCATGTGGTAGTCTGTACAGTTATTTCCGAGGTTATTTCACATATAGATGGCGCCGATTACAGTACCAGTGTTGCTTTACACAACTTCGCCATTTTTGTAAAACCAGCTCGAGGACGAACGTGCTTACTGTCGCTGCCATTGTAATGTTGACAAAAATAAAGTGAATGAAATGTAATTTAGGAGATTTTATTTAATTATACTACTTTATTTTGGAGGTGCATTTATTTTTTCGGCCTACAATGTCCATATTTTACCAAGAACTGGTCTGTGTTGACAAATTTTGGTACCATAATGCTCTTAAAATCTATTGAAAACATCACAACATTCAAAGAAGTGTGAAAGCCTGACCCCCCTGCACGTTGTATAAGTATTATTATATTACGTTGTAAAGTACATGGGAATGAAAAACCATAATAAGAAATACATATTGCATATACTGTACACCACTATAAAGAATATATCAAAAAAATATTCATTGTGAAGTCAATAAGAGGTAAATATTCAACCGTTTAAAAAGTTCTTTAGTGTTAGGTACACCTAACACCATTATTGTAGAAATGAACAGTTACTTCTGGAGGTCATATCTTAAGGTACTGTTACACGAGCAATTTTTATAGCAACTAGTTGCTGGGCGACACACTGGAGCAATTAATGGAGCAATATTGCCCAACATTGTGCGATTTTCAACAAGTATTTCATATTGATCTACATCGTTTATAGTTGCTTGTATCTTTAGGTCGAGTTGCCGTATATCCATCGTGTCTGGAAAATTAAGGGCGATTATGGTTTCCATCTCGCTTGCCCATATAGCTACCTCCGTCATATTCTGTAACTATTTGCTTTGTGTTGTGCCGGTGAAAGATTGCAAATTGTAAAAAATGTGTGCTTCGTGGAGCAACGAGAAATTAATAAGCTTTATCGACGCAATTCATTTACGAACTTGTTTATGGTATGTCAATAATTTAGAATATAAAAATCGGAATCTGAAGAAAGACGAATGGAATGCCATTGGTATAAAGTTCGAAATACCTGCCGAGGAGGCACAGAAAAAGTTAAAGAATTTGCCTACATATTTTATGAACGAAATAAGGTAGATGGAGAAAAAACCGAAAAGTGGAAGTGGCGCTTTTCAAAACAGTAGCTGGTTTGCTTTTAAAAGTATGTCGTTTTTAAGAACTACAGTTGAGGCTGACGCAGGGAAGGACAGTGAATCACTATCAAAAATGGTAAGCAAAACATATATTTTTTTATATACGGATTTATAAATTAATTTGTGATAGTTATTTGTAAGAACACATTATTGTAAAATATTATAAATACTTATCTTGCCACGAAATCCTTCCGGGACTGGACATAAAATATTGCATGAATTCGTCTCTGTTCAATTCAGCTGCCGTGGGTGACCTTCTTGGTTTTTTTGTAATGGAGTGAAACTGTCACCAATTGTATCTCCAGGTTCTTGGAATAATACTATTAGATGCAGTATCATCTATATCTAGATTCCCAGGTGGCGTATATATCTGTCTCGCGTACTTATTTCTTCGTAAGAAGTTATGCAAGCAAGTTGTAGCTAGAGTTGCCATTTCACGGTTTCAACGTCTATTTCCATGCTTCTATGGAAAATACGAAATACTGAACACAATAACCCAAAAACGTACTCCACTACACGCGGGGCCCTTGATATTCTGTAATTACAAACTCTTTTTGGAGATCCTTTGGACAAATCACACGTATAAGGTTTTAAAATATTTTCTGTAAGAGAAAAGGCGTCATCTGCAAGAAAAACGTATGTCGCTTTTTCTTTTCGACATGATAATGGCTCTGGCGATGGAATAGACAACCTTTTTTCATCAAGTACTCTGCCAAATGAAGTATGTGCAACTACTCCTCCGTCAGATGTTCTCCCTTGACAACCGATATTCACATACAGAAATCTGTAGTGAGCGTCGACAACAGCGAATAAAACAATACTGTGAAACTTCTTATAATTGAAATAGCGACTGCCGGCTTTCTCAGGACATTTGATTCTTATGTGTTTTCCATCCATAGCACCCAAACAATGCGGAAAGTTCCAAATTGCTTCGTGATCGTGTACTACTTCTTTCCAACCTTCTAGACTTGTTGGCAACTAAAAAACATAAAAACAGAGAGCGAATTTCTACTTTTAGAACCTATAATTTATGTTAAACTAATTATGTACAATTTGATTTCAGAATGGCGACCGAGATGGCGACTTGGATGATGATATATTTGCATCTAAACAGCAAGTACCACCGCCATTCATGCGAAAAGCAAGTCGCCAGAAAAGAACAATAGAGGCCGACAAATAATTTGAAAGTGCGTGTGAAGTGATGCAGGAAGTGAAGAAAAAAATGATCAAATAAACCTTTGCATTTGGAGATCATCTTAACGAAAAATTACTAACTTACAATGAATTTGTGAGAAATCAAGTGGAATATAAAATTTTCACAATTTTATTCGAGGCTGACATGGGATATTACGATAGACCTTTGTCCCATAGTAGAAATAGTCGGGGATCATCAGGTCCATATTCTTCGTATTCTCCAGCACCAACATTCACCTCTTTTTCTCTTCCTTCACCTGTAGGCACACACAATTCACAATGGGCTCACATTCATAACTCAAATTGAGTCAAATACTCAAATGCCCATCACTCCGAACAATAACGCTAATCCCATTTCTTCTCAGCCAGTTGAACCCTCCTCAATAAACGCGGACACCTCTCAAAATCAGGACGAGACTATGACAACAACGTTATGTTGATTAGTACAATTGGAACTATTGGAAGTACATCTGAAACTTCTTCAACTCGCGTGCAATACATAACTACCGATAACTGTACTGAAACCTGCAGCGATTCTAATTTATCTATATAAAATGAATATAAAATAAATGTGTACTTACTCAACTTTTCTATTACTTTATAACTGCATACCTATATATATCTTACCTTTATAAATTCACGTAGAACTTCAACAATAGCCCTGCACACTGTAGGTATGAACTTTGAAATACAGGAATTGGAAACTCGAAATTGGTACATTAAACTTCTGTATCAATCTCCAGTAGCCAAAAATATGAGAGTTATTGCCAATTTTGTCATCACAGGAATCGGATCTCTTATATTAGTGGTTTCTTTTGTAATTATGGGACCCAATTTGTTCATAAGTAATTCAAAATCACTTCGGGACATTCTGGTGAAGTTTTGGAATAAAAAGTCGTCTAAACGTAATTCATTACACAATGTAGAGGTCAATACTTGTCGTCGAGCTAAATATGGTGGTACCCACATTCGTCTGTTTCTTTTCTTTTTTCTTGTATTTATTGCATGCATAATGATAAAAGCACTTGAAGCGACGAGATAAAGTTCATCCATCACCGGGAATAGTTGCTCTACTGAATTTTGCCGTGTACACATCTATTGTCTAATTGCTGAATTTTCACAAATATCGGTGGGGATTATTCAGCAACTTATTGACGAATAGTTGCGTATTGTTGTAGTTGCTAACTGTTGTCGTAACGTAAAAGTCGGCAAATATTGCTGACAATTAAACAACTTTTATTGCCCGTGTAACAGTACCTTTAGAGTTATTTTATGGCTGACATTTGTAAGTTAATAATCCTCACACAAGAAGTCGCAAGAGAAGTTTTAGCTCTGAAAAAACTTCTTTAACAATACTTGTAGAAGTAATATATCAATTGGGGCTTGCTTGAAGAACTACAGGAGTTAATATAAATCACCCCGAAAAAATGCGTTTGCGACTATTTTTAGATTGGTGTCTGTGTGCGTATGTTTTCAAAATTTTGTGGGCGCGATATCTCCAAAAAAGGAACAACGTACGATATAATGTGCTTTTTTGTTAAATTCGTTAGTCTCTAAATTTAGATCTGATTAATTTTTCTGCTATATATGTATATTGTTGGTTGGGCGAATGCTGATTTACCGCAAGAAATGCGATTCACATCCTATACGGATGTTCCAAAAAACTCAGGAGCATATTTTTTACGTCAAAATAGAAACGATGAGTTCGATATGAACATGTCTATGTTTTAACAAAAAACTTTTTTTTTTTTTTGAATTTCAATGCTATTTGGCATAATTGATTAGTGGTAACGATCTAATCTCGGATTTAATGATTTAACATTTATTCCATATCTTTGATTGATTTTGAGTTAGGGTTTTCTCTCGAAAACGTTGTATCTTAGTTATACACATATTACAAGAACACCTTTTCATTAATTTTTCGAAAATACCACACGTAAATTTTTTTGGATATTATTTTGTGCCTTTTTCACAAAATTATCAAATTTTTGGCAAGTTAAAAAAAAATAGGCTCGTCGAGCATTTTATGTGTTTCGCTTTACACTCTGTAAGTATTTTTCTGTGTCATGGTATAGTCAACATTATTAACCGTCGTGTTCAAGGATATTTTCCCAAATATGTTAAGAATTGTAATTAAAATTAAATTATTTTGACAGTTCTATCACACATAATGTGCTTACTTTTTTATAATCCAATATTCATCGTAACATATAGCCACGAAAGTAGTTGTTCAGAAGAAGTAAGTTTTCTGTAAAACTACTAAAAGAATCATTAGTATTTTCCTAGGTAGGTATCTAGTAAAAAATGTTCTATTATTAATAATCATTTCTGTAAAGGACTTTAATCGTCGTCAATATAAGGTATTTCGTATCTCTAACCGTTTTTTAGATATCAGCAAAAATTGACATTTGGCAGATTTCGAAAAAGTGTCATAATTTTTTATTTATGAATGTTTTTCTACAGGCACTTTTCAACATAGAATAAGATGTATCTTTCAAAAAAAATTGTATCACTACTACATTTTAAGTCTAACTTTCTTATTCCAAATAGGAATCATAGTTGGCTTTGACTTCAAGATATCGGAACAAATTCAGGCTTTCTAAAAATATATATGTTGCACTATATTATATTATCATCAGGAAAAATCTTCCTATTTAAAATAAATATTTTAAATATTTTTATAAATGATATGTTCGCGAACCAGCCCCTGGAAAATCCAGGAAGAATGAAAGTAGATATGTGTTGGAACAGGGGTTTTCGTTTTTGTATTGTAACTGGAGAAATCATTTCTTAAGTGTAAAAATGTTCTTTTTTGGTGAGTCCATATTCTTTTAATCTCAATATTATTTGCCTCTAATACTAAGAACAGTGTTATTTATTTCAAAGCAATTCTTACTTTTAGTAGTTTCTATGATAAAATGTATTGGAAACATTGTTTTTGATTAAAATTTGATTTCGTCTCGAGCTACAAACTTTATGCTTCGTGCAACAAATATATACTTTTTGCACTAGTTACACTAATAACTATTTTCCCCTTAGTATCTATAGTCACCAACATCACCAATCCATTCTAACCATAAAAACAAAATTATGAATGTGATCGGACTTGAAACGGGACACACTTAGACAATTATTATTGTTATAGATGCCTATCTTCCTACTTACTTGATACTTCGTCCATTGCTTCAAGTAAAAACATCCAATTCGTGAAGACACTCGTTTTTTTTATTTTAAAATCTTCACTATATATCTGAATTAACATTAGCATTTTAATTATCAGTCCATTTAAATGAAATATGCAGTATTTTTATTAAAAATTATACTAAAAGTGTTCGTATAAAACCCAGAATACATAATATATCACACCGTATTTAAAACTTTTTCGCCACTCTTTTGTCATCCCAATACCTACTTGTTTTGAATATTTCATTGTACTGGCTGTACGGTTAGACTTATTTACGCTTTAAAACTAATAAACCAATCATCGCCAGAGAAAAAATATTAAACAATGGGAATATAAAATTTTATGTGTAATTGGATGCAAGAACTGCTAGAAGCAATAACTTTTGTTGCTGATTCGATAAGGAATTTATAAAATCAAAACAGGTAGGTACTTGTCTAGTTTTCTGTGAGTAGGTAACATGCATAGAAATTATGATGAAAACATTTTAAGAACTATACAACAGTGATTAAAATATTTTTTAAAAAACCAAAAGAAATTATTGACTTTAAATACAAAAGAATTCAATGAATGGACGCCATAGTGATTCCGCCATTTTGTTTTTATAAAAAAATTTCATTCTAAGAACCTTCCAAAAAGTTACCTAAAAACCTTCTTTTTGAAATTTTCACCGGCTATTTCGTACAACATGAACATAATATACAGGATGGTCCAGTTTCTAAGGCACAAAGTTCGGGAATGTGGAGTTTCTTCTATGAACATGATTCGAAAAATGCACCATAATTTAGTGTAGCTATTTGCCTCTTATTTTTAAATGTTCTTAAAATGTTCATATCGTCGTATTAGTCCACAGGAATTTTTATTTCGCTTAAATGAAGTCGCTTTATAGGATAAAATAGCGTTCAAAATTTCAAATATATAAATTGGCGCGAAAACATGAGCTCCATGTCACTATCCACTGTGACGTCATTCTTGTAGTAAACAAACAAGCGCAAGTAACGCTCGGTATAATTTTTTTTATTTATTATATAAAATAATGAGTTCCCATCGTTATACGTGGTGTTTGGTGCTGAACTGCAAAAGTACAAGTGAAAAGACACCACAAGAGTTGTTTATAAAACTGCCAGATAATATTAAAATGAGAAAGACTTGTCAGGAAAGACCCAACATTATTATCAAGTAAAAGTATACAGTACTTTTGTGAGGATCACTTTGATGTAAGTACTATTTTGTCTTATACTTTCAGTAGCTTTGAACTTTAAAACTAATGTAAACAAGTGAAGTATTTCATATATCTGTCATGCTGTAATTTTGGGGTTATGTTGAAGATTGTCTAATAGTAATAAATAATATTCTAATTACCTACACTATACACACTTCTATAAACATGAGTACCTAGTTATCTTTAAAATTAGAAGTAAACAAATGTTATATGCTTACACAGATGTTTAATGCCCGTTTGCACAGCACTATTTAAGGAAAGCTTATCTCTAAGGATTCCATAAATCTCATTTGGTTTGCACCGTCAGTTAAGCAAGCCTTAAAGTGCTCTAAGGTCTCCTTAAATGAAGCCCTCAATTTTCTATGCATAAAGCGTACTTAAAAACTTGAAAAGAACAGCACGAAATCAGTCTAAATATTCACAAAGCAGTGACAATAAGATAACCATAGGTTTTGCTTACTACAAGAGTGACGTCACATTTAAAACCATCATGATGGGTAGTGTTTTGTGGCATGTCGTTCACAGGCTAAAGAATTGCAATTTTGAAATTGAAATAATAAATCAACCTCGTGTTTTCGTGAATACAAATCGATAATTTCTGATTTATTATTCGATAATTTATTGTATTTACATAATTTAACAATTTACTTTTCAGTGTCAAACACCCTATTTAATATCTAAGAGAAGACAAGCCATCTTTTCAAATTTGGTACACCGCCTTTCTATGTAAAGTTGCATTTACATTTCAAGTCAAAAATAGTAACAGAAAACCATTGGCGTAGATATACGGAGGTTACATACCCCTTTTATAGAAGTAAGTAGTACGCCACTGGCTATTTTTGAAATAATTGTAAACTATTAAATTACCTAGCAGTTTTCAGTGACTTATTTTTATAAAAGGGGTACGTAACTCTTGTGTCTATACCTATGGCTTTCTGTTGCTATTTTTGACTTGAAATATATGTTCAGCTTTACATAGAAAGGCGGTGAGCCGAATTTGAAAACTGTACCTGTTGTCTTCCATCAGATATTTAATTCAGAATTTTTTTTAATGAAACTTCAACACCCTGTATCCAAGTTATGGTGCACTTTCCCATTTTAAACAATATTGTTAGGTTAGGTATTATAATGATTAAAACTGCAAATCGTTTCTGTGCATCATGGTCATAGAGTGATGCACTTACCGGCATTCACCTTGACCGCGAAACTCTTTCTCCAGTCCAGTATATTATTAGCTTTCGAGTTGTGTACACGTTAAGTCACTTGGGCGTATCGCATATTGTTTTTGTGTTCTTATTTTATTTGTTGTACTGTATTGTTGCTATTAATTTAATAATAAAGCATGGCAGACGTACGCAGGGGTAGAAAATGGCCATTTGCTGACAAAGTGAATAAATTCATGGATGAATTCCCGGATTTATTCTATGATGGTGCTAAAATAATTTGTAAAATGAGAGAAAGATTTGATGTGCTGGGATAAGCGTGATTGTGGACTTCACGTAAATAGTGTACACCATAAAAATAAATAAAAATGGCGTGCCTTCGACAACACAGTTTATGTTTCGTTTACTATTGATGCTGATTGCCTGTGATGTTCCGCTGCACATACTCGATAAACAACCATTTCAAGAGTTCTGGAATAAATACAATGCCCAGGTGAAGTTACAAGTCGCACAAGGTTATGTAACTATCGACCAACTGTACACGTATACAGGGTAAATAATTACATTTACCATGAAATGTGAATTAAAAAATACACGGCTGTGGTTATCTGTTGATGAGACAACAGATTGTCAAAAAAATTCTATTTTAAATGTTATAGTACGAGTACTGGACCCTCTTAAGCCGACAGTTCCACTGTTACTAGCTAACAAAAACTAAGGCAGTGTACTAGCGAAACAATTACCAGGGTGGTGCTGGAGACGTTAGAAAAATTTGAACTGTCAAAAAGTCAAGTGTTGATGTTTGTGACTGATGACGCCGTGACAATGCGCTCAGTAGGCCGTTCTTTGCAAGAACAAGGTTGTACGTTTATACATGTTACGTGTAAAGTGCATGCTTTACATCTTGTGGCAGAAACTATTCGAAAAGGTCTTCCAGAGGTGAATGCATTAATAGCAAGTACAAAAAAAGTGTTTCTTAAATCTCCTAAACGTCTCCGTGCATTTCATAGCAAGTGTCCCGGTATATGCAGTATATAGTTTTGGTGTTTCGTGGAAAACTACTTCAGTGTTATCTTCACATCAAAGGTTCCAACCCACTATAAGATTATGTAACCCTATCAAAAATACATTCTCCATACGGAGAAATATATGCTTTTTCCAGATTTGCCATAAAAAGTAGGGTTACTATTTAAAAAATAAGTAAATGTTGTCTTAGCAAGACAACGGGTTAAACAAAAATTTTTTGATAGAAGCGTGTGTTGAACTACAAAGATTTTTTTAATATAATTTTTTGAAAAGCCGCTACCTAAGGAATCATACGCAATATTCCACACTGTTTGCATTCCCTGTATATACAGAGATGTGTAGAGTTAAAATCGACACGTAGTATTTGTTTATACGACCCATAAATATTTACATAGAACTTTAATTTTTGTTCAATTTTTCTTTTAACATCGGCAACCTCGTTGTACCAAAATCTACAGAACAATGGATAAACATTTCTCTTCCTTCAGTAATTATGTTGGCGGTTCTTAATTTTCTTGCGTCCGCATTTTTTCAAAACGTTCAGCCTATACCCATGTTTCCAAGCATATCCGCAGATAATAATAAATAGGTATCCACTTAATAGTTAAAGTAATAAAAAACATACCTCAAATAGTTTTATTTCCCAACTCTTTAACGTCAATATGCTGTTATTAACATATGTACTTAATAAATTACAATAGTTGCATTGTTGTATTCACTGTACGTTCTTGTCCGGTGTAGGAAACGGAAATAATTATTCACTACGAAGATTTATTAAATTTCCCATCACGATCACTGTTATTTATTATTCACCACTAACTATCACACATCTATAACTGCGCGTTCAGGACAACGATCCATGTCGCAATGCTGCCTTCTCAGACTGCCTGGATCTCCCTCTCTCAACTTAGCTTACGTAACCCATCCGATACTTGTGACCAATGTTCTGTAATCTAATAGATACGGTTTTTCCATTTAAATATAAATGACTTGTATTGCTCAGTCAGTGGGCACTAGTTTTACTCACATGTTTATTTACAAATAACAAAATATGCGTACATAAGACAATGGCGTACTGATGAGACAATATATAGGGTGTCATTTTTTTTTTTTTTGAAAAACTTCGAAGTCGAATTAATGGCAGTGTATAAATAATATGTCTAATATGTTTTTAATCAATCTTGCACTGTAGGTGGCTTTGCATTTGAAGAGGGTAATGGATTTTATGTTCATAAGTAGTTCTTGTTCACATTAACGAAGCCAACACTAAGTGCGAGTTGTACCACAGTGGTACAACTGATCCTGGATCAAATATCATAGGAACAATTGTTAAGACAATCGTTTCTATAGTATTTGATCTCTGATCAAGCTGATCCTGTGGTTAAACTAGGTCCAGACAACCCGCCCTATAAACGTTTCACGGGAAATAGCTTAAAATTAACTCAATGTGGTTAAGTTTCTAAGCATAAACCAGGATTTGGTATTAACTTGGTATAAACATATAAAGAGTCTGTCATCAAAAAAAATGTATGTTGTATGTAAAATTGTAATATAACAGATTAATGAGACGGTTAATATTTCTATGATCAGGGGCGGACTGACGTTAAAAGCGGCGCGGCTCTTGGTCGACAAGAGGTGCTAAAATTGTTGTTGGTAAAAAAAGACCTATGCTTATTTATATTTTTTTATTGGGAAACAAACAAACCATATAAAAATTAATATGTACAGGGTGATCAGCTAAAAATTCTACATTTTAAACCTGCATTTCTTTTTCTAAAAATATAGCTAGAAACAAATATAAAAAATGGATCGATGGCATACTCCATCAAGTTTTCGTATGTGCTATAAATTTACATCTTGATGGATATGCCCCACAAAATCACATTTTTTTTAATGGGACACGTTGGGACATGACACATGTTTTAGATAGCCTTTTTCCCCAGTATAAATACATATGATTGTTTCTTTCAAATAAGTGTGTTATTAAATTAAATAAAAATCTTAAAAGTTTGGGATACAACTAATTGTGAATTATTTTTTGAATAAATGGCCATGCTTAAAACGATAAATGATTTTAAATACCAATTGTTGAGTAGTCAAATTAATTTCTAATATACGGTTTTGATTACCTGCTGTTTACTAATTAAAGAGTTTTTTGTATAAAAATAAATGATTAAAAATGCCCTTGTTCTAGAGAAGAATGTAATGATCTGTTAAATGTATATTTTCTGTCGAATGGAAGTAAGTAAAGCCAATCTTTTACAGTAAACATTTTTACCAAAGAAAATATTTCCAATATCTTAGAAATTGCATAATACCAAAAGAAACTATAATGTAAATAAAGAAAAAACAACTAAATGTTATGTTATATTTTACCGAAGGAGTAAATTACGTTGTACATACCACGAGACATAACAATAGACTGAAATCAAATGTTAGTCTTTGCTAAAATAGTAAATAAGTTTCGCTTACGTATTTGGATATTTCTCTACCTGGCACCGATTTGCCAACTCTAGTGATGAGGCCCATTTTCACCTCGATGGCTTCGTTAATAGGCAAAACTGCCGCATTTGGGGCTCAGAAAATTCACGAATGATTCATGAGAAAGCAATGCATCTAAAACGTGTCACTGTTTGGTGTGCATTGTAATCTGGAGGAATCATTGGGCCGTTTATCTTCGAAGACGAAGCAAGTAATACAGTAACGGTGAATGGCAAACGTTATTGTGCTATGATAACCCAGTTTGATGTGCTCTCAATTGGAAGATATTACTCTCGACGACATGTGGTTTCAGCAGGACGGTGCCACTTGCCGTACCGCCCGTGAAACATTGACAGTCTTGCAGGAGTCTTTTCCTTGGTCGTGTATCACTTGGTTTGGTGGCCAGAATTGGCTGCCACGCTCTTGCGATTTAACACCTTTGGACTTTGGCTGTGGGGTTATCTGAAGTCACAGGTTTATGCCAACAAGCCCGCAACCACCGAAGCATTGAAGGCCTAAATTAGACGCTATATCAACGAAATACCGCCACATCTATGCAACACCGTTATTAAAAATTTCGCCAAAAGAGTACGCATGTGCCAGCAAAACCATGGCGGCCATTTACCAGATGTGTTGTTCCATACGTAACTCCCAAATAAATATTTCAATAGGTACTTTGCTACAAAAAACATGTTTTATTGAACGTTGAAATATTGCGCTCTTATTGGAAACATCCAAAAATTAAGTCTTTGTTTGGGAAAATAATGCTAGATTTTTGAAAACACAATACTGTAATGTTTGCTTGTTTCTTTGTATGGTGTAATACACATTGTTATTCTTATTAAAAAAATCATTTAAAGTAAACCTCCTCATTTTTTACATTTATAGGTGTATTTATTTGAATAACTCAGTTACTTGAAGATTAAATGTATAACAATCACATATCTATAATGAGGAGTGAAAGTTATCCAAACATGCCAGGGTATCCCAATTAAAAAAGAAGTTATCCAAATATACCAGGGTATCCCAATTAAAGAAACGTGACTATGTGGCGCTCCCTGTATATTTATTAAGATCGACCACAGAATCAGTAGCAAATATGTAGATAGACACAAACTCATAGCACATACGCAAACCTTGCTGACATATGCTACCGGATTAATTTTTGACATTATTTTCTTGCTATGATTGTAAGAATAAAAAATTGCTTTTAAAAAAATAGAATTTTCAGCTAGTCACCCTGTACAAAATAATCATAAAGTAGGTATACAAAAAACAAAACAATCAACTCTGGACGTATGTATCATAAGCATCGGTTTAAAGTCACCACCTTCTCATGCTTCCTTTCTAGTACTAATTGTAGTGAGTCGATGAATATCGTACAGGGTGATTCTTATAACGTTTTTACCTCAATTTTTTGGTTTGGCTTTGGAAGTCAATTAAAAATGTTTAACGTATAACATCGTATTTTTTCCTAGGACTTCGAAAATTTCAACAAAAAAAACAATTGAAAGTCAAATAAAAGTGGGAAAAAAATAAAGCAATGTTTCTTCAAATGGAATATTTAAAATTAAATATTTATGGTATATTTTTACAATTTTTGAAAAAAAAAAACGATTTAAATTCTCATTCCAAAAATATAATTGGGTGAGAGAACGTTATAGGTATCACCCTGTATAGTGGTAGTATTAGTGTTATTGTATAAGATCATGTTTTCGATATTATTTTACAACGATTGTTGTGTGATGCCTCTGGATTCCTCACTAAGGCGCCGAGGAGCCTGGGATTGAAAGGCATAGGGAGCGACGCCTCGTAGCCTTCCGACCCTGTTCGCCTCTGTACATGTTTCTTCCTGGTTTTTTCATTATTTATAAATATATGTAAACAATTTTTATAGAAATGTTTCGGTACATTATGGCGACTTTTTTGTTATCCCTCTTAAACTGTAATCACAAAATAATAAGAAATTATGCCATTCACAGTGGGTTAGAATCGGAACCACCGGCCCAAACTCTGAAACTTTGATGAATTGGTTATACGTAAGAAATCATGGGGAAAAAAAAAAAATCTAATTATCAAAAAGAGTGATTTAGGAAGCGAAAAAATTACACTCATTGAAAATTTGGAAATATATTTATTTTGTGACGGTGTATATTGGAAACATATTTCAAAAATTACATCTTATCTTATTCATATTTTAGTTTAATTATCAAAATCACCAAATAACATACATAAATACATTTTTGTGAACTTTGAACAATTATACTAGCCATCAACTATTTTGAAAATAAATATGTGGTTATTTAATCCCTATCATCATCATCATCATCCTCATCTCCATACTCATCAGTTCACTAGATTCTTATGAGGCTGAAAAACTTATGTATCTTCACACGCAATTGTTTCTTTATTTATTCCTATTTCAGGATTATATAAAAGATTTAAAACATCTTGAGACAGTTTGAAGGTGGATTTTAGGTAATGGCTTTAAACCTGTATTTAGTGAATCGGAAGAGGCTAATAGTGCACGGATTAAATCCTATTTGTTGACATCCTCAAAACTTTACTCGTTTGTTTTTCTCTATAGAACATGTTTCGCGCTTCTTGTGCTTCCTCTGACAACTGACCTATATGTTGCGTTGGAAATCATTTGTGCCCCATGCAGCAAAATTTTGTGAACGTTTGCCGGCATATAAAACCATGGATATTCCTGTACTAAAAGCTTGCTGTATCTTTCGCGTAAATGTCAAATTGTTCTTCGTTGACTATATATCCAGATAAAATAGTTTAATATCAGAACACCTATAAATTAAACATCTCTTTATGCCCGTAATGCTCGCCGATAATGATGAATTTTGGAAGAAAACGCCTTGCCGCTGTTTCCATCGGTGGATATTTCCGGTTCCTCCAGGCCTCACTTTTTCCACTATTAGACCACATTTTTTTAGTAAACTGCTTTTCGAATTTCTGCTATTCTCTTTCACACTGGTAGTTGTTGATTGGCCTCTGGAGGTGCCGTTTCTTGACATCTAACCGATATGACAGATGAAGGAAATATCGAAAATCGTATCCACGCGGGAAGAGTTGAGAGCCTAAAACTCGTTGCGCTTGTGTCGATTAAATAACATTTTTGTGCCGAGGTTGTGACAATTACGGCATTGCAAACTTTTCCGTCAATCATGATAAACACCAGTTGGTAGGTGATTTAGCGTTATACTAAAAATCCATTATTCAAATGGTAGCAAATTTTATTCGGTTGTCATTATATTCGAATTTGTATTGGGATAACTCTAGTAGATTTTTTGGTAAATTGAATACGTATTGACCTACAATATCTTGGAGACAAAGGTCTAGGGTTCTGCCAGATAATTTTTTCTCCGCTTAGATACTTTCAGCAAACATTTGTATGGGGACCAATGATGTTATAAAAATACCAGTCATCAATTTTTCGACCCTCTGAAAATTTGTCCCTGTACTATGCCCGCTGCTTACATCGAATTCCCATTTCAATATCCACACAATATTTTGCAGGTATTATTCAACACTCTTCAATACTCCTTCCTGCATTGGTATTGGAACCGTCTGCGTTCCTTTACATAGTCACGCATCTCGTATTTTGAGCGCTCATGTAGGAGTGGTTTCAGTAGTTCTTTTAAAGAGTTTTACAGCCTGTTGTTTTCCAACTGATCGTAGTTTCATCATAGTGGCATGAAAAAGCTCTGGTGTTGTTATTTTTGTTAAAAGCTCCTGCAGTTTTTCTTCTTTTTGATCTCTCGTTATTAGATTGATAACTTTTAATAGAACGACCACTTTTGGATGTTAATAGTGTTTCTTCGTCAACAATTGATGAAGGCAAAACACCTCTGTGTTCAACCAGGCATTTAGCCTATCATATTATTATAAATTTCATTGTCTTCATTATAAACAATCCTGTATAAAAACAACATTAAAATTGTTCAGTATATAATATATGTTATACTTAGAACCTATAATATGAGTACAAACTATAACATATAATTATTAGAGACAATAATTAATCGAAAGAATGTCGTCAATATGTCTAGTATTATATGATTTACTGTAATAACCAAGAGTGACGTGCCCCAACTGAATTCGTGCATTTATAATAAACATGCTGGCTATTATTGGTATTAGGCCGCAATACTTTAATAGTTATTTACGATATAAGTGGGATAAAGACATTTTTTAACGCAAGCATTGTGAAGAACTGCCCCACGAGACCGTAGGTCGAGTTGGGGTAATCACATAGTGCGTTAATAATGTAGTATCCCACGTATATTATAACAAAGTTTTATCTATCATAAATTGTCTTAAAGTAGGTTCACTTTGATAGAATAATAAATTAAAGTGAGAATAGGAGGATCTAAGTTTTTCAAAATGATAGCAACGCGTAGTGGTTTATGATCGCGTCTCAGTTACCGAATAACAATAAATAACATATTGGAATTATGAATTTTTCGGGGGTAAAACTATTGTTGTGTGTTGTAATTTGCTTCAAAAATGAGCTTCCCAGGTTGTTCTCCCGAAGAACTAACGTCAGATGTGCCCTTTGATATTGAGGAAGAAGTAGAGAACGTGATATCCGGACTTTTGCGGGTAAATCTGGTGCCAAATATGAACTGGCTTTTAAAAAGGTATGAGCAGTGGTGCCATTCGAGGAATATAAAGGATATCACTAACGAAAAAGCATTGCTTGTATATTTTAGAAGGGTAACAATAACAGCTAGAAGTCCTCATCCCTTTTGGTTGTTACTACTCGATGCTAAAGACAGAAATATCGATCAAGACGCGCATTGATATAAGAAAATATGTCAATCTGACAGTTTTGCTTAAGAGTTGTCAATTTCATTACCACATACTGATCCGGATAACAAGACTATTACATATCTAAGATGAGCACGATATGGTATAACTTATCGCACTGTGATAGATAAAATATTATATGTTCATATACTTACATATAAGATTAGGAAATATACAGGGTGTACCAAGTACCAATAAAAACTTCTAGGCGAAATACTTTGGAAACTAATAAAGATTTTTGATTTCTGTAAAAGTCAATTGCTAAGAATGTATAAATGGCTTTAATTATTATGAATAAATCATTTTTTAATATCTTAAGATGTAGATGACATTGCGCTACAAAGAAATGTTTTGACGAAAACTTTGAAATGTAGTGAAAATCCAACTGTTTTCAAGATTTAAGTTTAAATATAATTTTTTGGAAAGTTAATTTGTTTGAATTAAATTTTAGATAATAAGTATATCATACATTTCTAATCTTCTTTCATTTGAAAATATTTTCTCCAAAATAATCCGATTAAAATTTAATCATACTAATTTTCTGATATGGTTAGTTTCAACATTAGCAGAAACAAATCTAATTCCGTTTGATTTTACTAAAGATGATTATGCTGTTTATATTAATATTGTCACATGTTTGCTATCCCCACAAATAGCTATACTCGTAGATTCGTTGAGTTGAGGTAACACTTACACACTACCTTATTATTCTCTATATACTTGGCTAGTCTATCTAGATGCACCACCTTCAACTTTGATTTTGGACTTAACTGAATTCGGTATACGACGTCGTTTATTCTGGTGGCGGCAGTCCTTCCCAAGGGGTGAAGCTTCGGGGACCTGTCATTCTTTCGTTGTGGGTTATATAGCCAAACCAGATCTCCCGTCTGGAATTTTCCTGAATTTGCCTTAAGATCATAACGAGCCTTCTGCAATAACCACTTCAATATGGAATGGTCAGTCCGAATTTTAAAATGTTGTCCATATAGGTACATGTCAAAATAGTCTATGGATTTGACAATGGCCAATAGTTCCTTCCGTGTTACACAGTTTCGTGCTGGCTTAAACAACGTCTTGCTGAAGAACTCAATTACATTCTCCTATCCGTTTTGAATTTGGGAAAGAATAGATTTAAATCCAGAATTACTGGCGTCAGTGTCTAATACTTAGAGACCTTTCCGTTCTGGGTATGAAAGAACTGGACTCGAACATAATGCTGATTTTAGTGCTCTGAATGAGGTTTCACACTCTTGTCCATTGGTACTGAACCTTCTCTTCTGTAAGCCGATGTAGTGGCTTCGCAATATCAGTAAATCGTTCCACAAATCGTCTGTAGTAAGTGCATGGGCCAAGGAAGCTTCGTACTTCGTGAACATTTGAAGGCCTCGGCCAATCTCGTACTGAGGAAATCTTGTCAGGGTCCGTTCTTATCTCCTCCGAAGACACGATATGTCCAAGGATTTGACCTCTTTCTGGAACATTAAGCAATTTTTGGGATTTAATTTCAGGTGTGTATTTTTGATTCTTCTTGAAGGTTCTTCAAATGCTCCTTAAAATTCCGTCCCATAATCATCACATCATCAAGATAACTAGGCATATCTTCCAGGTTAGTCCTCGTAGTACCAGTTCCATCAGTCTTTTAAAAGTCGCTGTACTAAAGCATCACTACTTCATTTGTGCCTGGCTAACTTAAAATTCGCGTAACCTCCTGGTCCCTTACACCATCAATAAATACTCCAACTGCTAATTGTTGTTAAAACTCCATCGGTGCATCCGGATAGGCTCGATCGACCAATCTCTCTACAGCAGCCTCGAACTCCTGGAGGCTTCCTCCATCCCGTTGTCTGCGTGATTTCAGCTGCGCCTGATATACTTGGGCGAGATGTTAGTCGCCATATCTTAGTTTTAATGCTGCCTCCAGAATGCTAAAGTTTTGTTGCTGTCCTGCAGGAATTGTTTGAAGCAGGTCTAATGCTTGGCCCTTTTTAGTGCTAATACCAATTGTTGCTCTCTCTTCGTCGTTCCAATTATTTGAAGGTGCAGCTACCTCGAACTGTCTTATATGTTGACCATGAACTTTGACCGTCGAAGGAAGGTGGTTGTAACCTACTACTAGACTACAGTACAAATTGGCCACCCCTCTCCCATAATTGTTGTTTGAGTCGGGCTACTTCTTCAACAACACTGACTTTTCCTTCAACTTGACCGACTTCTTCCACCTCACCGATTTTTTCTATAAGATCTCCTTTAAATTTTGTGAGTGTGAAAATGGCTGCCTGCTGTTCTTCTAGGCTTCTCTTTATATCTTCGTTTTCTTTCTTGTTCTTCTTTTCTTCTTATCGCGTTCTTCTTTTTCTTTTTATCGCTTTCTTTCTTCCGTTTCTTTTTCTTCTTGTCGCTTTCTGTCTTGTTCTTTTTCTTGCCGCTTTCTTTCTTGTTCTTTTTTCTTGTCGCTTTTCCTCTTGTTTTTCCTTTTCTTCCTGTCTTCTTTCTGGATCGTCTATGATTTTTCTCTGTTCGTCTATCCGTTGTAACAGTGCTGCAAGCATGTTCTTTTGCTTCTCCGCCATACTTCTTATTGTTGGCGTTAACTCACAACACTTATCTCCCCTAATTGTACAATGGAATGTTGGAGAACTTTCACGGAAAGTCACTTATAATCTTGTTTTTAAGTCTGTAACACATTCCCGTCGATAATTCATGTATCTCCTGTAGTTTCCAAATACAATGTTCTAGAATTTTTCCGAAATTGCACTAAGCCCTTTTTCTCGGTCCACAACACGTTACTATTAGTGGCACTCGCATATTTGCTGCTATTTCTACATCATCGAATGTTCTAGAAACTTCTCGAAAATCCACTTTAAAGTCACTATTCAGTTCAGAAATAGCCCTCCAAACACTGTCCAGTAGCTTAATTCTCCGTGTTCCTACTAATTCCTGAGAAGAACACTGTAGAACCTTTTCGAACATTCCAGAAATTTATCTTCCAATCCGCTTCCGACACCAAATTGTCACGTTTTTGCTATCCCCACAAACACCTATACTCGTAGATTCGTTGATTGAAAGTCCAGGTAACACTTACACACTACTTTACTGACTAATTAATAATTAACAACAATAGATTGACTGTCTTAACTATAATCATAATTAAACACTTATAAATCTCTTTCTTGTTTCTTTTTTACTCGTTCACTTTCAACTTAAGACTGAACTCGTGGACGCACCGTGTGCTTTATATATACATCCCTTCAGGGTCCAGAACGTTCCAAAACATTCCCGGCCATTCTCGTACAATTCCAGCTCACATCTAACCAGTCTACACAGTCCAGCGGCGTAACAATAATACTGTAGAGACCGCGAGAAAGAAGTTAAATTAAAAGTCATTTTAAATATATTTGTTATGATATTATAAGTTCATCAGATCAATTTCTTTAAAATTAGCAACATATTCCTCAAATATAAGGAAGATGTTTTAACTACACTATAGTCACTTTTAAATTACATGCTTTGTTCCCTAATCTTTTTATCTAATAATTATTAATAATAATAATCAGATTTGAAATAAGTACTATAAATTATTTTAACATTTTTAATCTTCGTGTGACGTTTTTATTATCAAAATTAAAATCATTATCTAATTATACATACATGATAAAATGATTTACGTAGGTGCCCATTTATTACCATAATTTTTATTATATGCACTTTGTATGTACATTTATTAGATTATTACTACGTTACTCTGGACAATACTATTAAAATGCATCAAAGAAGTTCTAGATGGCACCACTTATAAATGCCAACATTCGGTGGCCACACATTATTAAGTGATCTATAAATTCTAAACTACAAAGTTTACCCTAAAAACAGCCTGCTATTGAAACTTCTTTAAAAAGGTGGTAATGGTGATTATGGTGAACCTTCAATCAGTACTGCTAGTTCAATCAAGGAGTTACGGTGGTCTATAATAACTCCTTGTTTTATATTTATATTGTTTATAATAAATACGTTTTTCTGTATTCTTTTACTTACTTATTTTTTGATTTATTTTGATGATTTTGATTCTTTTTGGTTATGAACTTTAAGTATCTAATTTACATGAAGCACTTTCGCGTCTATTTTCAAAAGACTGTCGGATATCTAAATCAGCCTTACTTGTGTCGTCCTCGTATATCCAGAAACTCGATGATCCAAAATAATTCTCACTGCACACGAGCAGGATTTTATCTTGCCCCCGAGCGTGCTAGGCTAGGTGCTGTATATTATTACCAACATTTTCCATTTACTCCCACCTACAAACTTACCCTCACTACCAAACCCACTCCCCACCTACATCACAAATACATACCGTGTGTCCCAAGTTCGATGCTCACCATTGGGATCTCGGAAATGGTAAGAGCTACAAGGTCGGTTAAATGGGATAAGTTTTAGCAAATTTTATGCTGATTCCAAATCCGTTAAGAAATCATGGCCAACTGAAACCATTTTTGAGATTTTCAAAAAAAGAACGAAAATGTTGTGATTTCTCTTTTTGACTGTAGCCTAATTGGCTACAGTCCTTGGTCACACAGGTTTTAGATTTTTACATTACTAGGACACTTTTTGGAGACTAATATTTTGGTGTAGAAACGAATGCTCGATAGTCTTTTGTTTTCGAGATATCTGAGGTAACTTTTGTTTTTCTTATGGCAGCTATATTGGATTTTTCATTTTTCAGATTGCGCTTAAAAAGAGCTTTCAGATGGTGTATCACATGCTGAGGAAAAATTGTTTTTCAAGGGACTAATTTAAGAAAAGTTATCCATTGCTTAACAAAACAAAATAGTAGGCCATGGAAAATCAAAAGTTTTTGTAAAGCCAGAGACAAGGAATTTGCGTATTCAGACAGCGATTAATTATTATCTATGTACTTAAAATCTGCTGTAAATTGCTTTATTTGTACAATTTTCTAAAAATATCAATTTTTAGACGATCCTTAAAGTTTTTGTCATAAAATTGTCAATAAAGTGTTCAAAATTTGAACAAGGAAATCCTCTTCATCAAGGGAATTCTTGCATGCAAAGTAGTTAGTAATTAGTAAAATTTGAAAAATGCTTTTCTAAAAACGGCCAAATTCACACAACTTTCAGTAAAATTTAGTAGGCTGTGGTTTAAAACAAACAACAGTACAGTTAGTTGACAGTTGTTCACTAAATAGTAGTGGCATTATTGTAAATTGTGCAAGAGTACTTATTTTTACTGTTCAAGAGTGTGATTATTGCAAAATGGCGCACAAATTCTCAAATGAAGAAAAATGTGATAGGTTAGGATGTTATTTAAGTCTAAATAGAAATTCGCAAAACGCATTGGCTTCCTATTTAGAAGTATTTCCGGAGATAATGCAACCACATAGAACAGTTTTTGGAAGAATTGTAAGCAATTTGTTAAATTACGAGAGTTTTGATAATAAAAGAGATCGGATTGATATTAATAATGTTGACCGCACAAATAATATTCTCGAAGCTGTTAACAATAATCCCCGCATATCAGTGCAACAAATTGCAGGCGAAACAAATATTCCTAAGACAACTGTACACAAGACATTAAAACAAA
This sequence comes from Rhamnusium bicolor, assembly GCA_029963845.1. Classification (NCBI taxonomy): domain Eukaryota; kingdom Metazoa; phylum Arthropoda; class Insecta; order Coleoptera; family Cerambycidae; genus Rhamnusium; species Rhamnusium bicolor. Next base: position 47,300 of record JANEYF010001015.1, read on the forward strand.
GGAAATATCATCCGTACAAACTTACGATTGTCCAGGCTTTAAACAATAATGATTTTGGTAGAAGCCTTGAATTTTGTCGTTCGTTTAATTAGAAATGCGAAGAACAACCTGATTTTCAATCTAGAGTTATATGGACCGATGAAAGTCGTTTTACAAATTGTGAAGTCTTTAACAAACACAATTATCACCACTTGGCCAAAGAAAATCCGCATGTAACTACGCAAAGAAGATTCCAAACAAGGTTTGGATTCAATGTTTGGTGCGACATGATAGGTATTACCTTTTCTCTTCCTATTCTACTCCTATGATCTGCCTATAATCCTTTCCTTAATCATTATTTTTAGATCACTATTTAATAGGTCCATTCATTTTTCACAACAATTTAACGGGAGTAGCCTCTCGTGAACTTCTAAAAAATCAAGTTTTACCCGAGATGTCAGCTTTTTACAGAACAAGAAATAAGTGAATTGTGGTCCTGCACATAATACTAATAATGTTAGATGGATATTGCAGAAAAATTTTGGTAACCGCATAATTTCAAATAGAGGACCAATATTGGCGCCTCCCCATTCGCTTGATATAACTTCTCCTGATTTTTATTTGTGGAGTACGGTGAAAAATGAAGTATATGATTTTGAAAGCCCGGAAACTATCAATATTTTGGAAAACAGAGTTAGGGACGTTTTTGCGCAATAAATTTCTATACTCTCAGAAAAGTAATCAGTTAGGCATATCTGCCAAAAATGTATTCAGCTAAATGGACGTAAAATTAAATAGTTTTATTATATCTTCTTACGTCTTTACTTGCATTTCTTCTATCATGTTAATTTGCTGTTAACAAAAAAATGTTCTCCATATCAATTATGTTCAGTAATTTAACAGAAAATTAAAATTATTTAAACATGTCAAACTGGTAACCTTAATATTACTATTATTTTTTATAATGGTTGGTATTAGATATATACATAAAATCAAAATAACTTTTTTGATTTTCCATGGCCATCTATTTTGTTAAGCAATGGATAAGTTTTCTTAAATTAGCCCCTTGAAAAACAATTTTTCCTCGGCATGTGATGCATTATTTTTAAGCGCAATCTAAAAAAACGAAAAATCTAAGTTACCTCGGATATATCGAAAATAAAAGAATACCAAACATTCGTTTCTACACCAAAATATTAGTCTCCAAAAAGTGTCCTAATAATGTAAAAGTCTAAAACCTCTCTTACCAAGGATTACTTGGCTACAACCAAAAAGAGAAATCACAATTTTTTTTTTTTGGAAAATCCCAAAATTGGTTTCAGTTAGCCGTGATTTCTTAACGGATTTGGAATCAGCATAAAATTTGCTAAAACTTAACCCATTTAACCAATCTTGTAGCTCTTAAGGTGTCCGAGATCGCAATGGTGAGCATCGAATTTGGAACATACGGTATACAAGACACACATCGCTGTGTTACCTCATTTTTATTTTTTATTATAAAATTTACTTGTGATGAAAGGAGCGATGAAGACTACCGGAACTTACGCGCTTACATGTATATTAATATCGCGCAAAAATTTGAAAATGACTAATGATGTAATGATTGAGGTTAGTGTTAATCTCGAATGTCTCAAAATGATAATCTTGTTTGTTGTTGGTATTTGGTCAAAATACAATGGGAAAACAGTTAGTCAGCTTAGCTTTGCCTTGGAAACTGCATATTATATGTGACCTCATCGCGGTGTACAGATTCATAAACTAATATTATTTAACTTACCCAATATTTTTCTTTAAAAAAGGTGCAGTCCACAATCTGTTAACATACACACACACACACACACACACATACTACTAGATCGCCTTTGAGAAATTTCTTCTTAGGTTTTCGGATCACTTTACTTGGTAAATTGAAATAATTATCTTCACATGGACCGATAATTGTTTTTTTTGTTAGTGAAAACTAATCTAATCATTGTTTTTTATATGCGTAAAACGAAAAAGGTCCAATAATTTTAATAATTTTCAATAACAAATACGTAAATAATATTTTAGCTTGCATTAACATACGATTCTAGTATGATGAATATATGTTTTATACATTATTTATAAATATTTAACCACGATAAGATTTGAAAACATACGGATTTAAAAATAAAATACACATTAGTGCAGTTAAATAATTTTTCGTGAGATTGGGAATTATTTTATTCCTCCCAATTTTCAGAACCGCCAACTTCTGGTTTTTCTTGGGAATTATTAAATTTAGTGGTTGATAGAATAATAAATACTGATAGTCTTGTTTTTAGCAAACGTTTAAGCACGGATGTACACAGAATTCTTCCAAGAGGGCTAATAAAACATTTATATGAGTGACTAAAATGTTATACTTTTACACAAGTGGGAAGTTTATCAGCACGAGCCCAAAGAGAGTGTTGATAAGTGATAATAATAACTCACTAGTGCAGAAAGACATTTTAAACACGAGTTGTATATATGTATATATGTTTTTCTATGACTGCGCTTCCGCGAACGTTCAGTTCGGCGAAAAATAAAATTTGTGATACGTGAAATCCGTATGGTATTTAAGATGAATATTATTTGGTTTTATTTTTCGTTCTCATCAGTAGAAAAATTTGAACAGCGATTTAAAGTTTTATATTGGCAATCTGGTGACGAGGGCGTGCTAACACCGTCTAAAAGTTTCTAAACGGGTTATAAATAGAGTTGGCAAAAATGCGCCATAATAAATGTAATAATAGAAATTAACTAGTAATAAAAGCAATAAACTGTTACAATTTATAACGATGTATGTACAACTTACCCTGTTAACTTAAAAAAAATATATTTTCTTAAAATGGTTTTCTTAACCGCCTCTCAAGTCACCGAAGTAACTCCCAGAAAATCCTAAGATTTTGTGTTGAGTAAAGTGAGACAAGGCCCTACAGTTTATTGTGGAGTCCGAACCACATCTAGGGCATTGACAGGTCTCTCCCATCTTAATCCGAAACAACTTACAAACAAAATTTCTAATTTACTCCAGTATGGATTCGACTCATCGATATTTGGTTATCACAAACTGGAAAAGATCTGTAAAAACTTTGCAGCATCATGTATGTTTCTATGGTTGTCTCCGAGAGTAATGTTCAATGTGGTGAAAAAGTATGCTTATATTTTGAGTACGACCGTTCGACATCTATTGATGTAATACAACACCCACTTAAAGGATCTGTAGATACACCATCAATCCATCACAAATTTTTCTTAATCTGGTAAAACCGGTGTCTTGCTTTAACACACGTGCGAAATTTTCTCCAACGGGCTCATTTTTTGCATCACCTATAGAGTGTAGCAGTCGATTTAGTTCGTCCACTAATTGCAGTGACCCAGCTAACGACAACGCACTGTTTTGTAAGTTTTGTATGGCGTCATGTAATCCTTTATAGTTCTTGTGATAGTTTTTAAAGTTGTTTCCACAGAAACATCTTGAAATTTTGTCTGGCTTTCCTTAATAGCTGCAGCCTCGTCTGTATTGAATTGTAATATCGCAGCTTTTATTTGTTGTAAATATTCAGCATAATAAAAAGCTGCCTTCAACCATGTTCCCCAACGTGTAAGAATCAGCTGTGGTGATTCGGGAATACCGGAACACTGATTATGAAATGCGCGAAGACGTTTAGGAGATTTAAGAAAACTTTTTTTGTACTTGCTCTTAATGCATCCACCTCTGGAAAACCTTGTTGAATAGTTTCTGCCACAAGGTATAAAACATGCACTTTACACGTAACATGTACCAACCTACAACCTTGTTCTTGAAGAGAACGGCCTACCAAACGCATTGTCGCGGCACCATCGGTCACAAACATCAACACTTGACTTTTTGACAGGTCAAATTTTTCTAACGTCGTTATGCAACTTGGTAACGTCACCTTAGGACTGTATTTATTCCAGAACTCCTGAAATTGTTGTTTATCGAGTATGTGCAGCGGAACATCACAAACAATCAGCATTAAGAGTAAATCGAACATAAACTGTGTTGTCAAAGGCCCGCCATTTTTTTTTAGTTTTATGTTGCACAAAATTTACGTGACGTTTACAATCACGTGTGTCCCAGCACATCAGGTCTGTTTCGAAAACCTTACAAATTATCATAACACTTTTTCAGAGTATGGCCGTTTTTACCCTGGGCAGGTCTGACATACTTTATTATTAAATTAATATCAAGAATAAAATACAATAAAATTTTCAACAATACAACGGAGATGAGTAAATTACGTTATACACACCACAAGGCATAACAATATATTGAAATCAAATGGTAGTCTTTGCTAAAATAGTAAACAAATCTCGCTTACGTATTTGGGTATTTCTCTACCTGCATGGGTACGCTACTGGTCATAATGTTTAAATGCAAAGAATTTGTTCAAAACAAAAAATTATACATAATCTAAGTAATGTAATTAATTATTTATACTTATGTTTGTCTATGTTGAAGATACACATACACACATGAAGAGATAATTAGAAAAGTGTAGAATTTGTACGAATTATTTATTAATAAGAAGGATATTAATATCATTTTAAAAACTAATAATAATGACATTAATGACCAGTACCTATGTCAGCAACATACGTAAATGCACTGTCATCACTTAGAACTCGTTTTTATCTTAGTTGATTTAAAGTTGATGTGTGCCTGCCAAGGTAAAACAGTATACAGAGTGAGTCAAAAGTATGGAATAATCCAGATATCTCGAAAATTAGTAGTCCTATCTCCAATCAAATTTGGCGAACTTGGCAGTGATATCGACTCTGTTGCCACTGTTTTTTGTTCTTTCTTTGTAGCTGCTACCAACTTTGTTATTTCACATGAAATACGCTGTATGCTTTTTAACCATTCGATTAAGCTCTCTTCTACAAATTTGGGGATATGGTGTTTAATGATTTTTTAGTGAAACAAATTTTCGGTAACCAAGAAAGGTACTTTAAAAACGTAGCAGAATAACAACTAAAAAGTGATAAATGACTGAAAAATTATTGACATTCCCTGTTTGGTTCGAATTTTTTCAAAATTTTAGAAACTGTTGATTGTCCTATTGGAGGACGAATGGAATACATTTCATTAAAAATATGACATACCTCCAACTGGGTTATCTTTTGATCCCCACAACTTGATATCATTATCACTTCAATTCGTTGTTTTTGAGTTAACTGATTCATTTAGGTCTTTAAAGAAATTACAAAGAGGAAATTACAATAATGAAGAAATTTATTACAACAGACACTCAATGTGTCAAAAATTAAATCAGTTGTGAAACAACAGAAAAACAAATGACTTATTGGCAATAGAAGTAGCTTACTTGTTTTACTTTGCGTTTATTTTCGAAAAATTTTTTGAAACATTTAGTAAGAAATATATGTCTTCGTTATTATTAGAAATAGCGGTATCAAAGGTTACATCAGGAAAATTGGAAAAAAATTGATCTATAGAATGGTTAAAAAAATATACAGTGTACCCGTAAAGTATGGAATAAAATCATTATTTCTTAAACCAAAAATATTTAGAAAAATCCTCGAACACGTCGATTTTTAATTTCAGTTGCGTACCATATCATTTATTTTTTAAGACGTCATCGATATATTTTTAAATAGAACACCCTGTATATTTCTCCATTTTTGGATTTTATATCAACAGCTGATTCCAAAAATGTATCACATTTAGGGTCTAAAATGGATAATTTGAAAGATATGGCCATTTTGAATATAATAATTTACTAATTTTTCATGTTTTGAGCAAATAATAGTCAGTAGAACTAACTGTTAGTTAATAATAAAAACAATTTGTAGTAAATGTTCGTACTGTACTCCTTATTGTAGCTGACAGTACCCTAAACGATGAATAAAATGTTGCTGAACCTGTTTATAGTTTCCTGAGAAATGTTGTTTATTTCTGTTCTAATTCTCTCTTTTAATTCAACAATGTTTTCCGGCTTGGTTTTATAAACTTTTTTTAGATGGCCTCACAGAAAATAACCTAATGGACTGAGGTCCAGTGACCTTGGTGGCCATTCGAAGAGTCCACGTCTACCAATTCACCTGTTCAAAAATATGTGGTCAAGATACCTTCAAACGTCTGCTGCATAATGGGGAGGCGCACCATCCTCTTGATACTACAGGCTTTCGTCAACATTTTCAGGATTAATTCTACTGGGGAACAAATTTAATAACGTTGGCCCGTTAACAATTGGAGATATGCCGGTCCGTTTATAGTTTCATCGAAAAAATAGAGTCCAGTGATTCTATTTCTTACAATTCCTCACACATTTACCTTTTGTGGATATTGTGTGTGTGTTGTTCGCATCCATCGATGATTTTCCCTTGCCCAGTATCTATAACTCTGACGATTCACTTCACCATTTAATTTGAGAGTGTAATCATCGGAGAAAATAATATTTTTTATCAGAAGAGGATCATCATTGCATATACTCATCATTGTTTTACAAAATTGTATCCTCCGATCTGGATCATCATCACTTAGTTCTTGCACAATAGTGCAGTAAAAATAAATTATGACCTGGGCATAATTGCAACACAAATGATTCTTTTGCATTATACTGTGTGAAGTGTCTTTTTTAACATATTCAAAATCCCCATTAATGCCGACACAGGAAGTCAGTGAAAATCCAAGATGGCGGCTGAATTTTTTTTTATTAAAAAATTTATAACTTTGTATAACTTTGTATTTATAATGTAAAACTTGGCAAAAATGTTTAAAATACGAAGATAAAAAGTATAAAAAAATAACCATTGACTTTACTTAATTTCTTTTTCAAAATGGCGGCTATTTAAATAATTAGGTATTTAGTTTTCAAATATTTATAGGCCACCATTTTGGAAAAAAAATGTGCACTCAAAATAAGTCTTATTATATACTAAAGCTGTATGTGACACCTAATTATGGGCAAGCAACTGTAGTTCTTGATGGTTATACATCAGAATACACAGTAAAAGATATGACCCATAATCGCCGAACAAATACAATGTTTCCCTCCGTTAACTTCACACCAGATATGACATTCACAGGAAGTAAGGAAATGTCTCTCACTAATAAGGGAAACAAGCAGAAAATAATTACTCTAATCGCTGAAGAAATACGACAACAGGGATGTTCAGTAATTCATGCAGTTGATGATGCTGATGTTGACATTGTTAAAACTGCAGTGGAATCTTCAAAAATTAAAAAATACAACAGTGATAGGAGAAGACACTGACCTATTGGTATTGCTGATTTATTGGTGTAATCAAGCATACCACAAGCTGTTTTTCAGAAGTGATAAAAAACCTTCCAAACAGAATAACATTTATGATATCAATGCCATTAGATATTCGCTCGGAAATGACTTAGCGAACAGTCCATTCTTTATACATTCGTATACAGGATGTGACAGCACCTCCAGAATATTCCATATTGGAAAGCAATCAATTTTCAAACGTGTTGTTGAAGATCAATACTTTCGTGAACTTGCACTATCGTTCAGCTCAACAAACCTTAATCCCAGTCAGGTTGAAGAATTTAGAAAAAAGATAATGGTATGTATTTTTGGTGGAAATCCAGATGATACACTAAATACACTTAGGTATAGAACTATTATTGATAAAGTATCGAAGGCAAAATGTTTCGTTCAGCCACAGAACCTTCCCCAACGGAATCAGCTGTCAAGTACCATAGCCTCCGTGCATATTTGCAAATTTGTATATGGAAGCAAATGCAAGAAGGCTTGAACCCAACAGAGTGGGGATGGAGTATAAATGATAATATGTATGTACCGAAAAAAATGGATTTGCCACCAGCACCTGTAAGTATATTACGCATAGTAAGATGTAACTGCAAAACCGGCTGTGGTGCCATGAAATGTAGTTGCCGAAAGAATGGTTTGGAATGTACCAATTCATGTGGTCAGTGTCAAGAAACAAATTGTGAAAATAGTCCGCAGCGAATAGAAGATGAAGAAATGGAAAGTAGAGATGAAGATTATGATGAATTGTGAAAAAACAGCCAAATCATTTTAATTTTTGTTCAATAAAGGAAAATAACCCATACTTTGAAATAATGGTTTTTTGTTCTTGTAAGTCTAATGTGTAATAAAGTTTTTTCTAATGTATAATAGGCAATTTGAGTCATTCAATACCTATCTTACCTATTCAATACCTATTTTATGCTTTTATCTTTGTATTTTAAACATTTTTGCCAAGTTACACCTTATAAATACAAAGTTATACACAGTTATACATTTTGTAACGAAAAATACAAAAATTCAGCCGCCATCTTGGATTTTGACTGATTTCCTGCGCCGGGATTAATGGGGATTTTGAATATGTTAAAATAGACACTTTTCACAATAGAATGCAAAAAAGAATCATTTGTGTTGCAATTTTGCCCAGGTCAAGGGAATTTTTACACCATATTGACTGCACTACAAGCTGAAATTTAAAAAGGATGCCATTTTTCTAATTTTAATACTGTATGTACTGACGTTTTAGTAACATCATAATTGCGACTAACCTAATCATCGTAAGAATTTCAGTTCTCTGCTTTACAGATACATGTTATAAATTAAAATAAATCGACAACAATTATTGAGAAACTACTACTGTGATAAAGTATTATTAAGTGATTAACTGTCAAAGGCGATAATGATTAAACAAAAAACAAAAACTAGCCTATTTCAAAAATGAATAAAAACGTGTTTATTTTCCTTTTTTTACTTGTTTTTTTCCGTATCATCCAACTTAGAAATTTTAGACCCTAAGTATGATACATACATACATAAAATAAGCTGTTGAAGCAGATTCCAAAATTGACAAATATACAGGGTGTTCCTTTAAAAAAATATATCGATGACGTCATAACGGAAACAGTGATGACGTCATAACTAAACGATGAAGAATAAGGTGCTCAATTGAAATTAAAAATCGACGTGTCCAAGGATTTTTTCTAAATTTGGTTTAAGAGATAAAGAATTTATTCCATACTTTACGGATACACTGTATAATATGTTCTATTTGAAATAATAAAGAAAAGAATTTGTACAGGGTACATTCCTTATCTCTTTTTTTGAAACAAATTCACTGGCAAAAACAAAAATTTGCTATCGTCTTTTGTTTTCGAGTTATAAACAAAAGTTCGATTTTTCAATTTTTAAACACGTCAATATCTTGGTTGTTTGTAAAGTTATGAAAAAACAACTTTTAAATTCATAAGGCACCTTTTTCTGTATAATACAGTGGCGTCGAGAAAATTTTAAAAAAGGTGCAATTTCGAGTTATGGCATAAAGTTATATATATTTTTTTTTAATGGGAATCATAGTTGGATATAATTTAGTTACAAAGGAGATGGTTTTCTCTTTCAAACAATATATCATATGTGGCTTCGCTTTTGATGTGTAAGTATCTAATAGCGAAAATAATCTTTAGTAGATTACTTTTTGCGTTTTTTATATTTATTCCATAATGTTTATCCGTTTGTAAATTGCATATTAATAATTTTGTTTCCGTCATAATTACACCCCATTTATTCGTAAAAGTGAAGATGTTTTACAAACATTTACGGGAAATATGATATGCTAGATTGCTTTATTCAAAGTAATTACAACTGTGATATTGCATCCGAAATATATTACTCATCAAAAGCGACCCCATATATGATATATAGTTTGAAAGAGAATAAAATTTCCTTTTTAACTAACATAGCCAACTGATTCCTATTTAAAAAAATATAACTTTATGCTATAACTCGAAAATTGCACCTTTTTTTTTTTTAATTTTCTCGACGCCACTTTATTATACAGAGAAAAGTGCTTCAAGGATGTAACTTTACAAACAACCAAAATATTGATATGTGTCGAGATGTCGAAAAGTCGAACTTTTGTTTATAACTTGAAAATAAAGGCGATAGCAAATTTTTGTTTTCGCTAGTGAATTTTACTCAAAAAAACAGATCGAGAATGAGTCTTCCATTTTTTGTATCTTACAGTTACCGAGTTACCCTACACAAACATCGAATTTTGCCCACCCTATACAAAAATCTTCGTCTTTGTTTGTAGCAAAATGGCAATGTTGAACATTTTTGTAAATAAATATGTATCACTGAATTCTTAAAAAAATTAATTCAAAAAAAATTTAGTTGTTTGAAAAAAAAACAGACTATCGTCTGTCAAAAAAATGTTGACGCTAATAGTATTTTGTGTTTATGCAAATTTCTAATGTCAATGGAATCATTTTATTTGTTTTTTGTTCATTGGAATCAGCAGAAAATAAATAACAACGCTACGATTTGCTCCTTTCTTTGGACGCAGCCTGGAAGGCATAAAGAAATCGAAAATTGACTGTGCTTACTCCGAAAATAATTATCATGTTTTTTGCATTTCTGGAATCTTCCTGTTGACTAATGTAATTATCATTACTAATGATAACAAGTTTCAATCATATATCCGTTTGAAAACAAAAAGTGTATATTACGTGTCGTAGTAGCGAAAAGGGGAAAAAAGCGACCGACGACGTCCCTGTCTGTGGGGGCGACGCACGCCACGTATGGATGCTAGGCAGAAGATATTTGTTTATTTTTATCCATAAAAAACAAACATTCTTCATGCATTTTTTTTTGTTAGAAGCATATTTCTTATATGAATTTTGCACTCAGCCAAAATAGAAAAAGTACACATGGGCGTCGTTTAAGGGAATTTCCGAGGGGGGGGCAAAATTTGGACAATCACTGTTAGGAGCATGTTTTACTGTATTTGAATACCATAATATGAGCGTGAGAGGATATTTAATTAAATTTATATTTTTTTAGATCTATCAACAAATAGTTTTTTTTTATAATTATAAAACTCACCAAAATTTAAAGTTTCCAAATTATGCGAGTCATTGTTCGAATTAGAAAAATTCATGTTACACATTTTATAATCATTCACATTACTACAGGCTGTAACTTAAGTACATTGAAATATTTCATTTAACTAATTTTAAGAAAAAAAAATCGTATAAACATGATGTGATCGCTTTCAATTTTCTATAGGGCGTTACTATTTCTTTATCAAATTTATGGTACTGATTACCCATATCTCCGCCACGGTTTATTTGTAGGGTGTGATACAATCACAACTTAAAGCATCCTATCTAAGTGTACTTGTCAAATTTGGTTTAAACAGCTACATTAACAATGACAATATATGAAAAATTCGATATTTTTTTGGAAACCTCAACACCCTCCAAAACGAATGCATTTTTGAAAACCTGTTTATACAATTTTTTTTTCTTAAAATTAGCTGAGGAATACCACCCTGAAATATTCTAACGCACTTACGGTACACCCTGTATAAGACTTGGTATAGGTTTGTCCGCCTACACCGTTCCGACTTTTTGCCGCTGCAAATAGTGTTTGTCTACTGAGTACTGACACTGTGCGCAAAAAACGGGTTAGCGGTGAATATTAAATGTCAGCATGACAGTGAGAAGACAACGTTTCCTTTTTGTTACTTGTCTATTGTCTAATTGTGAAAATCGCCAAATTATTTCTAGACTATATCAGTTTGACTTTGTTCATGTTCATCATCTTGACAATTATCACTGTTTAGTTTTCTTTTATAAAATACGTTCTAATGCAGATTTTTTCAGTTTTAGTTCAGGTTTGTGAGTCATTCCATATGAAATCGTCTAAAAATTTTTTTGATATTTTTGCTTCTTTTAAGCCACCTGTACACGCACAAAGGATGAAAATAACAAAACGAGCATTACACGCTTTTGAGGTAAGAACTAAATATCCTGTAAGTTTCCATATTTTTATGTCGTAGCTAACACATTCATATTATAGCCTAAATAATGCGATTTTTTAAAACTTCAAAATTTCAAGCAGAGATTTTTTTATGAAGAGTATGCCGAACGATTCATTATAGGTTTTCCACGATATGTGCTCTTGATCTCTGAGAAATATTAGCTCTTTGCATTCAACAGTCGAGACACTGAAGTCAGTTAAAAATTACGAAAAATCAGTAAAATACACGTATTTTCAGCACCGTGTTATTTTTAGGGGGTTTTGATTGTGTGAATTTATATTCTTTGCACATAAACTACTATCTTTCAGCTTTGAAATGCTATCTTGAAAGTGTAGATATCTTTAAAAGAAAAATTTGTACAGCTAAAAATTATAAAGCATAAAAATGACGTTTTTTAAATGCATTAATTTGGGCTGGCGGGAACTGACGCATGTGAAAATTAAATGACGGTGGATTTCCTTCTTTGGAACCCTAAAGAAGATTATCACAAAGTTTGAGCAAAATCTAAAATAAGCTGGCTTTACCGATTAGACGATTTCATATAATGACTCTTGTATGTTTTAATATTTAAAACAATCTAATATAATAGTGCATGCCTTTCTGACGAAATTAAACATGACTCTAAAATGCAATTTCTGCAGAATAACTTGAATTTCTGCTTCATTTGCATGCCTTTCTGACGAAATTAAACATGACTCTAAAATTCAATTTCTGCAGAATAACTTGAATTTCTGCTTCATTGCTTGTTTTATGTTCATCAGTTGTTCTTGATTTTGCAATACTTATAAACTTTACTTTTTAAGAAGCCGTAAAGGAAAAAATGTGGAACAATGATATCTAGAGATCTCGCGGGCTAATGCAAGTCTCTATTGCGAGAAATCAGACGATGTGGAAATTCTTCTCGCAAGACCTCCTTACAATTTATTGCTGTGTTCCTGGTTGCACCATATTGTCGGAACTAATACGCATATCTCTCTTCTACAATTTGTGGCACGCAAAACGCTTGATTCTTTTGTGAATATCTTTGTGACGTTACGATTACCGCTTCGCTTTTCTCTTCAACAAAAAAAATACGGCCAGAGTATCCGTGATGACGAAACTGCACACCAAACTGTGACTTTCGAGGAATGTAAGGTATTTTGATGAAATTCGCTATTTCGCCTAGATTTTTAGGCGCCCCGTAACGAAAATTTTGCTTACTGACGTGTCAATTTAGAGAAAATGTGCTTCATCACCCATGTACACTCCACATGTGTATTATCATTTATTAGTCATAAAAATTGCTGGCAAAATTCAATTCAGTTCTGTTTGTCTTGATTGGTCAATTTCCGCACAATTAAAATCTTGTACGGATGAAATTTCATTTTCTTGAACATTCCTCGCCAGAACCAAATACATAGGTTTTAGTAAATTTAATGCATTCGTGCTTACTAACATCGCTTAGGACTACGAAGAATTGTATATCTTACAATTTCTTCATTTTGCAAAATACATGCCGATTGACGCTTTCCAGTTGATTTTCCATTTGAAACTGATCCGTTACTTCGCCATTTTGAAGTCAAGATGAAATGCTATTGCGCGTAGGAGCATTGTGAAAATTTAATGCTCTTCGAAATAAACATTGCACTTGAATAATAATTGATTTAACTTTTGACAAATTATTGTTGAACACAAAAAACACGTTGTAGCACTGGTCATGTGTCCATTTTGCTAACTGTCAAAAAAAATCTACAACTTTGTTATACACATTTCCAAAGCCTAATTCTGGGTCTAATGAATAAAATAGAAGCATTTGCTTGAAGTAAAAAGTAAAAGCAAAAGCAAATGCTTCGAAGCAGAAGGTAGTAGTAGAACCATTTACTTCATTTTCAATGAATAATATTTTGCTTTTACTTCATAGCAAATCCTTCAGACTTTGTAGCCAATGCTATGTTTTAACAAGTCTGAGATTACTTTTTTTAATATTATTAAGCCTAAATGTTTATTTTGATTCTTGGTACATGATTTTTTATAGAATTTCGAAAAAAAAATATTTTTATAGCGAATCTTCATCTGACCAACAATAAATATTTTAGAAAATTTTAATTCTCGAAAAAAAATTTTTTTTCGATGAAATGTCATTTTTTGAAGATATTTTTTTGTCGAGAATTTAAAAAAAAAAATCCAATGAAATTTTAATTTTTTATCGAGATTTTACTATAGGGGTGTAGGTGATGGAAGCTTTGGAATTCATGGGATTTCGACATTTCTTCATTTATTGGTCTGTAACCTTTTTAAAAGAAAATTGACCTACCTCTTTTTTTAATACATTCTAAAAAGGTTGCTGCGTCTTATGGTGTATCGTAGCCAATGCTATGTTTTAACAAGTCTTAGATTACTTTTTTAATGTTTATTAATGCCTAAATGATTAGTTTGATTCTTGGTACGTTTTTTTTTATAAAATTTCGAAAAAAAACATTTTTTTTTAAGGAATCTTGATGTAATCAAAAAAATTTTTTTTAAATTGAAAAAATGTTTTTTTTCAGTGAAATGTCATTTTTTAAAGATATTTTTTTTTGTCAATGAGATTTTAATTTTGAAAAAAGAGTTTTCCAATGAAATTTTAATTTTTTATCGAGATTCTACTAAAGGGGTGTAGGTGATGGAAGATTTGAGTTTCATGGGAATTTGCCATCTCTTCCTCTATTGGTCTGTAACTTTTTTAAAAGAAAATTGACCCCTTTTACCCTGTTTGAAATATGAAACGGTTTACTAATATACAATCGTATTTATCTCTGCCGTTTTACCGAGTTTCTGTAGTGATATATAAAAAGCTGCGCACCCTGTATATATGTGCAAAAACTAAATAACTTTTAATACGTGTGTTATGGCATTATATTACTTATTGCAACTGGTTAATTAAACTGTTTTAAGAAATTACTTAAAAATATTTTGAAGCCTTACCAAATATCTTCTAAAATCCACGTGGTGTTCACAAATACATGGCCCATGACAAAGCCAATCACAATCATCGTGTCGAATCCATTGACAAACACCAAAAATGTCATTTATTCGCACTAGTGTCCCGGCCGGTTTCATTCAGGAATTGACATATAAAAATAGTTTAGTGAAAACGCACTGACAACATTAATCGCCTATATTTGAAAGACCACGTCAGGCTCATATATTGATTTTTACCTTACCCCGTTGTTTATGTATATGCAGTAAGTAATAAGTTTTTTTAAATACCAATTCTTTTTATTTTTTTCTTGGGATAATTGATTACTCATTTGTCATCTGACTTGGTTCTCGTGTAGAACAGTCTCACTGTAATAATTCATAAATGGATTGTTTAAATATTTAGTGAGCTTTGTTTTATCTTATCTCGGTAAAGATAAGTTATCTTTTATGGTTTGCCCTCCTTTTAAACATTAAAAACTGTTCTGGATTTGTTAGCACTTTTATATTGCCTTTCTCACCTCTAGTCGTTCGCTGTTTTGCCATGATGACTCGCAATAATTATCGTTTTATAGACGTAGGTACAAGTATTTTAGTCAAAATAAATTTACGTCTTCGCGTTGTTGAATGTATGTACAAATAAATACGCTCACTTATGTACAGGGTGAGGTAAATTTAGCGGAACTACAGTGTATCTCAGACTCAACAATAGGTAGTTGAAAAAAGTAAAATCGCATTCTTAGGCCTATTTTTCAGGACAAATATAATAGGCGGAGAGTTGGCGGCCGCGGAGGTACTACGACATTACCTCCAGCTGGAATTTTGTGAAGTGGTTTGGGGGGACCATAAGGAAGTGCCATCTGCAAGGATTTTGCTCAAAACCCCTGCAAAGGACACGTCAGACGACTCAAAAATGAAAAAAAATCCTTGCTCAAAAAATGATCATACCTCCGGCTGAAAATTTGCACATTACCTGTTTAAAAGTCACAGATAACGTATGTAAATCGTTAGACGTCTCGATCGCTGTTAAAGAGGTGTCAGACGCTCCTCAAAGTTGTCATTTTTTTTCAAAAATTTTTTTTCTTACCTCCGTCTGTCGTTTTAACATATTGCAACAGAGACCATTTTAAGCATATTTTAAAAATCGTCAGACGAAAATACCGCTGCGAAGTTCGCCTACAATGTTCACAAAGTTCCGACCCACATGGAACGTATTTTTTTTTTTCGAAAAATTATTTTCATTACCTCCGTCTGACGTTTTTACATATTATCGTAGAGACAATTTTAAGCATATATATAAATCGTCAGACGAAAATACAACTGTAGAATTCCTCTGCAATGCCGCGAAAATCCAGCTCATTCACTCTTGGACGCGCTCCATATTTTCAATAATTATAAGTATTTTTACTTTTCATCATTTATGTTCGAAAAGTTGGGCCGCAGGTATATAATAAATATGCTACATAGATGTGTATGTGTGAAAAGAATGTATAAGTGCCGCGTAGGACCTAGCCAAGACTTCCTTTTTATTACCTCAACACGCATTTCAATAAATCAAAAAAAATATTGAAACAATATACGGTATTCATTTTATGGTGTTTCAAAAAATAAAAAAAATCGATTTCTCAACGAGCTGTAGCTGAAATTGTTAGTTTCAGTGAACCGAAAGATTCTGCCAAAAGATGAGAATTTTCCGTAGAGTGAAAGATTCAGCGCAATCCAACTTTTTATGGAAATTCACAAAATAAAATATAATTTTTGTGGCAAATAAGTCAAAAATAAAATTTTAACGGGCGGCATTGTATTTTTTAAGTTTTTTAGTGATTTTGAAACAGAAAACTCTCTTGGCATTTTTTCGACAAAATGAATCGTTTAGCTAGAAAAAATTCAAACAAATTGAAAAAGTGAGTAGTCTCCAAACTTTAACTATTTTTTTGTGGAGGAATACGAATTATTTTGTAATAGCCGTAATTTGTTGTAAAATAATAAGTGAAAATTGTTATAAATTGGCCCATTCGGAAAAGAAAAGATCTCTTCCCATTTTTCGAAAAAAATCAACTGTTTCGCCATGAAAAATTAATTGAAGTTTGGAGAATACCTACTCTTTCAATTTGTTTGATTTTTTCTGGCTAAACGGTTGATTTCATTAAATAATGTCAAGAAAGTTTTTCGTTTCAAAAATTACTCAAAAAAACTTAAAACATACCATCTCGTCTGAAAAATTTTCTTTTTTGACTTATTTGTCACAAAAATTCTACGAAATTTTGTGATTTTTCATCAAAAAAACAATTGCGGACGATGCTCCACATCACCTAGAGCGCTCATCTTTGATCAAAATCTCTAGTTCATCGTCAGTAAACTTTTTACGGGATGCCGAGTCAGAAAATAGCAAATTACTTTATTTTGAAATACCCCAATATGTAGTAATGTAGCCTGGATTTTCACGGCATTGCAGAGGAATTCTACAGTTGTATTTTCGTCTGACGATTTATACATATGCTTAAATTTGTCTCTACGATAATATGTAAAAACGTCAGACGGAGGTAATGAAGATAATTTTTCGAAAAAAAAATATACGTTCCATGTGGGTCGGAACTTTGTGAACATTGTAAGGGGACTTCGCAGCGGTATTTTCGTCTGACGATTTTAAAATGGTCTCTGTTGCAATATGTTAAAACGTCAGACGGAGGTAAGAAAAAATTTTTTGAAAAAAATGACAACTTTGAGGGCGTCTGACACACCTTTGGTAGCGACCGAGACGTCTGACGATTTACATACGTTATCTGTGACTTTTAAACAGGTAATGCGAAAATTTTCAGCCGGAGGTATGATCATTTTTTGAGCAAGGATTTTTTCATTTTTGAGTCGTCTGACGTGTCCTGTGCAGGGGTTTTGAGCAAAATCCTTGCAGATGGCACTTCCACATGGTCCCCCCAACCACTTCACAAAATTCCAGCTGGAGGTAATGTCGTAGTACCTCCGCGGCCGCCAGCTCTTAGTCTATAATGGCATAAGCAGAGTAATGAATAAGATTTGCAGGAAACAACTACTCAGCGGACAAAAGCACCCACCTGCATTGAATTAAACCTGCAAATCTTTTTGGTAGCTAAGATCATTTGTCAGTTCCTCACTAGACATAGGCCGGTTTCGAACTATTTATATTCTCATCAGTATGCCATAAGTAATGGAAAAGACAAATAATAATAGCAAACCAGGCTAGCCTAAAACAGACTAAGCAAAACAGACATAAGCGGCGTTGACATTATGCTAGTTCACTAGTACTAGCAAACTAGCGTCAATCGACTAACACGTTACAAGCATGATGTAAACTGTGACTAGCGCTAGTATTGTGCTTATTCTACTAGCGCTAGTAAAGTTGAATGCATTTGTACTTTTATATACCAGTCGAGGGATTAAAAATGGCGCCATCGAACAGGTGGACCGAAAAAGATACCGTTAAATTTGTGAGTTTGTATAAAGAATGTGAAGTATTGTGGAATTTTTGAGATGAAAATTATAAAAATCGAGATGAGCGAAATGGTGCATTTGATCACACACAACGCGAAATGAACATGGAAGATTTGACAGTGGAAATGATAAAGAAAAAAATTAAATCTGTTAGGGACACTTACAATTTGGAAAAAAATAAAATCAAAAAAGCATAATAAATCCATCACCAGATGCATTATATAAGCCACGACCTATTTGGTTTAACGAAGCAGCTACGTTCCTGGACTACTGTTCTGGTAGAGACTCTTCTAACAATATTGTAAGAAAAATATTTATGAATCTCATGGTGAAATATAATTAGAAAATGCTTGTTTCATGGTTCAATTGGATGAGTCTTCCGAAGATCTAGGAGAAAATAGTGAGCCTAGTCATGGAATATCTATACAAGCACCTTTACAAACAACATCTAATATAGCACGAAATAAATAAAATCCTAAAAGGAAGAAAAATACTGCTCTACCAGATTTCAATAGCCATGGAGAAATTAGAAGAATTAAAAAAGAGTTCAGTAGAAAAAGATGAATTTGATTACTTCGCCATGAATATTGCGGATTAATTACGTACGTTATCTCTTGAAAAAGACCTTAAAATGTCAATCAATGTTTCAAGACATATTAATGCGGGAGCGTATCGACTACGAACGAGAAAAAATCCTTATCTTCCCGCTCATGAAATACCTCGTTGCCTTACATTTCACCCGTCACCTTTACAATCATCAGTAAATGAATGTATACAGCAAGATAAACCAATCAAATTAAGCAAAAATCAGGCCCACTTTCACGATAATTTCCAACCATTCCCGGACTAATACCATTCGATTCAGTTTTTTTTTTGAATTCTCATGGTCAATTTTGCCGTAAGTTATATGAGCAAGAATTTAATTTATAAACGATTAAAGTTGTGAAAATGATGAAAATCGATGTTTCTAAATATTCAACTTCAAACGCTGCGAAAACGGCAACAGATAGAGAAAAATTGCTCAGAACATTTTTTATAGAGCGTTCAACACCTCCTTCAGAAAAGTCCGCGACGGCATATCTCTACGATGAATAGTTAAGGCGTTACAATGAGTTAAATGTTTATTATTATAGACTTATTAGTCAAAATAAAATAAGAAGGTTTAGTGCCATATCCCCCAAAAAAACAGCTATGCAGCTACGGACACGTGTTTTGAGTTATTGCCCCTCATCACGTATCGTAGCTAAAGAATTGGATCTAGGATGGGATAGATCAGGAACAAGAACTAAAATAAAGCTGGAAAGTACAGTACAGTACTCAATTAGTGCATTCATGTTCCCATGTGCCACAATTGGGGCCTCCAATGATCACAGTCAAGACACAGAGCTCTATGTGTACTGCCCGTTTCCACCTGGCAAATACAAACAAAATAATATAGATTTATTGGGGTCAAAATAAATAAGAAGGTTTAGTGCCATATCCCCAAAAAAAACAACTTAGATCCTAGATCCAATTCTTTAGCTACGCTACGCTGATGAGGGGCAATAACTCCGAAACACGTGTCCGTAGCTGCATAGTTGTTTTTTTGGGGATATGGCACTAAACCTTATTTTATTTTGACCCCAATAAATCTATATTATTTTGTTTGTATTTGCCAGGTGGAAACGGGCAGTACACATAGAGCTCTGTGTGTTGACTGTGATCATTGAGGCCCCAATTGTGGCACATAGGGAACATGAATGCACTAATTGAGTACTGTGTACTGTACTTTCCAGCTTTATTTTAGTTCTTGTTCCTGATCTATCCCATCCTAGATCCAATTCTTTAGCTACGATACGCTGATGAGGGGCAATAACTCCGAAACACGTGTCCGTAGCTGCATAGTTGTTTTTTTGGGGATATGGCACTAAACCTTCTTATGTTTATTATTTTTCTACTGCGTACTGGTCAGCTGTATACGCAACGCGTATCCACTTTTTTCCACATAAGAAACAATTTTTTTCGAAATTAAATTGCGGCACATTTAAACGACATGGGTATCGCTCTTTTGGAATTCCAGAGCCAGGCTTCAAATAATCTTTTGAGGAATACGCTTTTCTACACTTATCATGAACAGTAACTTCATTAAC
>JANEYF010001016.1:0-45000 GCA_029963845.1 Rhamnusium bicolor
GGAACTAAAGGATGACTTGCTGACCTGCCGCGAGAGTAGCGAACCTGAGCGAAGGGGATACATGGCGCAATTGCATGCACTTTGGTGCGAAATACATCCAGAGCATCGCGCCTTCTCCCAACAACACCTGAGAGATCAAGTATCCTTTTTGGGCAGGACAGGGTACGTAAGGGCACCCCGTGAGCCGGAAGAACTGCCAGGCGCAGTCCCACCGCGGCAATTATCAGCTGATGGGGAACATCCATTAAAGTTGACCGATATAGACTTAAGGACAAGGGTTAGCCTTAACACCAAGGCTAACCTAAAGCCACAAGACCTGGCTAGAATGGACGCCGTCATCGATGAGGAAATTCCGGAAGATGCAGACTCTGGCAAATCAACTGTGCCGTGTACAACGCCGCGAAGCAACTGATCCCCTGTGAGAGGTCAACCAATCACGGAGTCGAGAAAGCCAAACGGCGTGTACAAATAGTCGAGGGCAAAATACAGTCGGCCA
Organism: Rhamnusium bicolor; assembly: GCA_029963845.1. Taxonomy (NCBI): domain Eukaryota; kingdom Metazoa; phylum Arthropoda; class Insecta; order Coleoptera; family Cerambycidae; genus Rhamnusium; species Rhamnusium bicolor. The sequence goes on from JANEYF010001016.1 coordinate 497, forward strand.
GACAACATGCTTCTCGGATCCAGAATGTGGTGGAATATAAGACGACTGGTAGAGTTTTTACTCCCAGAGTCCGGCGCATAGTAGCCGGATTAAGGTATCAACACTGTTCCGTTTTCATCTATGTTTTAATTATTTTTTTTACTTAATAAATATTGCTTTATAATAATCATAATTATCATTTAATTTAGTTCCATATTTGTATTTTTTGCTCTTAAAATACCGGCTTTTTATTTCATATAGTTTTTATGTACTCGCATTTATACGCCGTCACAATGAGGTGGCTTTGTGCGACTATTCCCAGAAATCATAGTGACATGGTCTTGTCAATAATTAATGTGACGCACGCCATAAAAATATAAAAACGCCCATAATTGTTAATATTCCCGCTATTACAGTTTCTTATTACTATTTTAACTAATCACTAACTTTGTGTGTATTATTGGAGGTGTAAATTTAACATTTAAACCCTGTGAAATACTTAAATAACTAGTGTGGACTTCTTTCCGTGTCTGCTTTCTCGAACCAGAGATTATTTCCCAACATTAGAGGGCCCTCTCCAACGTGGAAGACTGCTGCATAATCTACAGGGTAAGTCGCTCTTTCTCGCCATCTCATTGCATATACGAAAAATTACGAGTATAGTTCATTTATCTCTCGCGAGCTTACAAAACTAAATTTTCCTTTTTTTGTTTTGAACCTATAAAAAACATTGGTCCTTCGAGCCGGATTAGCTACGTAATTTTTCATTTTAATTGTCTTTATTTTAAGAGTAAAATGCAAAAATAATAATTTAGCATTAATCTTCCATCATTTGTTCTTGAAAGGAGACAGCAGACTTCTACGCAGCCGCATCCCCACTTGTTTTTAGTGGACGCGCAATCTAGGAATATTGACACTGTTGACAGAGTTTACAATACCTGCATCGATAATCGGTCAATATTATCATCAGCTATTTTGACTTGTTAACAGTTTTTACGCTCATTATTAAGAATTGCTTCAAATTTATTATTTATTCTTATTAAAAATACCTTGATATTTCCATAGATTAACATTTTTTAATAATTTCCAAGTATTAAAATGGCAGAAAAAATGGTTGAAAAGGTTAGAAACATTAAATGCTTTCGCCAAGTGGAAATTCACAAAATAAATAACATGTTAGAGGCTGCAGAACTCGCCCGCATTGATGCAAATGAAAGCGATATTTTTAAAATTATGTTCTCTGATGTAGAGGAAATTAAGTTGGAATTCATGAAACAACATACTGCTTTGATTAATATTGTTTTTAATGAAGAAGACGACTTTAATGATGCGCTTTCAATCATGTCCGATTTTAACAAAATAGTTTTTAAAATTAAATGCATTTTTGAAACTTTGTTTAACATAAAGGATGTGGTAAAGTCCGAATCTACGGTTAATCCAACACATATTAATTTACCAAAAATCGAGTTATTTAAATTTAAAGGGGATATTCAATCATTTCCTACATTTTTAGACATGTATGACTCTCTAGTACATAATAACGCTACTTTATCTGCAATCGAAAAATATAATTATTTAATTTCATCGCTTGAAGGTCCTCCGCTTAACATTGTAAAGTGTTTACCAATGTCTAGTGCTAATTATGAAATTGCATATAATAGTCTTGTAAAACGTTATAAAAATAAAAGATTACTCTCACAAGTGCATTGGTCAGCAATTGAAAATGCTCCAAAACTAAATTCCGAGGATCCACAGGCTTTACGCAATTTATTAGATGTCTTTTCTGAAAATGTAGAAGCCTTAAAAATTCTAGAACATCCTGTTGAACACTGGGATTTTATATTAGCAAGTGCATTGCTTAAAAAAATTGATAATTCAACTGCAACTCGATTTGAATTGCATAATAATATTTCCTCAGAAATTATGCCTCAGTATCAAGACATTTTTAAATTCCTTGAACATCACTGTAACGCTCTTTTTACTGTAGATTTCTCTGCTGGCAAGCCTAAATTTAAGAAAAATGATGTTGTTAAAATTACACATTCTGCAACGCGCCCAGTTCATGCTTCTACTTCATTTTTAGGTACTAATAATAATAACAATAATAATAATGTCTCAATGCGCCATTGCATTTTATGCAATAACCACCACGCCTTATACAAATGTCCTGATTTTAATTTAAAAAATCCTCAGGAACGCTTTCAGTATGTTAAACAAAAAAACTTATGTGTCAATTGTTTAAGTAACATCCATAAAACTTTAAACTGTAAATCAACAATGTCTTGTCGGACTTGTAGTAAAAGACATCATTCTTTATTACATTTCGATCGCTCTGTACAATTTTCTAACTTAGGTCCTGCTACCTCGCATATCGCCTCGCCTGATCCTGATGTACAATCTCGCCCTTGCCACTCTGAGACACAAACTCAGACGTTGGCCGGTTTCTCTCGCGCTCCTACTTCAGTTTTACTTGCAACCGCTATCGTTGAAGTTCTCGATGTACGGGGATACTATCAGAAAATTAGAGTCATAATTGACACTGGTTCTCAAACTAGTTTAATTACTCAAAAATGTGTGAATCGACTAGGTTTACCGAAAAACAAAATTTTCTCGGAAATTCAAGCTATTGGAGAAATGGGTATAACTTCTCAATTAGGTTGTGTTTCGCTCTCGCTTCGCCCCGTCTCTCAGCAGAACTCTAATTTATTGCTGAACGCCATAATTTTACCTCGCATTTGTGCGGACCTTCCTAGTACTATCTTACCTGTGGACGGTTGGAATCATATTAAAAATTTAAAACTCGCAGATCCTGAATTCTATAAACCGGGATCAATTGATCTATTGTTAGGCGCAGATTTATTTCCGCTAATTATAAAATGTGGTCGGGTTTTTGGTAATGCCAATGAACCTATAGCCCTTGATACCATTTTCGGTTTTATATTAATGGGTAAATTTGAAAATAAATCTTCACCATCAACTGTTAACTCGCTTTTATGTCAAACTCAACCACAGTGTATAGATGAACTCTTATCTAAATTTTGGGAACTCGAAAATATTCCCCAAAAAAAACCCGTTGTCCCCAGATGATGAACTTTGCGAAAAAAATATATTTAGAATCTGTTTCTAGAAATTCAGAAAGACGGTTTATTGTTGCTTTACCTTTTCGTGAAGATACACCTAGCTTTCTTAGTAGCAGAGATATAGCTTTAAATCGGTTTTTATCATTAGAACGACGATTATTACAAAATCCTACGCTTTATAAGGATTACTCTAATTTTTTACAGGAATATCTTGACCTAAATCATATGGAATTATTGTCAGACCCTGTATACTCAGATAAATCTTTTTATATACCGCATCACTGCGTTTTAAAACCAGATAGTCTCTCTACTCGCATTCGAGTTGTCTTTAACGCTTCGATTAAAATAAATAACTTGTCCCTTAATGATACACTTTTGGTAGGACCCAAACTACAAAAAAGACATTGTACAAATTTTATTAAATTTTCGCCTACACGAAGTCGTACTCACCGCAGATATAAAGAAAATGTATCGCCAAATATTAATTGCTCCTGAACATCAAGATTACCAACGTATTTTATGGCGTTTTGACCCATCTAGTCCAGTGTTAGATTTTCGCCTACGCACTGTAACTTACGGTGTTTCATCAGCTCCTTACCTTGCCTTGCGTACTCTTATAAAATTAGCTGACGAAGAAAAAAATAATTTTCCGCTCGCTGCCGAAGTTCTAAAAAATCATATCTACATAGACGATATAGTCACTGGTTGTTCTTCTATTGAAGATGCCATTACTTTACAAAAGGAACTTGTAGCTTTACTTAGAAAGGGTGGATTTGAGCTACACAAATGGGCCACTAATAAACCAGAAGTTTTATCACATTTACGGCTAAACTCAATTAATGCCTCTTCGCTCTCACTTGATACTGATGAAGTAACCAAAGTTTTGGGCCTATGCTGGCAACCTTCCTCAGACACTTTTACTTATACAGTCACCCCAAATGAAAGTTCTTGCACAAAACGGCACATTCTCTCTGAATTAGCACGTGTATTTGACCCTCTTGGTTTTTTAACACTGATTACGTTTTCAATAAAATATTTAATTCAAAAATTATGGGTTTTAGGTCTTGATTGAGATGATGAACCCCCTAATGATATTGTACGAGTTTGGACTCGCTATAAAAATGAATTGCCTCTACTTTCTAATTTTAAATTTTCTAGACTTATTAATATTTGTCAAACAGTTGACTCATTCATTGAACTCCACGGATTCTGTGATTCGAGTGAACGTGGTTACGCCGCTGTCGCATACTTACGCGTTTATAAAGATAATGAATATTTTACTTATTTCATTTGCGCTAAATCTCGAGTGGCCCCGTTAAGAACTATTTCTATCCCCCGATTAGAATTGTGCGCTGCTGTGTTATTATCTGAATTAGTTGATTTTATTATTAAAACTTATTCTCAAATATCTTTTAGCAAAATCTACTGTTGGACTGATTCCACAGTCACGCTTGCGTGGATAAAGTCACATCCACATAGGTGGAAACCGTTTATTAGTAATCGGGTTAGTTTAATACAAGAACGAACAGATCCACAAAATTGGTATCATGTCGTGTCTTGTCAAAATGCCGCTGATGTCGCTTCGCGGGGAGCTTTTCCCTCGGAACTTTTAACTAATTCGCTATGGTGGGCCGCACCTGATTTCTTAAAAGAGTCCAGTGAATACTGGCGTAATACTGAGCCTGATTTAAAATTAAAACTTTCTAATCGCACTGAAATAAATATAGAAGAGAAAAAAATTACACTCAACGCCACAAACAATGACACTCATAACTTTTTAGACACGCTTTTGAAAATTCGTTCTTCTTTGGAATCAATCAAGCGTATTTTAGGTTATATTCTACGTTTCATAAATAATTGCCGTTTTCCTAATAATAAAATAGCGGAATTTTTTGTCTTTTACAGAATTACACAACGCTTTATTAACTTTAGTAAAACGCGAGCAACAAATAACATTTTCTGAAGAAATTTATAAAATTGATCATAATCACAAACTGCCAAAACCTTTTCAAAAATTAAATGTCTTCATTGATGACCAAAATATTATTAGAGTGGGAGGAAGATTACATCACTCAGCACTTTCTTACGATAAAAAGCATCCAGCTTTGTTACCTCGCCAAAGTAGGTTAACTTATTTAATTATTGAAAATATACATTTAAAATATTTTCACGCAGGACTTCAGACAGTTCAGTTTTTACTTTACCAAAACTTTTGGATTTTATCTGTTAAGCGCGCAATTCGCCATGTTTTGTCAAAGTGTATAAGGTGTTTTAAAGTTCAGCCTAAACCTTTTGAACCCATTATGGGAAATTTACCCTCTCCTCGTGTTCTACCTAATAAATCTTTTTTAATACAGCTGTCGATTATGCTGGTCCAATAGTCTTAACGCTTAGTAAATCCCGCGGTGCTAAAACTTACAAAGCCTATATTTGTCTATTTATATGTTTGGCTACCAAAGCCATTCATATTGAGTTGGTTTCCGATTTAACCGCAGACTCATTTTTAGCTGCCTTACGCAGATTTATTGCTCGTCGTGGACGCGTTAGTCATTTATATAGTGACAACGGTACGTGTTTTGTTAAGGCAAATAAAGATCTTATTAACTTAACTCGCAACGCAGCTTTATCAGAGTCCATAGAGTGGCATTTTATTCCTCCTTCTGCGCCTCATTTTGGAGGTCTCTGGGAAGCAGGCGTTAAATCTATGAAAAAGCACTTGTTGAGAGTTATTGGTGATCAAGTATTGAGTTATGAAGAATTCTATACAATTCTATGCCAAATTGAAGCAATTCTTAATTCGCGTCCATTAACACCTCTTAGTTCGGACCCGAATGATTTATCTGTATTAACGCCTGGTCATTTTCTTACAATGGAGCCTCTTACTACCGCGCCAGATTCTGATTTAATGAATATACCCATCAACCGACTCAATCGTTGGCAGCTTCTTCAAAGAATTCATCAAGATCTTTGGAGTCGCTGGAAGGGCGAATATCTTCACACTTTGCAACAAAGAAGCAAGTGGTTAAATTCCACTGTTTCCCCCGAAATCGGTACACTTGTCCTTATTAAAGAGGATTCTACTCCTCCGCTGAAGTGGCGTCTAGGCCGCATTCGTAATCTATATCCAGGTGCCGATGGGGTAGCGAGAGTAGCTGATGTCTACACTATTAATGGTGTTCTAAAAAGACCATTAACTAAATTATGTCCTTTACCCGTTTCTGCTTCCGAAAATGCGTAGCATTTTGGTGGGCCGAAATGTTCCGTTTTCATCTATGTTTTAATTATTTTTTTTTACTTAATAAATATTGCTTTATAATAATCATAATTATCATTTAATTTAGTTCCATATTTGTATTTTTTGCTCTTAAAATACCGGCTTTTTATTTCATATAGTTTTTATGTACTCGCATTTATACGCCGTCACAATGAGGTGGCTTTGTGCGACTATTCCCAGAAATCATAGTGACATGGTCTTGTCAATAATTAATGTGACGCACGCCATAAAAATATAAAAACGCCCATAATTGTTAATATTCCCGCTATTACAGTTTTTTATTACTATTTTAACTAATCACTAACTTTGTGTGTATTATTGAAGGTGTAAATTTAACATTTAAACCCTGTGAAATACTTAAATAACTAGTGTGGACTTCTTTCCGTGTCTGCTTTCTCGAACCAGAGATTATTTCCCAACATTAGAGGGCCCTCTCCAACGTGGAAGACTGCTGCATAATCTACAGGGTAAGTCGCTCTTTCTCGCCATCTCATTGCATATACGAAAAATTACGAGTATAGTTCATTTATCTCTCGCGAGCTTATAAAACTAAATTTTCCTTTTTTTGTTTTGAACCTATAAAAAACAAACACCATACTCTAAATCTGACAGTGATGCTTACCATCAAGCAGCACTGTCTAGATAGGATCCGAGCGCTCATGGCGATAAAGAAAACATTGAAGAGGCGGGTAAGGAGTATGGAACAAAACAGTTTGTTCCATACGAATCCTTCTCGCCTCTTTCAAGAGCTACAGCGTGTTGTCGAGAATCCGCCGACTGTAGAAGATGTCGAAACCTTCTGGAAGGGAATCTACGAAACGACGCGTCCATTCAATAGCGACACTCCATCAATTGCACACTTCGAGGCTCTGTGTCACAGACATCTTGAAGAGCCAGAAGAAGTGTGCCTGGCAATCAGTACAGAGGAAGTCCAACAAGCACTTGTTGTACCAAGAACTTCGCTGCCCCGGGCCCAGACGGCATTAACAACTGGTGGTGGAAGAAATTTCCTTCCACTCACCGCCGTCTGGCGCGAGTTTTCAACTCATGGTTGAACAAGGGGCAGCAGATTCCGGACTGGTTCGTCGAGGGACGTACTGTGCTTATCCCCAAAACAGGGGATCTTTGCGATCCGAGGAATTATAGGCCGATCACTTGCCTCAACTCCTGCTACTAGAAATGTACACGTATCTTGTATGCTAGGACACTGAGGTCCGTTGATCCGGTTTTCCAGCAGATACACGAACAGCGTGGTGCCAAGAAGGGCATGGCAGGTTGCAAGGACAGCCTGCTGATATACCGCTGTATTACACAGGATTCTGTGCAATACAAGCGGAATCTATCGAATGCCTGGATTGATTAACGCAAGGCATTTGATACATCACATGAGCTACTGTTGTACTTGCTCGAATGTCTTGCGGTACCAGCACCACTAGTGAGATGCATAGAACAGCTGCTGCCGCTCTGGAAGACCCGCTCCTACATAACATCATGTGCACAGCGGGTAGCGACAGAGCAGGCGACATTTAGGAGAGGGAGTTTTCCGGGGTGACTCCCTGAGTCCTCTCCTCTTTTGCATCTCACTGCTACCGTTGTCTGTTGGGCTCCGCCAAACCAGCGGATATCAATGTGGGCCACCCAGCGGCCGGAGGCATAAGGTCACCCATCTATTCTATATGGATGACCTTAAGCTTTATGCCTCCGAAGAGTGCGAACTACAAAACGCTCTTAGGGTGTTCGAATAATATGCACGGGCAATTGGTATTGAGTTTGGGTTGGACAACTGTGCAGTCGTCCACCTCAAGAGAGGGCGATGCGGGGAATTCCCTGAAGATGCGCAGCTCGCACACGGAAGCATCCTAAGACATTTGGATGCCGGAGAGACCTATATATACCTGGGTGTGCAACAAAGGCACATCCAGGATGTAACACAAATAAAGGATTCTCTCCGCGGCAAGTACAGACACCGTCTCCGAAAGATTTGGTCTTCCGAACTTTCGGGGAAGAACAAGGTGTCTGCAACTAATACGCTTGGCGTTCCGGTTCTGCTCTACTCCTTCAGAGTAGTAAAATGGACGGTAGATGAGCTGCGCCAATTAGATAGGGATACCCGCAAGATGATGAATATTCACAGAAGTATTCATCCTAGATCATCCGTTCCTCGTGTGTACCTCCCACGTCAACGGGGGGGCCGAGGACTCTTGAGCCTGGAGTGTACGCATGGCAGAGTAGTACTGAGTATGGCATATAACATACTCAGGAGCTCAGATCCCCTCTTGCGGTTCGTAAAACATCACGAAACTGTAGGAGTGGGAGCAGGATTGTTCAAGGCAGCAAAAAGAGCCGCAGATGAACTCGGTCTCGCATTTGACATCAGGCGAGGAGGCCGGCGAGGTGCTGATGTTGAGTCAGTCACCGAACTTCAGCCAAATCGTCTGAAAGCCCGAATAAGAGCTGCCGAACAGGAAAATCTGTTTCGGCAGCACGTCGATAAACCCCAGCATGGTGTCTTCTATAAGAACATAGAAACACTGGGTTTATCGACCAGGCTGACCTTCGCCTTTCTAAGGTCAGCAGGGCTTAAGTCGGAGACCGAGGGATTCATTATGGCCTGCCAAGATGGTGTTATCAACACCTTGGTCTACCGTAGCCGCGTGTGGCGTGTAGAGGTTTCTGATATCAACTGCAGGACCTGCCATCAGGCGCCGGAATCGCTCATGCACTTAATATCTGCATGCCCCGTATACGCGATTTCGGCCTACATCAACCGACAACGCTGCTTTACGAGTGCTATACTACCATCTAAGGCACTCGTATGGGGTAGACCAGACACCAGTGCTGCCTTACGTCCCCGGAGATGTTGAGTCCGTTGTCGAGAACGAGAAATGCCGCATTTACTGGAACTACTCGTTCCCGACTGTCAGGCTAATCCAAGCCAACAAGCCTGACATAGTCCTCCTCGACCATCAACTCAAGGTGATGTATGTCATCGAGTTCTCGGCACCTGCGGAGAAAAACATCACCTTGAAGGAGGAGGAGAAACGGACCAAATATCGCTATCTCCGGTACGAGCTCCAAGTGCTGTACCCAGGCTACTCGGTCAAAATGGTCGTCCTAATAATCGGTGTACTCGGAGGGATAAAGCCTACGCTGCTCTCGGAACTGAAGATCATACCGGCCTGCCAAAAATCAGCCGAGTGGCTGGCAGGCCAAATGCAGAAGGCGGTTATTCTTGGTTCTCTGCGTCTGCTTAGGGCACATGATTCTGGTATCTACAGACACTAACCCTGCGGGATGTGGGGAGTGGCTGTAGTTGATATGCCGGCGCGACTCCCGTGAGGCGTCGGAGACCACGGGAGGATTGACCGGCATCGGATATTCCGAAAAAAAAAGGTAATAATAATAATAAATACGTATAGTTTTCTTACATTTTATACTGTCATTCTTATCTGAATACACTAGTATCGAAAACAATACTTCCGTTACATTTTATCATAGAAACTATTAGAACATCTATTCAATCTAGGAACAAGAACTGCATTGAATTATATAACAGTATTCTTAGTATTAGAAATAAAAAGAAATATTTAGATTAAAAAAATATCGACTCATCAAATAGGAATATTTTTATACATAAAAAATGGTTTCCTCCAGTTACAACAAAAACGAAAACCCCTAGTCCGACATACATCTACTTTTATTCTTCCTGACTCCTTCAGGGGCTGGTACAGGAACACATTATTTATAAAAGTATTTAACTAAAATAATTCAAAATATGAACATTTGTGGTATTTATTTTGACATTTAAATTAAAAGATAATATCTAGATTAATTATTGCATCTTAGGTAATCATAATAATATTCATGACATCTAACCTAACCTAAATAAGCCTATTCTTTTCATATATTTTTAAAAAATCTGACATTATTGCTTTGTATTCATGCATTCTTTCAAATAAGAATAATAATGATAATAATTAAGATCAGAATGACAGTATAAAATGTAAAAAACTATAGGTATTTATTATTATTATTACGTTAGTTTTAAAGGATGCTTATGTAGTACCTAATAGCTTTTTTTTCATAGAAATGCATAAATACGAAAGTAATGATTTTTTATTGTATGAAAAGATTGGGCTTATTTAAGTTAGGTTCGATGTCATGAATGTTACTATGATTACCGAAGTTACAGTAATTGATCTAGGCATTGTCTTTCAATTTAAAATGTCAAAATAAATATGACAAATGTTCATATTTTGAATTATGAAATTTAAATATTTTTATAAATATTCAGTTTGTGTATCAAGTGTTGAAGTGTTCAGGAAGATGAAAGTAGATATATGTTGGACTAGTAGTTTTCATTTTTGTATTGTAACTGGAGGAAATCATTTCTTAAGTGTTAAAAGTTTCCTTTTTGATGACCCTGGGGGTTTAAAACCTTTGATATGAAGATAATACTGACGCAGTTTTCCACGAAACACCAAAACACCATATACTGCTCTCAAAATAGAATACAGTATGTGGTGTTTTGGTTTTTGGTGAGTCAATATTTTTTTAATCTCAATATTTATTTGCTTCCAATACTAACAACACTGTTATTTAATACAATGCAGTTGTTGCTCTTAAACTGAGCAGATACTTAATATAATTAAGTTTCTACGATAAAATATATTGGAGGTATTGTTTCTGATTTATTATATTTGAAACTTTTATAATAGCGCATTATTTTCTAACTTTTACAAAATTTATCATAGATAAAAAATAACATACATATTTTTAAAAAATTATTTTCCCGGCTATTTGTCAAAACGCTGAAACTTGGATATAAAAAAGATAATATGCACATTGTGTTCAGTATCAATGACTTAATGATGTTATTTTCAATTTCAACTACTCTTTTCAGCGTTTTGGCAAATAGCCGAAAAAATAATTGTTTAAAAAGATATGTTATACTTATCTGTGATAAGTTTTGTAGAAAATAATAATTAGCAAAAAAAGAAAAATTTTCAGCGTTATTATATTTCATTTCATTCTATATTATTTTCTGTGAGAGAAAACATATTTTGCTATTTATTTACATTAGTTGCCGATTAAAATTGACAGTCTTGTTTGACATATTTTTAATGTTCGGTGAAACTTATCTCATCGTCTTGGAATCATTACTGACTGGTAAATTATATCAGCTCACAGGTTTCACTCTAGTTGCTGATTAAAAACTTTTATCAGTTTTAGCGAGGCACGTATTTAATGTCACTTTACACTTTTATAAAAATCTTGAAATCATGATTAGTATATAGTAAAAACTTATACTGTAACAGACTTGCGTGTGGTTTGTTTACAAAATGGATAATAATTTTTCTGTCGTTGGAGAACCAACGGCGTATTGTAATCGGTGTAACTATAGTGGAGAAATAATTATTCCGGAGTTTATTAAGAAATTAAAGATCGTAAACTTCAACTGAACATGGTTTATTCACAAACATTCCATTTGCAAGATTAACAATGAATTCAAAAGAGAGTAAATTCATTTAACTAATGCTAACGTAATTGGAGATAACTTTTGAGGTAACGGTAGGTAATGAACTGATAAATTGGGAATGTAGTCACTTTTTAATGCAGATTAGCAAAATTAATGTTGGTTGTCAAAATAACCAACTATATTTGACGTCAGTCACTGTCAAAGTGACAGCTAATTAAAATTATTGCAGTTGAGTTCAAATGCTACCTGACAGCTGTCACTGTCAAAGTGACGGTTACTAAAAATTATTAAGGCCGGCTTCAAATTATAATTGACATCTGTCACTGTCAAAGTGACATTTAGGCAAAATTACTACTACTGAATTCAAATAATACTTGACATCTGTCACTGTCAAAGTGACAGCTAGATAAAATTCTGTCGACTGAGTTCAACTTATATGATTGTAGTCTATCACTATCAAAGGGTCACAATGCGCTTGGACTAATGATAAGATAAATTCCAGTATTAAATAATGAATGTCTTTCAATTTACGATTACACAGATCAGGACAAACTTTATCTGTTAGAAACTAGTATTCGGACAGACTCAAATACTTGTTAATTACTAGGGTGGGCCGAAAAAGACATTTTTTTATTATTATTTTTTTTTGAATTTTCAAATCTAATATCGCAAGAAAGTTGTGAAATAGGGTACTTATGAAGCTGTATTTTTTTAAAGAATTTTGAAAAATGTTTGACCGTGCCCCAAGGACTGCAAAGGACTTTTTTTTTGAAAATTAAATCGGTAATAATGCCAAAAAGTTAGGTAATTGTGTTCTTGTTACACAAAAAAAAATTGGTTGATTTGTCTCAATTTTTAGCCGCGCCCCATATCCTGTAAAATGACATAAGCTTGTTAATGTAAGTCTGATATTAAGTTTCGCTTAATTAAAATGTAGCTCTCAGCTTAATCAAATGTTTTCAGACCCAATCAACTTATTTTAACTCATATAATTGATTGTCAGAATTATGTGATCAACCCAGAACTCACCGCGGGGAGGTGGCTGCATATCGAGTTCCGACCGCCCTCCCGCCCTTAGCACTATTAACTCAGAGAATATTGTCCCTTAAAATCAAATGTTGGAAGCTTCCTTCGTGCATCCAATTTAGCTCTGATATAACCATCCCTTGCAATATCCCCACAAACACTTGCTGAAGCATCTGTAATTATCTTCACACATATCTCTACCGCTTGTGTGTGGCATGGGAAACTATCAAACAGTGGCATTTGCGATTTTTTGTTAATAATCTCTATTAATTCTTCATCTGTCATTGGACATAGTAAGAGGTGGTTCTGTGATTTTGCGATCATTCCAGTAGATCATGTCTACATAATCAGAGGCGTCGAAATTTATTGTTGGTATCTTGAATACGCGGATACCCTCAACTCTCTCATTTCTTGCTTTTAAAATTCGTCTTAAAGCAAGTTCTCTTAAGTCACTTCTTTCGTCAGTGAGCATTGATAAAAGCAAATTTTCGGGATGCGCAAAGTATGCGTTGTTTGTTAGTACTTTATCAATAACTTCCTTGACATTGTCTGGAAAGGTCCTCGATAAAGCTATAAGGGTCCAAAAATGTCTAGCCCCGTAGTAACACTGAGGCTGGGTTGTGATTTTAAACCAAACAGGAGCGTATACTGTCAGAATAAACCGTGTAAGCAGGAGAAGATTTTCAGAAGGATTCTTTGTGGAGATATATAAACGCAATATTCTGTTTGCAGTCGTCAACCACCGAACATGTCCTAATTTCTCTGGATTATTTTTGGCTAACTCTTCAGGGCAGTGACCATCTCTAATAGCACAGCAGATTTGATAGAGATATCGCATATCTGTACTTAGGTTCAAGTGTTTGATTTTTGGTAACACAACATTTTTATTATTTTGAACTCAACCACATTACGTTTCTTACATTCTGCCAAAAATGACGCAATTGGCCCTGAGGAAGATTTTGGCCCCATAGTTTTGCCATCTAAATCTTATATCAAATGTCTCAGTGGAAGCTCGTTAGCATGCAGCAGACATATCATCCATTGAAGAGGCTTACCAAGTTTTACCTCCATTAAACGAATTGCTCCTGCTTTCCAACCCGCATTCACATTGGTACCATCACAACCAATGACTTTCAGATTTTCAAGGTCTACCGACTTATTTTCTACATAAGACATTATGTTGTTGGCAATATTTGCTGCATTTAGGGGATGTTAGCGTTATGTGACCAAAATAATCACCTCCTGGCTCTTTAATTAATGCAATACGTTCCTCTTGTACCAATACGCGTCTCCCACCCAACTGTGTTAAAGTTCTGCGCCCATCAAAATATATACTGTTTACTATTTCGTTACTTTTCCCATTTGCTTGCAAAGATTATCTATTTTTTGACCCTTCTCTACGAATTTTATTCATGTCTACTATACTTGTTCGATTTTCTGTGGAGACGATACCAAAATTTTCTAACACTGCTGAAGTGATCTTTGCTACCGCCCTATTTGAAGCTCCTGTCAGGTCTGCCATTTTTGCGACATTAGGTAAAGCTAATCTCATTTGAGCGGCTTTTACAGCCAAATTACATTTTTTTTTCTTTTCCAGTGAATAAGGTATCTGGTAGTCTTCATCTTTTTTTATCGGAGTCTTCCTCGTATTCACTATCACACTCACTCAAGCTCAAGCTCACAATGTTTTGCTATATTACAGGTCCGGATTTACAAAAAAAAAAAAAATTGGGCCCTTTCGAGTCACTGGGGGCGCGGCTAGATATTTTCGGAAAATTAAAAAATAAATCTGTGTCATTGTGAGTCCCCAAGACAACTTTTTTTTGCTATTATTACACAAAATTTGCAAAAAAAATTTGTGACAATTAGATCACAACTGTGTTTACATGCATGGGTCGCGGTGAAAAATAAATTTAAAGACAAAATATTTTTTTTGTGATAATATGAACCTCTATACGAAAATGTTTTGCTATATTACAGGTCCGGATTTACAAAAAAAATAATTGGGCCCCTTCGAGTCACTGGGGGCGCGGCTAGATATTTTCGGAAAATTAAAAAAAAATCTGTGTCATTGTGAGTCCCCAAGACAACTTTTTTTTGCTATTATTATAAAAAATTTGCAAAGAAAATTTTTCGGCCCACCCTATTAATTACATCTCTCAATGTAGGACTAACTCTATATTGAGACGTAGAAAGTATGAATCAAATATTCAACTAATATTTAATTATAACCTAAGTTATATTTGAGATGATTCCCAGACGGACTCAGGAATTAATCAGCCTTTTCCAGCGTCTGCATCCCATTTTATACTAAATGGTTGCTAAGTTTGTGCCCATGAATACAAAGTAACTAAGGCACGTAAATACAAACAAAATTTCAAAATGTTTATAGATACTCAAATATACATTTGAGGTAGTTAAGGTGAATGATCTTCCACAGAAACTAACACTACATGATACATGTCTAACTCCTACTAGTAAATTCAATGTTGATTATTTATTTATATAAAACTGTTTAAGTACTTAAAATCTGTCGTTACAACCACCTCAGTTTTCACTCTAGTTGCTGATTAAAAACTTGATAAGTTTCATCATGACACGTTTTTAAGGTTGGTTGATACCAGAGTCCTGAAATCATGTTTAGTATGTGCTTAAAACATGTTATCACCCTAGTTACTGATTACAAACTTCATTAGTTTTATCGGGGTACAATGTTAATATGTTGGTTAAGTCCTATGTCAATATCCTGAAGTGATGAGAACATGTGGTTAAAACGTATCCCCACAGTTTTTATCCTAGATGCTGAGTTTTCCTCTTTCAGAATATTTTTATTATGATACTTTACACTTCACTCAATTAATTTGGTGTGACATGCGCGATGCAAATAAATGTTCTGAATAGTTATCCTCTTATAAAAGATTAGGTAAGCAAAATAAGTAAATTCTTTAAAAATTGTGCGCATATACACAAAGCAGTGCTACTACATACAAGTGTTCTTGTTCTAGACTAGGGTTCTAGACTAGAGCAAAATATAATCTCATAGCGCAGTAGCAGTGACTGACAGTAGCAGTTTGCAGATTTACCTAATCGATTCAAGATACCATATTGCATGTATAAATTACTCTTGTATGAGAAGATTATAGTGCTGGTCGCATCAGATATCACATTTAATAAGATAAATGAAAAATCTGTTAAGGAGGAATTAAAACTAGCTATTATAAACCATTGAAACATTTATTGAGTATTTATTATATACATTAATAATTACATTAAAAGCAAAATTCGAAAAGAAATTTTTGAGAAAATCATTTACTTTTAAACTTACGGTAATTAAATAAAATTATATTTAAGCAATACCATAATTAACATTTCATTCATGTTTTTTAAAATATCTAGAATTCCGATTAAAAGATCAATTTATTTTGTAAACCTGAAAAAAATGTAAATTTTAAGTTAGATTACTCAGATATATGTAAATGTAATAATCCCATATAACATCAGACGTTCTATGTACGTCCGTTTTAGGAGCACGTTTTTAAATTTGAATAGGATACCTAACGTAATTTGTATCTAAAATATTAAAGGTATTCAATAGTATATTTGCAACTATAAAATATAAAGTTAAAGTAACGTGGATATGTGTGCATATTACTTTTAATAATATATTTATTATGCAAACATTTCTAACAGAAATATTCCTTATCAGCAAATATACTTCTTGCCATAGCTAATAGCACGTATCAGTATCTTTATTTCTTAAAAAATCTAAAATTTTATTTGCTTGGTATTTATGTATTTCTAGAAAAAATAATTAATTAATTATTAGATATTTCATAAGCATCCTTTCAAATCTAGTATGATATTGATAACATTAATAAATACCTACAGTTTCTTGTATTTTATACTGTCATTCTTATCTGAATGCGCTAGTATAAATGTTTTAGGTAGATAATAAATTCAGCATGACACTTTAATGTATTTTACCGTAGAAACTATTAAATCTGCTACCTTATCTAGGAGCAAGATGATATTGGATTGAATAAAAGTATTCTTAGTATTAGAAGCAAAAATATATTGATATTAAAAAAATACTAATTTAAAATAAGGCTGTGAATTTTCCAGATTTTAGTATTCGAATACTCGTTCGAAGAAATATTCGAATATTCGAACTATTCGAATAATTCTATTTATTCGAATATTTGAATACTCGAATAATCCGAATTATTCGAATAGGTATCCGATTAATCCGGATCCTCGAATATTCATTATTAATAGGTATGACACTGAATACTAGTGAATAGTGAATACTCTATTTGAGTATTTGGTTGGATAGACCACAATAATAGTCGTGACGTAAACCACTAAGCAGGCAATTTGATTTGCTTTCCATACCCACAATGTCTCCTGTACATGTGCTTTAAGGGTCAGAATTATTCAGTTAGTATTTTATTTTAGGATTGAGGCGCTATTGTTCACATTTAACTATTGAAGCTTAAATAAAACAAAAATAGAGCTAGTTTATTATACTTCTGTGTCATAACTATTTTTTTCTTTTCGAAGAAAATAAAAGTGCTCTAAAATTAGAATGTTTTTAAAAAAAGACGCAGATTGTGAAGGTAAAACATACATGAAAAGTCAGTAGTTAAATATTTACAAGTTTTCTAAAATTTTAAATTTAATTTTAACCCCTGCCTTAGTACAGTAAGAATAAGGTCGAGGCGAGAAAGAGATGACATAGTTTGACTGGGAGTAAAACGTGCCACTAATGTGGTCTTATTTATATATTTGGATTTTAGAATAGGTACCTACCTATATCTACTATCTACCTACTTTGCTTGGATGCAAACTGCATACCTATTCGTACATAATTTAATAATATATTACTCAGATATAATCGAATATTCGAATACTCGAATATATTCGAATATTCGAGTACCTATTCGAATATTCGAATAATTTCCCATTAGAATAATTCGTAATCGAATATTCGAATACTCGAATTATTCGTATTCGATTCCCAGCCTTAATTTAAAACATATAAAAGAATTGGCTTATATTGGTAACCTTACCAATATAAGCCTTACCGTGAATGTCATTATGGTTACCAACGTTACAATCAATCTATCAATTTAATGTGATAATAAATATGACAAATGTTCATATTTTGAATAATGTAATTAAAACAATTTTTTAAATAATATGTACGTATTTATCAGCCACCTGAGGAGTTCCGAAAGAATGAAAGAAGTTATATAACGGCCTAGGGGTTTTCGTTTTTGTATGATAATTGGAGAGGATCATTCCTTAAATGCAAAATTTTCTCTTTTTTGGTGAGTCAATATTTTTTTAATCCCAATATTTTTTGCTTTTAATACTAAGAATATTATTATTTAATCCATCGTTATCTTACTCCTAGATGAAGTAGTTGTTTTAATAGGTTCTGCGATAAAATGTAATTAAAATATCGTGTTTGCTTTATATCTACCTAAAATTTTTATACTAGCGCATTTAGATAAGAATAACAGTAAAAAATTTAAGAAATTGTAGGTATTTATTATTATCATATTAGATTTGAAAAGATGCTTTATAATTTTTTTCACTCTCATACGTACAAAATCTCTGGAAAATAATAAGATTAAAAATAATTACATATAATTTTTGTTATCGACCCTGTTTCTTGCATTCGATAGCAACAGTACTTGAAAAATGTTTTCATATGAACATTTCATGTAAATTAATTCTAACAGAGAAGTTATGCTAGTATAAAAATGTTGTATTTATACGGTGGATAACCTTATCATAACAATTTTAAAAATAGAAAAATAAAGTTTTACTTAAATAAGAAAATACATTTTTCCTACATAATTAATCAATAATCATAACCCCAGTATTTGAAAAAATGTTTTCATATGAACATTTCATGTAAATTAATTCCAATAGAGAAGTTATGCTAATATAAAATTATAGTTATGTATTCGTGAAAAAAAGTTGAAAATTTTTATTGCATTTCTGGACGAATCTCAACGAATTATGACGATACACAAAATTTCAGACAGAAAAAATGTTCTGTCTGTGTCTGTGTAGTTCGCGATAGCAGCTACAGTTTTTGAGATAAAGCTTTCAAATTTGGTACACACATTTTAGAGGTCAAGGAAGAGATTGAGTTCGTTGATGAGCAAAATCGGTTCCAATGTCTAAAAAAAATATTAGTGACATTCCACCAATGTGACTTTTGAAAAGTCAAAATGTGACTTTTTTGAAACGTCAAAAATTACTTTTATTATAAACTCCACCACACGTCGAGTTTTACTACGGTGAGGAAGTTCTGATCCCCAAGTAATAATTGGCAGTGGTTTTTTAAAAATAGAAAAATACAGTTTTACTTAAATAAGAAAATACGTTTAGTTTTTCCGATATAATCAATAATCATGACGCCAAAATAGAACTAAATTATAACTGCATCCTTAACGTAAAATAAGTTGTAATAGAAATTTTTTGCATTCTTGAATATTCGCCAGCACCTCATTGCCTCGCGGAGTAGCAGATTGTCTGTGTGGGATAATTGTAGGGTAACGCTACAAATTGCAAGCTGCAGGCAGCAAATTTGAAATTGTTGATTAAGTTTTACTTTGTCATCGTCAGTGCCTCATGAAACGATGTGTACGCAAATAAAGAAAATGGTTGATGTGAAACAAAAAGCAGCACGTATGTAGACTGATACATTTCAAAATAAGGAGTTTATAGACATTAGTCACAATTACATGAAATGTGCGACTAATTGGCATTTCTGCTGTTCTAATTCCATGAAAATATTCTTTGCAATATGATATGTTGCATCGAGTCCAGCGGCAGACTGTCCAGCAGGCAATGTATGCAGCCTAGGGTCCCGCATTTAAGGGTCCCCCTCGCCATAGATTATAGGCTCCGGAACGGGATCCCATTCACTGCGCTCTTTTGTGTTTGACTTGACCAAAATAGAAATATTTATCATTAAATATAGGTATAAAATACTGCTAGCCTGAAATTGTAGAACGGATTTTGAACGTCCTATAAATAAGGTACAATAAGAAATAAAAAATAGGACATTGGGCAATACTGCTGCATTCTGTGTGATTCTTTTTCCTTTCGCCAGTTTTAATTCTGACTAGCATTGACAACACCGAACGCTGCCTTTATTTTCAGTCTTTGGAAAATCTCGCGTAGCACATGGGCAGTCAACAGTCATTTTAGGACCGAATGCAGCCTGCAGTCACACCACTAGACTAGATTGGTATATTCACAGAACTCTGAGACCGCATCAAATCAAATACATGCGTTGTTCACGTGCGCCTAGTTCACAAGACTCATTTATGAGTAAAATTATTATACATTTTACATAAGTTTCTGTAGAAATTTAAAGAACAAAACACAATAACGACAATACAATTTAAATTATAACAATACGTAATTATCGCGTCCTTATCAACATCTAGTAATTGAAATACCTAATTGTATGGATTTCTCTTACTGAGATTATTACAGCGTTGAAGTTATTATATTAAAGTATTGAAATTAATTTGCATATTATTGTATCTCAATTGTAGTTATTTTTCTTAGTCAAATTTATTTAATTAGTAAACTAAGAGTAAAAATCTTTATCCCACAGAACTTTCTTTTATTGCCAAATTTATTTAAATTATAATTTCTTAATATATATTTAATTAAATTCTTTTCAAATAAGAGTTGCAATTTATTTCTGACTATTCGTATGATTAAGATTTGAATAGTTTCTATCTGAAATTTTGTTTATACAGTGTATCCCCGGATAGAGCACAGTACTTTTTCGAATAATCATACATTATAAAATGTTTTGTTTATTTTGAAAATTTAAAAGCCGTAATCAAATATTCAAAAAATTATACAGGGTGATCAAAAACTTAAAAATGTGAAACTTGTGCAAGAGTAAACTACCAATATTTATCTTTTTAGAGAAAAAAGTCTTGAACAATTGTTGTTTCTTAATCATAAAACCGACTTAATTAAGAATTTCGTTGAAAAAACTTATTGAGATAATTATAAAAATTTGACCAATAACTAAAATGTTTTTTACTTTTGTTTGCTACAAATTTTGCTAAATGTGATATTTGTATGAGCCATTTACAGGAAAGTAAAATTTTTTATAAATACATTTTTTCTTTAAAATAAAAAATAGAAATTTTCGGCATTAACTTGAAAATCCAATATTTTCTTCAATTACATCCAATTCATTCAATTATATCAACGAAATTCTTAATTGAAGACAGTTTTATGATTAAGAACAACAATTACTCATAACATTTTTATCTAAAAAAAAATATTGGTAGTTTACTTTTGAAAAAATTTCACAAGTTGTTGATCACCCTGTATAAATTTTCGAATATTTGATTGTGACTTTTGAATTTTCAAAATAAGCAAATGAAAAATTGAAAATAAAAAATGTACAGGTATGGTGAACTCCATATTATTATGGAGACACTGTATATTGAGTAAAATATAAAATTTTTGAAGAATCACCACATTACTTCTCCATACCAATCAAGTTTTCACGAAAATAATATTGGGTATGTCGATTATTGCGATGTGATCCCATTTTCCAATAGTACTAGACATGTTTCGTTGTCCTATGAACTTATCGAAACTACGGGCTGGAGAAAGAGATGACATTGTAATGGACCGTTTTACTAATATTTGTTGAAGTTCTTGGGGATTAAAGCCACAGGTGATAGAATGCGCCATCTTTTGATGACCAGAAGAACCTCAATGAATACTGGTAAAACGGCCCATTACGATGTTATCCCTTTCTCCAGCCTGTAGTACCGGTGAGTTCATAGGAGAACGAAGTATGTCTACCGATATTGAAAAAGGGGATCGAATTTCAATATGTGACATATCAATATTCTCCTCGTAAAATATTCAGTGGCATTAGATAATTGTATACGTCCGATGACTTCCTCGTAGTCAAGGAACTAACTCTAGCTTGCCATTTATGACATACTAAATACACTAATATCAATCAATTGTATAAATGGCATAACCGTTGGTATATTCTATAAAAGGTATATTGTATGCTTAGGGAAAGTATGAAAAGATGTGTTATTAAAAGTTTATCTAAATTCGTATTTTCTGTATTTACAAAATAACAAAAACATTAGATACTAAAAGTACTACTGCTGGTTTATATACTTTGTATTTGACTAGTTCCAAATGTTGCTAATGCCAAATTCTGTGATTTATATATAATTTTTTCTTACTTTCTTTGACAAACATTTTTCATTTTAATACTATATCACAAACCTCTCTATGTAACAAAGCTAATTTCCTCTAGAAATCTCGCTAGAAATACTTGCCTACTACTTACTCATGTGCACTGCGCGACTTTAGCGATATTAATTACTTACATAAATAAAAAATTGTCAAGTTAACTTTAAGTAAGCAAATCATTATATCTTACCAACCAACCATAATTAGTGCATACATATAGTTAAAATAATATAGTAAAAACTAATTTTCACCAGTTTGTTGTAAGGGAACTCATAGAACCTATTATGGGTTTATTTATAATTTGTTATGTCTCCTAATTTATTTTATCACATACTTATAACCAAAAATAATTTTTCATTAAATAAACATAAATGTTTGTTAGAGTTCATATCACAAATATTGGCGTTCACGTTAACAATTTATTTATATTTCAAAGACACGTAGATTTTTTATCAGTTTATTTTATTATACATGCGCAGAATTGTAGCAAATAACAGAAACGTATGTTTGGGGTTATGACAGTAGTGCCGCCCGCTCACAAATAAGCAATTGATCGATTTGCAAATTTTACATCGATGATGTGAACGCCAACATTCGTGATATGAACTTTATTATCCTCATCTATTATAATCAAATTTATATAATTATATTAGTCTTTCCTGTACGTACCGATTACCACAATTCACATTTTTTTTGATAGCTCTTTTAGTAAAAAATTATACTTAAAGCCGATTAGAGTTAGAAACTTTTACCTAAATTTAATAGGATTAACTTTTATATTTTATTTACACATTCTTTCAATAAAATTAAAAACCCTAGTTCTCCGTTTCACTAGATAATATTCACTATTAATCTTTTATATAATTGATGGAATATTTAATAGTGTTTACATTTAAACAAGTATACCTACGGTATCCAGGGCCTTTTTAGAAAACATAAAACTTCAAAGGTATTTATTTTGCACACATGTATAGAGTCGAATTGAGACAAAATGGTTTACTGGGGCAAAAGTTAATCTTGCGTTCGAGGCGAACACTAACTAATCTTTTAAAAATGTTTGTAACGAAATTTCAAATAATATCTGTTTGGTTATCTAAAATCATGAATATTATCTGCATTTTGACGATAAACGTTGTACAGAAGAGGTGCCATTTTGCTTTGCGCCCGGGTGTCCGGCTCTATAAATGTAGAACTATAAAAGACCTTGTTACTTCTTCTACAACCTACAGACATGTACTTTAAAAAGTTAATCAAAACTTGTAGTTGTGTACTTCTCTAATATATTATTAAAGCGAATGAACAATTCTTAAAATCATGAAGTATTACGGATAACATATTCTATTTTAGATGTTGTAAGGTGACATTTTGTAATTTTGGATGAGATGGTATAAAGTAACATATCAGTTCATTTATATAGATGGACTAAGAGACAAATCTATATTGTATTTATCTCGTACCTTCTGAAAATATTTTTTTAAATGGAAAATCTAGTTGCCATCAGTTTTTAAATTGACTTATTACAACATAGAAAATATTTTAAAATTGTAATATGAAGTTTATTCTCTTAATTTATGCCAATCTGCTATTTGTCTTCTAGGTGAATTGCATACTTCATTCCAGTGATGTTGTGCTGTTCCTGTAGATTTAGGGCCGCCTAATTCCAGCCTGCCAATTACCTATAAAAAATGTATATATTACCTCAGAAAATTGATCCAGCTTACCAATTGCCTATAAAACAGTAATGTATTTTACCTCAGAAAATTGAAAGTTAATTCTGTAAAAGTTGAAATATCTATGAGATAACGTGGTCGTTTGGTGATAACACTGCGATTTCTTATCTCAGTGACACTTGGAATGATTTAAAAAATGTTGTGGAAGTTGATCTACTAAAAATTAAACGAAATTTTGACAGCAAGAAATTAACCCCAAATCATATTAAAACGTTTAATATATCATTTCATATCTAAAAAATCGTCATTTTGACGAATGGTCCTGTTAGGTGGCCTCCAAGGTTACCTGATTTGAGTCCCCTAGATTTTTTGGCTGGGGTCATTTATAATAGATTGTTCACGAGTAAGACGTGCAATTAATAGCATAACAGCTCAGCAATTGACGAATGTTCTTCGAAATACAGCTATGCGAGTTCAGAAGTGCATTGACGTCAATAGATAGCATTTTGAACAACTGTTGTAATGTTTTGTATTCCTATTTTGTATTCTTATGTAGATATACTTAGATAATTGTAATTAACTTATATATTTTTATTTTCGCTTAGCTCTAATTTTGATTGTATTTATCGCACATTTTAATAATGCATATGAATAAATTTCTTATTAATAATACTAATATATGGTACCATGGTACCAATATGGTTCCATTTGAAAGAAATGTGTTTCGTCCCAAAAACCATTTTGATGAAATTTATTTGCTCATAAATCGATTTAAAAAAAAATTAAAATTCAAATAAAAAAAATATTGACGTTTGAAATATCACTTATGTAGATCATTTGATTCAGAAAATTATGCAGAATTCAAAAATGTATAAATAAACAGTGTGTCACATTTGAAAATCAAAAGTTAGTGTCACACCGGTGAAACCAGAAGGGAAAAAAATATCATTTATATGTCAAAAAGTGACGTTTATTAATTATATAGGATGTTTCAAATTTCAATCCTTTATCTTCAAAACTAATGGAAAATAGGGTATGTACCATGATCCTGTCACACCCGGTATATAACATTAGTTAATCATCATCATTATGATATTGATGATATTTTTTATATTATTATTCCTCCTAATTCTTTCCTGTTTTTCCACCATGGTAACGTTGACAAATAATAAAAATAAAATGCTAAAATTTAACTTATAATAGTAATGCTAACAATAGATAGAGCTTCACTCTACATTACCCTCCATTCAGCAATAACGCAACCGAAAATACAAAATTAATTAATAACGAAAGTAACTTTCTCTTTAAAATTATTAAAACTATTATGATTATTATCTAAATCCGTATAAGCTGGTTTAACTCTATTGAAATTGAATCGTTTCGTAAAATATGAAAAGTTTTATCAGAACGACTAATTACCTTGTATGGTCCTTCGTATGGTTGTTGCAAGCTAGAATTCTTTTTGGGTATTTTAACAAATACATAATCACATTCTTTTAAATCTTTGTGAACAACAACTTTTTCATTACGCGCCCTTGACGGTTGCTGTTGCATTTTTGAAAATTTTTCTTTCAAATTATTTTCCTTATTACTTTAATGAAAAAAAATCCTCTGGAATACGAAGTGATTAGACCATAACGAGTTATGCTGATAAACATTTAATTTCATCTTTAAAAGAAGTACGAAAACCCAATAAAATGACTGGTAATTCGTCACTCGAATTTTTTTGTGTTTGAACGTGCCATTAAGGATGCTTTCAATTGTCTGTGAAATCTATCATTTTTTTACTTTCTGGATGATATGTATTTGTGTGAAATTTATGTGAAACCAACAACTTAGTTAACTCCGCAAATAATGTAGATTCAAATTGTATACCTTGATCCGTAGTAATTTCAAGTGGTACGCCAAAACGAGAAACATATTAATTGAAAAAAGTTTTGCTACTAAAGCTGCTTTTAACTGGATATGTTTCTGGCCATCTAGTATCTCGTTCAACAATTGTTAAAATGTATGTATATCTATTTGATGGTGGAAACGGACCAACCAAATCCAGATGTATAATATGTATATGTTCAAAACGAGTTTTTGGTATTTTAAAATTATTCAACTCTGATTTGGTATGTCTGTAAACTTTTGATTGTTGACAATTTATGCATCTTCTCGTCCAACATTAATATCTGAATTAATATGAGGCCAAAAATATCTTTGAGTAATAAGTTTTCTGCTAGCTCAGATACCTGGATGTGAAATATTGTGAAATTTTTTAAACACAAAATGCCAATATTCTTCCGGAATATATGGTCTTGGGTGTCCTGTTGCCGTTTTGCACCATAAAATTGCATCAGTACATGGAATTTCAACTTTCTGAAATTTAATTTTTTGTATTTATTTGATTACTGTGTTTTTGATTTATTAGTTTGATGTCAAATTTAATCTCTTGATATAAATTAATAAGTGGCAATTCATTATCATTTAATATAGACAGTGTATCGCCTACTATGTTATTTTTCCTTGGATCTAACGTATGTTGTTTGTAAATTGTAAAATGTATCCTAAATGTCAATTTTACAGCTACAGATAACTGCAACCATATTGTTATGTATTTGTTGGCTTTACACAAATTCTATTACAGTCTTATGAACAAATATTTGTTAGTAGTGGTTTTGATATACAATCGCTTTTAATTATGGACTTTGGATTTGCAACCAAATTAAGCAAATTTGGTTGCAACTGCCACCAAGTCTAAGATGATCAGGTCTTTTTTTCTTACATTAAATCATTTTTTTATCACAAAAAAAAACAACCCATTGCAAAAACGAACTAACTTTTATTCATTATAATATCAAAACATAAGAAAAATAAAATATATCAAAATCGAAAACTCAAAAGTTTCATATTCCTGTTTGTTTATGAGTATAGCAAGAAACGAAATTGTACATAATAAAGAAAAATATGTTTCGCGTCTCAGGGTCTTTTTCCGGGGGAACAATAAGAAATTCACTTAACCTTACTTCTATTAACGGCCAAAACAAACTAAAACCGAAGCACAACACTGATTATAATATAATCATATATATAATCATATTATGATTAAATGACTGTCATGGCCTTTTAAATCACGTGCTCATCCAACTTTACAATGGTTGGTCAGATTAGACTTGGCGGATTTTGCAAGTAAATCTATTTAGACATGGCGGGTTTTGCACTTCTAAGTAGATTTTTCTGCCCCATTTTAATATGGTTCTGAGTGGAATTTGCACCTAAATTAAATACGACTTTATGCCATTTTGCATAAAAAAAAATTGTTGTGCACAACTTTTTTCACAAAGTGACATGTGGAGAGTTTTGCATCTAGACTCCATAAATGAAACCGGTAATAAAAGTTGTTAGACCCCTTAACCATGGGCTATTTGGAAACACTTAGGTGTCCCACAATTCATAGTTACGGTATGTACATTTTTCTATATAAAATTATTGACCTTTTGTTCAAAGCGGTTTTAAAATACACATTAAATATAAATCATTGTATAAAGGGTGTACCAAAGTAAAGAAAGTCCCAGATTAGGAATTAAAATAACGGAAAATTAATAGCAGAAAAATCATTTCGTTACACTCTAAAGAAACTGAAAATAGGTATCTTCGTTACTTAGATGAAATCTTTGGTACTAGATTAAAAAAAAAAAATCTGAAAATGAAACAAATTTGGTCATATAAAATCTCAAATAATCTTATTCTAAAACGCACATAAAATATACACTAAAATTTTTCACTCCAAAAATAAGAAAAACAGAACATATCTCTGCTCTTCAATGTCATTTCAACCGATCCACTCGTCGATGTAATCTATTTGGCTAAGTCTATAGCGAGAGTATGAGCAACATGGTTGCCAAATCACGACATGAAAATTAGGATGTTCTAAAAAATTTTTTTTATAGACTGAAGTTTTCACGCCAACGCCCATTGTTTGTCTTGATTTTGATAGATTCTTTAATTGTTAAAATGACAGCATAATAATTTTGACACCTTACATATGAAAATTTTTGAGCAAAAGACAATTTTACTATTAACAAAAATAAATCAAAACCTGTTGTTAAGCTAATAAAATGATTAAAGTGTTCGAACTACCATTCACGATTTTTTGACAATGGCCAAGCTTTATTGCAAATTGTTCTTATATGTTTTGAATGATTCTTAGTAAATTCTGCGCATTTCATTTCTAATTCGATGTTCTAAATCCTTTAAATTATGTGGTCTGTTGACATAGACCTTGACTTTAAATAACTCCATAAAAAATAATCAGGGGGTGTAAGAGATGCGGACTTTGAGGGCCATTCTATTCGTCCTCGCCTGCCTCCTGGGAAAGGAGTTGTCCAGAGAATCGGGACCAGGATGCCAAAATGGGGGTCTTTATGATACCAGACAGAACTATCTGGGTTATTCTCGTTAAAGAAAATTTTTGTAAATGCGGGCAAAAGTTCATTTCGCAAAAACTTCAAATATCTGTCCACTGAGAGAGTCCCTTTAAAGAAGAAAGGACTTAAAATTTTATTGTCGACTATTCCTGACAACACGTTTAATTTCTGCGGTGCCATCAACCATCTAATGAGTATTTTCCCTGCTCCAAAACTGAAATTTTGAAAAATTATTTAGCGATGAAAGCTTGGCACAAATCCATCATAGTTTCACAAAAGTACAATCGGCGGTCGGGGTCCTTCTCATTGAGCTTCTCTAGTTGAATATTATAAAGATAGATGCCTAATTCTATCGACTGTGGAATGTGCCACATTAACTAAATTTCAAGAGAGTAATGTAAAATAATACGTGAATAGTATTTCCCAGATAGCATTTTGACATCTTATATATATAATTTAAATGTACATTTTCTGTACATGTATGTACCAGAAACATACATATTTACCATTGTG
Organism: Rhamnusium bicolor; assembly: GCA_029963845.1. Taxonomy (NCBI): domain Eukaryota; kingdom Metazoa; phylum Arthropoda; class Insecta; order Coleoptera; family Cerambycidae; genus Rhamnusium; species Rhamnusium bicolor. Next base: position 29,209 of record JANEYF010001016.1, read on the forward strand.
TATATATGAATCACATCTTATGAATATACAACAGTCCACTTGTTTGATGTCCTATAACATATCCTATGTGTGTACATATTTATATCTTATGTATATACAGCAGATATATCTCAAGGTATATTCTTTTAGGTATGTACCATGTGCGTACATCAATTATATATATATATATATATATATATATATATATATATATATATATATATATATATATATATATATATATATATATATATATATATATATATATATATATATATATATATATATATATATATATATATATGTATATATATATACGTATATATATATACATATATATATATATATATATATATATATATATATATATATATATATATATATATATATATATATATATATATATATATATATATACAAACAAAATTGAAAATATATCCCTGTGTATATCTTACATACATGCATTACACGTACTTCAGCGAACATTCTATTAGGTATAACTTATGTACATACAGTTAGTTAATCTTTAAAGATATTTTCTGATGTACATAGGCTATACTATGTATATCCACAGGCTATACATATGTCCATGGTCCCAGTGGTGGCTGGTAAAATTTAGGTTATGCCATATCTTAGTATTGGAGCATACATGGGACCCAAGGGTTACTTTAAGACAACTATCTAAACTATATAAAGAAGTTTTGCAGAAAAAAATTTGCGAAAAAAAGTTGAAAAAAATTGTGTTTCCCCAGGTTATTTTTGAAACAATCTGCAGAATTTGGAAACTTTCTTTTTCAGAAAGGTGGAAAATACATTGATATGAAATTTCATAAAAAATATAGATTTTTTAGTTACACTTTTTGAAATTTACAGTAAAAAATGAATCGAAAAAATAATTGAAACGGTATACCTTTATAAAAGAAGCAACATTTTTTTATGAAATTTGAAATGTCGGTTTTCCCCCTAATTCTGAAAAAAAAGGTTTTGGAAATATTTTATAAATTGTTTAAAAAATAACCTGGTGAGCACACAATTTTTTTCAACTTTTTTTTCACAAATTTCAATCGCAATTTTTCTTTTGAAAAACTTCTTTATTTGTTCTTGATAGTTATGCCTTAAAGTATCACTTGGGTCCCATGCTCCAATAATAAGATATATATCCTAAATTTCACCAGCCGCCACTGAATTGGTGCCCCAAATTGGTGGAGGTTGTAGGTAGATGTCACCCATTTACATACCAAATAAAGAAAGCTATATTTTCGAGGTCAAATTTTTTTTAAATATTATGGGACAGTGGCTTAGTACCCAACGAAGTTGTGAAGAAACATTATGTATGCCACAAATAAGTAACAATAGACGATGTCAAAAATTAAATTTAATATTACCTTTTCTGAAACGTACACCAAAATGTTGTCATTTCCTTGTAAATATTAATATACAGTTTCTTTGACGCTAAAAAATTCATTTCTATATATTTGTGAAAAAAATGCTGAATTTTTTTAAAAGATGAAAAACTAAATTTAGTTTAACAAAAAAAGTATTTATGTACCATTGGTTTGCTAAGATCGAAAAAGTTACAATTTTTTTATTATATTTTTTAGGGTTAATAAAATTTTAATATTTACAAATAAATTAGATTGTAGAAAATGTTTTGATCTACATCTCAGAAACAATAACTTCTGATCATTTAATTTTTTTATCGAAAATATGACATTAAAAATTGGGCCTTTTTTTACATCAAGTAAATGGGAAACATTTATCTAATCCCCTCATATTTAGAATATTTCGTACATTCTGTATTGCACCTTTCGGAGTTTTTATACTAATTAAACATGTCTTCATTTAAAAGTATACTGGATTGTCACTTAAATCAGGTGCCAATTAAATTAACTCTTAAATCTGTATTTTTTGGAGACATTAATTTTTCGCTCTTGCCTACTGAAATAGAAAAAGTTAAGTAAAAACAAAAAATAAGAAGATAATAAAACTATTTTTCAGAAAAAAATCATCATTTATTGACAGTTCAATAAAAATTCAAAAAACTTTATTTTGATGTATGTATTTATGTGGTGATACATAAATACATACATCAAAATAAAGTTTTTTGTATTTTTATTGAACTGTCAATAAATGATGGTTTTGTTTCTGAAAAATAGTTTTATTATCTTCTTATTTTTTGTTTCTAATTAACTTTTCACCACATCTCAATTCTCCGATTCAATATCCAAGTCCTAAATTAAAAAATGTTTAATAAGAAGTAAATATACTATACAGGCTAATCATTTTCAGTGACTTACTTGATTTCACCACTATATATTTGAGTTAGGGGGGAAAATCAAAAAGATGGTTTGTAGATTTTTCCTGAGGAACTTGAACACGTAATCAGAAACACAAATGCTATTTAATAAAAAAATTGGGTCATAAAATCGTTATATATTTTCCAAATAACAAATAAAAGTCTTTTAAGACTACATAGAGAATTTTGTCTTAAATTCAACAATTCTCATATATGTACAGTATAACATACTGATGGCCTAGATACAATATCTCGTAGGCGAATATGTAAAAGGCATTCAAATATGAGGTATTGATTCTAAGCCATCGATACTTATCTTAAAAGTTTTCTAGTTAAAGAATGAAACGAGGAATTTAAATGATTCACTCAAAACAATTAGTTTTATATTGAGGCAGGTTATACAATTAAATTTATATTAACAAAAGTATCACAAAGATTCTTTTGATGCATAACTTAAAAAAACACAGAAACAAGGCTGAAATTCTTTATTATTATATTAACTGTTATGTGTTTTAGTTAAGTATTTTATTTGAGTGATACTATTTTCAGATTGTATTATTAGTTTAACAAAATAAAGTGATGAAAGACAGAACCACTTGTTTATATTAATTCTTATTGATAACATCCTCCCTCAAACGTTTCGACATCCTAAAAAATTGATAAATAGTAAATTTACCTTAAATTTATTGTTACGCCACTGGACTGTGTAGACTGGTTACATAAGACTGGAATTGAACGCAAACGGTCGGGAATATTCTGGAATGCCCTAGACCGTGCGAATGGATGTATAAATAAGACACACAGTGGGCCAAGACTCAATCTTAAGTTGAACGTGAACGAGTAAAGAAGAAATAAGAAAGAGACTTATAAGTGTTCAAGTGTGATTATAGTTAAGACAGTAATTAATCTATTGTTGTTAATTGTTAATTGGTAAATAAAGTAGTGAGTAAGTGTTACCTGGACTTTCAATCAACGAATCTACAAGTATAGGTGTTTGTGTGGATAGCAAACACGTAACAATTTGATGTCGGAAGTGGATTGGAAGAGAAATTTCTGGAATATTCGAAAAGGTTCTACAGTGTACTTCTCAGAAATAAGTGGTAACACGGAATTAAGCTACTGGACAGTGTTTGGAGTACTATTTCTGGACTGAATAGTGACTTTAAAGTGGATTTTCGAGAAGTTTCTAGAACATTCGATTTAGAAATAGTTTCAAATATGCGAGTGCCGCTAGTAATAACGTGTTGTAGACTGAGAAAAAGGACTACTAGTGCAATTTCGGGAAAATTCTAGAACATTCTATTTGGAAACCACAGGAGATACGTTAATTGTGTCAATGGGAACGTGTTGTAGACTTAAAAACAAGACTATAAGTGACTTTTAGTGACAAATCTGGAACATTCGATTTGAAAACTACAGAAGATACGTAGACTGTATTAACGGAAACGTGTTATAAACTCAAAACAAGACTTATTAGTGATATTTCGTGAAAATTCTCGAACATTCCATTAGAAAATTAGTGGAGATAAGTTAATTTTGTCAACACAAAAGAAGTATAGACTCTAAATAAGTCTTTCTAGTGCTGATTTGAGATTTTTCTGGAACATTCCATTATTAAAATAGCGTGATATCAATATTTTACGCACTTTGTAGTGTAATAAACATTATTCTGAAATTGATTTACGTGTTGTGAGTTAATGCCAACAACAAGAAATATGGCGGAGAAGGAAACACAGGACATACTTGCAGCATTGTTACAACGAATGGACGAACAGAGAAGAATTATGGAAGATCAAGAAAGAAGACAACAGGAAGACAAAGAAGAATAAGAGAGAATACGGCAAGAAGAGAAAGACGAACAGAGAAAAAATTATGGAAGCTCAAGAAGGAAGACGAAAATAAGAAAGAGAAGAACAAGAGAGAAGATGACAGGAAGAAAAAGAAGACTTAAGAAAAATGATGGAGGGCCTGGAAATAAGACGATTGGAGGAAAGCGAAGATATAAAAAGAAGCCTAGAGGAACAGCAGGCAGCCATTTTCTCTCTCACTGAAAAATTTAAAGTCGATGTTATAGAAAAAAGTCGGTGAAGTGAAAGAACAAGTCAGTGAAGTTAAAGAAAAAGTGGATCAAGTTGAGGGAAAGTTAGTATTGTTGAAGGAGAAGTAGCCCGGCTTAAGCAACAATTAAGGGAGAGGAGCGGCCAATTGGTACTGTCGTCTGGTGCTAGGTTACAACCACTTTCCTTCGACGGTCAAAGTTCATGGTCAACTTATAAGAGACAATTTGAGGCAGCTGCGCGTTCAAATAACTGGAACGATGAGGAAAAGGCAACAGCATTGGTATTAGCACTAAGGGGCCAAGCATTAGACCTGCTCCAAACAATTCCTGCCGCACAGCAACAAAACTTTAACATTTTAGAGGCAGCGTTAGAACTAAGATATGGCGACTAACATCTCGCCCAAGTATATCAGGCTCAGCTCAAATCACGCAGACAACGAGGTGGAGAAAGTCGCCAGGAGTTCGAGGCTGCGGTAGAAAGATTAGCCCATCTAGTCTATCCTGATGCACCAATGGAATTTCAACAACAGTTAGCAGTAGGTACATTTATTGATGGAGTAAGGTACCAGGAGTTAGGCGAATTCTTAAGTTGGCCAGGCATAAGCTTAGTAGTGAGGCTTTAGTACATGTACTGGAGATTGAGGCTGCCTATAAGGATACCACACAATCAAATCAGAGAGTACGAGCTGTGAGTGTGGAGGAAGGCAAGCCAGACAACACAACACAAAACCTGATATCTGATATACACAAGATGATGACCCAACTACTGACAAAATCGAACTCCCAGCAGAGACAAGACCAACAACAAAGTAGTGGGAGGCCGACTGGAGGCATCCGTTGTTATAAGTGTGGCAAAGTGGGTCATATCAAGAGAAACTGTCGTCAACGCAACCCGGAAAGGGTAAATGCTGCTGTGGTTGAGGAGCCACAGGAAAACTAAAGATGGCTGGCAATTTGGGTGCTGCGCTGGCCAAGAAATGTTGTGACCCCCGAGAAATAAAACTCGGAGAGTTCAAGGTAGTCTGTTGTTGGAGGGTTATGTAAATAAGAAGAAATGTGTGTTCACAATCGACACAGGAGCTACGTCATCAATAGTACAGGCAGGATTCATAACGGGTTTCAAAGTAAGTAAAGGACAGAATGGATTAGTCATCCGGAAAGCGACGGGAGATAGGGCAGCGGTTCATGGAGAAGTCGACATGGAGCTGCAGATTGGCCGCTTATGTTTTAAACATCAAGTTATCATAGCTGGCATTACAGATGTCTTCATTTTAGGATTAGACGTTATGGAAAAATATAGATTTGTACTTGACGTTGGAGAACGAGTTCTCAGGATTGGAAATGAAGAAATTGTTCTTTTAACGGTAGATGAAAAATTTCATAATATTAGGCTACTAACTTCAAGGACTGCAAAAATTCCTGCACGAACAGAGAAAGTAATTGAGGCAGTCCTGGAGGAAAATTCTGTGGAATACTGCTTTAGCCTCATTGAGAAGGATGACTCACTTAAAATGACAGACAATGTGATCCTGGCAAGGACTTTAATACAGACTCCAGACAAGATACCGATTAGAATGGTTAACCAAAATTCACACTCAGTGATATTCAAAGAAGGCGACGCAATTGGCACCTACGAACCAGTCACATGGAATGTGAGATGTGAAGAACAAATCATTGGAGTTTCGTCTACAAATATGGACCAAGAAGTTGTAAAGATGTTAAATGCCCAGTTAGAACATTTAACTCCAGATGAATATAGATAAGCTTTAAAATTTTTGAAGAAAGAAAGTACAGTATTTGAAACGACACAGAAGCTCTTACAAAGACCAACATAGTGCAACATCGTATAAATGCTGGTCAATCGTCAACCACCTAGGAGGCTCCCATTAGCAAAACAAGTTGAGGCTTCTACAATGGTACAGAAGATGCTTAAAGACGGAGTTATTAAGGAATCAACCAGTCCTTGGTCGTCGCCAGTAGTTTTGGTTGCTAAGAAAGATGGAACTTTAAGATTCTGTGTCGACTACAGGAAGCTGAATGACGTCACTAGAAAAGACAGCTATCCGTTACCCCGAATTGATGACACACTAAGTACGCTGGCAGGTTCACAGTGGTTTTCCACTCTAGATCTTCGAAGTGGATATTAGCAAGTTGGACTTCATCCAGATGACAAAGTCAAGACAGCCTTTTCGACAGGAAGTGGCCTTTATCAATTCACTGTGATGCCTTTTGGCCTATGCAATGCGCCAGCGACTTTTGAAAGACTGATGGAACTGGTACTACGAGGACTAACTTGGAAGACATGTTTAGTTTATCTTGATGACGTGATGGTTATGGGACGGGACTTTAAGGAGCATTTGAAGAACCTTCAAGAAGTGTTTGGACGAATTGAAAATGCACACCTGAAATTGAATCCCAAAAAGTGCTTAATGTTCCAGAAAGAGGTAAAATTCCTAGGACATGTCGTGTCTTCGGAGGGGATAAGAACAGACCCAGACAAAGTTTCCTCAGTACGAGATTGGCCGAGGCCTTCAAATGTTCAAGAATTACGAAGCTTCCTTGTTCTATGCACTTATTACAGACGATTTGTGGAACGATTTGCTGATATTGCGAAGCCACTACACCGGATTACAGAAGAGAAGGTTCAGTACCAATGGACACTAGAGTGCGAAACATGATTCAGAACACTAAAATCAGCACTGTGTTCGAATCCGGTTCTTTCACCCCAGAACGGAAAGGCCTCTACGTATTAGACACAGATGCCAGTTATTCTGGACTTGGTTGTGTTATTTCCCAAATTCAAAATGGACAGGAAAAAGTAATTGAGTACCTCAGCAAGACGTTGTTGAAGCCAGAACGTAACTATTGTGTGACACGGAAGAAACTATTGGCCATTGTCAAGTACATAGACCATTTTCACAAGTACCTATATGGACAACATTTTAAAGTTCGGACCGACCATGCTGCATTAAAGTGGTTATTGCAATTGAAGACTCCGGAAGGCCAACTAGCTCGCTGGGTAGAAAAACTGCAGCAGTACGATTTTAAAATCGAACATCGTTCTGGAAAATCCCATTGAAATGCAGACGCTCTCTCCAGAAGACCCTGTCGGGAAGACTGCAAGCACTGCCACCGGCTGGAAAAACAACGAGGGATAATAATTGTAAACACCGTTAAAATTGATGTTCCTGACGATTGGACAAAAGAGACATTAAGAGAAGAGCAGTTAAAAGATCAAGAAACTGGTCCTATTCTGGAATGGAAAGAAAGAGGAACCCGATCTGGCTGGAAGGACATTTCAGACAAGGCAGTGGGACTGAAGGTTTTGCGGGCACAATGGGATTCCCTTAGAGTAGAGGATGGACTGTTGAAAAGAGCTTGGGAAAGTCCAGATGGGAAGGAAATTTCTTTGGGATTGGTAATTCCCAGGTGTCGCATACCAAAAGTACTCCAGGAAGTGCATAATGGAACATCTGGCGGACATTTTGGCATCAACAAAACTCTCACTAAAGTACATGAACGATTCTACTGGATGAACAGCCGCCAAGATGTGGAGGCTTGGTGCCGCAAATGTGAAGATTGTGCGGCAAGTAAAGGGCCACGGACAAGAAGTAAAGGCCAAATGAAACAATATAACGTAGGAGCTCCTTTTGAGCGAATTGCGATCGACGTAGCTGGTCCATTTCCCGTCACAGATGATGGGAACAAATACATCTTAGTTACCATGGATTATTTCAGTAAGTGACCTGAAGCTTATGCCATACCCAATCAAGAAGCAGCCACTGTCGTTCAAGCTCTGGTAGATAATCTAGTATGTCAATTTGGCGTGCCCCTAGAATTGCATTCGGATCAAGGAAGAAACTTTGAATCAGGGGTGTTTTAGAAGATGTGTCGCTTACTGGGAATTCATAAGACAAGAACAGCAGCCCTACATCCACAATCAGATCGAATGGTGGAGAGATATAATAAAACCATGGAGGAGCACCTATCCAAAGTAGTTGAGAAACATCAGAGAGATTGGGACCGTCACTTACCTCTTCTCGCCTACAGGGCCTCTATTCATGAAACAAAAAAACAGACGCTGGCTCGCGTGATATTTGGACGTAAGATTAGACTGCCATGTGACTTGGTGTTTGGCACACCAGATGAGGAGCGACTTTCCATAAATGACTATGCCGATGAAGTTGGTGAACGGCTAAGGAACATTCATGAGCTGGTACAAGACCGAATTGCCATAGAAAGTGATCGCCTGAAGGCTCGTTATAATCTTACGGCAAATTCAGGAGGGTTCCAGGCTGGAGATTTGGTTTGGCTATATAACCCACAACGAAAGAAAGGCATGTCCCCAAAGTTTCACCCGCCCTGGGAAGGTCCTTACACTGTCGTCACCAGACTTAACGATGTTGTATATAGAATTCAGCAAAGTCTAAAATCCAAGATGAAGGTGGTGCATATAGAGAGACTAGCCAAGTATGCAGGGAATAATGAATTGCCTGAGCGGGACGTTCAGGTTTAAGGAGGGGGCAGTGTTACGCCACTGGACTGTGTAGACTGGTTACATAAGACTGGAATTGAACGTGAACGGCCGGGAATATTCTGGAATGCCCTAGACCGTGCGAATGGATGTATAAATAAGAAACACAGTGGGCCGAGACTCAATCTTAAGTTGAACGTGAACGAGTAAAGAAAAAAATAAGAAAGAGACTTATAAGTGTTCAAGTATGATTATAGTTAAGACAGTAATTAATCTATTGTTGTTAATTGTTAATTAGTAAATAAAGTAGTAGACTTTCAATCAACGAATCTACGAGTATAGGTGTTTGTGTGGATAGCAAACACGAAACATTATTATCAATAAAATGCACCATCAACGACAAAACAAAAACCACAGGACTGTAATATGAAAACAACCAAACAACTGAATCAATATTCAACACCATGCGAATTTCTTAATGATTGTATTAAGAAATTCGTGCCTCCTGCGTGCCTCAGCTCACTCCGTCAACTTGTGGCGTGACACGCCTGTGACAGCGTTACTTTTTGTACACATGGTGTCATCAATGATAAAACCTTTTACTAATAATTATTAGTAAAAGGTTTTACTAATAATTATTATAAAAGGTTTTTATCATTTGTGGCAACACAGGTACAACATTTTTTAAGCTAACACAATGAATTAATTTAATAAGTTAGTTTACTACCCTTTCTATCCTCGTACCCTTGCCTTGTAGGGGAGATCACAAAACTACTGGGCGTGGAGATGTAGCAAGTCGAGACCCTACTTAGCCCGGATAAGTTAATGGGGGTCAAAACTAAATAAAACTAGCTCAGATCTCAGGGCGATTACACACAGATTATCTGAATTTCAAAACTATAAGATTAATTACTTTACTTAAACTTTAACTTACCATGAGTTATTCATTCTAGTTATAAGGTGGTGCTTTAAAATAAAATATCAAATTCCACAACTACGAAGCAGGCTATATTCACATAAATTTTATAAGAGAATGACACATAAAAAAAATCATTTACATTACGATAACTTGCCTCAAATGTTAAAATAAAGAATTAAAACAATATATAGAGTTACCAGCTACCAGCGGCACATAAAGGTAGATACTTCTCAGACACACTTACTCGTTCCCTTTTACCTGGACTTGGAACTTCACCCGGCGCTTACGTAGCTACCTAGGCTCTTCAGTCTTACGTTTGCAAAATACTGACAAACCGCACTTCCGACGTGCAGAAACCTCAAGCCCAGGCTCGCAGAACGATACAGATTTCTCCTCGAGCATGCAAAATTATGCAGACTTCGTCCCCAGGCGTGCATCCTAAAGAAATTCGTTTGAATTACACACTTATCGAACGTTTACCTACTGGATAGTTAGTAATGTACTTAAACACAAAACGAAATCAATAACTATAATTTTAAGAATTATTTACCTCAAACACAGAGGATACAGGTGTCTTCCAATTAATCCAGTAAAACCATGAGTCATAACCTTACTTCTCATTTGATATGTGCCAGAATACAACATTCCTCAAAACAATATTTGTACTGTGGTATTTTCAGTAAACGTTTATTACAAACCAGCCTAGAAAATAAAGAAATAAACGTACCATCTTACGAAAAACAAAATGTCGAGGTGAAGCCTTACCAAAGATTGCAATTATATCCTGTTTTCAGTAAAAGTTCCCTTCTAAACCAATACTAACGCATTCTACACTGTGTCCAAAACAAGGGAACTTTAATTTTAGAACAAATTCCTGATGTCCCTCTCAGATGGCCCTAGATCAGTCTTATGGAATAATGTCCTTTATGATTTAACGTTCGGCGTATCCACAATGAACAACAAGATACCGGAAAGGTGATGACAATGCCTTGCGCAGTAGAGTACAGAACGACACAATAACCAATAAAGGGAGAAGGTTGCGAGGTATAGATAAGTTAACATGACAAGACAACGTCGTGTTGAAGATAGAAATTCTATCTTCTATTTCATTGTTGTCCATAAAAAATACCTTTATGTTCTATCATAGAACATAAAGGTTATTTCTTATGGACAACAATAAAATATATTACTTGTATAAGCCGAGTGCCATCTACTGGAGAACTAAATAACATCTATAAATAAACTACGCGCCAATTTTTAAATAAAATTAAGGAAAACTACCGTTCTTTATGATTTATTTGTTTCTATCGATGGGCTTATTACCACTGACGCAATTGCAATATAACCATTGTATCAAATACTAGTATTGTCTGTGTGCCAATGCATTTCTTTTTCGACAGTGTGCTTAATATTTTTGTTTATACTATATAGGTACAGTATGTTCCAAAATTCCGGGAAACAGATTGTTAGGGGTAAAATAAGTCGAAGTCGCCTAATGCATTGTTCCGTCGTAAGGCGTCAAAGGTCGTCCTGTATTGTGATCTCTGTGTTCGTGGAATTATGGGATTTATATAGTAAATAAGTATTGAAACAAGTCAAATTACGCGAAGTATGAAGCCATGCCAATATGAGTTTCATGAATGTGTCAGGTACATACCTGATAAGAACATGCGGGAGATTCCATAGATGTACATCCTTAGAATGTACACGAAAATGAATGTCCCTCTAAGTACGCTTTTTGTTAATACATTTTATGTATGTTTAACTATGTGTATAAAATGTATATTCATAATACATACTTTCAGAAATGTACATATTGTGGATATATGAGATATATATGAGGTATATTCATATAATTCAAATGCTATCTGGGTTGGTACAAACCTAACTATTTTTTGACTGCTTGATATGTATAAACAGAATGGCACTAAAAACTAAATCTGTTAATTTTATTTGCTTAGTTTTTGATTTATTTTTTGTTAGTAATAAAATTTAGGTTTTCTATCTTTCAACAGTCTTTTGCTCGAAAATTGTCTTATGTAATGTTGTCAATTTGACAATTAAAGGATCTATCAAGACAAATATGAAGTTGCCACTTAAAAAAATGTCGATGACTTCATTACGCAAAAACAAGTGATGGTCGGAAATTGAATTGATATAAAAATGTAGGTATATTTTTATAAAATTAAATCGACCTGCCCGAGTATTTTGTTCCATTATTTAGCCGCTCACTGTATCATTTTTGCCTATCAATAACCCTCCCATTTATGTTTTAAATTTATAATCTGATGACAGATCTATTAAAAATTCATATAAATTCTTTTCGAACTCGCTTTTTTGAATTGGCTTTTAATTTCGTGTTTAAATCAATATAAGCTTTTAGCTATGAAGACTGCTTGAGTTTTATATCAAGACTTTTGATTTGCGCCCATGTAACTTGGTCGATTTTGGTCATGCCCTTTATAATTGGAATTGTTTTTGGAAGTTTTTCTTTCATTTTGATTATTTTGTTAACATCAATCAAAGAAACGTCAACATTGCCTGTCTTAAATAGATCAATAAATTCAGCAGTGCAAGTTACATCATTTCATCTTACAACAAACTCATCAACTATGCGTTTTATTGTACCACTGCTTCCATCCTTTAGGCCTTTCCATGGCTGACCTCAGAAAAATTCACAATATTCACAGTAATGTTCATCCCAGAAGTCCGTTCTACGTATGTACCACCCACATAAACGGTCGTGGAGGGGGGTGGAATCACTTATTAATATTATTATTAAGCCCTTCCAATTACTTCTAAATACGGAGAGAATGAAATTTCTTATTTACAAGGATTATTATATAAAACTTTATATGTATTAGAGTTTGGAGAAATTACAATAGCAGTTTGTTGATATTCATCAAATTAATAACATGAGTACGTCGTTATTAGAAAATTCCTGCCATGGAAATCTTCTTACTGGCGTCACGATATTCATACAGAAATCGCCAACGATAACGTTTGTACAGGGTAAGTCAACGATGTGACAATGTCCAATGCCTCCTTTATTATTAGCAATACAATTAACTATTTTTTATAGAAGTTTATAATAAGTGTAAAACCTATAGTATTGGAGATATTTAAGATTAAAAGAAAGAAAATTAAACTATAAGCTTTCATTCTACTATTATTATTTAGTCCCCGTTTTAAGATTTAGAAAGTTCTTTCGTTTTAAATTAGAAGAAGGTTTATTTAAATTAACAAGTTGAAAGAGAATAATTTATTTATTTATCATAGGGTATTCAGAAAATATTTACATTTAGAAACGACGAATGAGGGGCATGGTACCCATGTGAGTCCATAATGCTAAGATTACACTGGTCTGCAACGAAATCCTCCTTTAAAAAATTATGCTATAAGTATGAAGATTTTAATGCTCTGAATCTATTCCCGTTGGCCGATTTTTTCTATCACGTCTAGATTTTTTTTATATGAATTTTTTTTTAAATTTCATAAATTTTGTTTTTTTTTTTAAATTTTTTTTTTGTCAACATCAAGAACAGTATACATACATACAAAATAAGTTTTAGCGAGTTGTAAGAGAAAGAAAGTAAAGTCACAGCGAATACTGCGCATGCGCATATCTACTACCATAAAAATCACTGTCAATACTTTCTTTCTTTCTCTTACAACTCGCTAAAACTTATTTTGTATGTATGTATACTGTTCTTGATGTTGACAAAAAAAAATTTAAAAAAAAACAAAATTTATAAAATTTAAAAAAAATTCATATAAAAAAATCTAGACGTGATAGAAAAAATCGGCCAACGGGAATAGATTCAGAGCATTAAAATCTTCATACTTATAGCATAATTTTTAAAGGAGGATTTCGTTGCAGACCAGTGTTATTGGTGGTGTAAATAATAGGTCCTATTTTTTCATAAACTATTTAAGCTACTAAAAATTTTTTTGAAAACATTTGAAGATAATAAATAGAGGTAAAAATTGGCAAGTATAAGGTTAAAAATATAAAGATCAAACTTACGTAAAATACAAATATAAAGATTTGTCCATATTTAAAGGTAATAAACAGCCAAACAACAAAATACATCACATTAAAAAACTTATGTTTAATTTTAAAGTAAAAAATTAAACTGATCAGTTAACGATATATCATATGTTCATAGATTAATGACAGGTGAATCTAAGGACCTCTCTAACTATTCTATAAGCGACTGGTCCTATATATGTAAATGGAAAATATTGTTTGATATTATTTACTGTAGTATTATAGAGAGAGTCGTTGATATAGGTTAACTGAGATGTATTTCCGTTTCGCTTTTTTGCTAATATTTTGTCAATTAGGTTATTTGGAAATTATAGTTAGAACCTATTTGTTTAATAATCATCAGTTCTCTATTAAGGGACTCAGTACTCAAAGGAATTTTCAGAATTCTGTCTAGTAAAATCAAAGCTGCTACTTTGTGTTGATATAGATGGTTAGATAGATTATCAATAACTACTCCAATGTCAGTTGGTTTTCTAAAAATCTTAAAAATGTGTTTATTATCTGTTAATGTGATGGTTAGATCCAGAAAATTTATTTGTTTATTTTCATTCTCTAATTGAATCGTGAATTTTATTGTTGAGTGAAAAGTGTTAATATGACTAGCAAATTCATTTAGATCCTGTAAATTGCCCGACCATAATAATATAATGTCATCTACATATCGATAATAATATATTAAAAATTATTATTAAACCTTGTATCGTTCAAAATGAAAGAAGTTTTAAAATTATTCATAAATATATCAGTTAGAATGGGCGTTAATGGAGATCCCATAGCTAATCCTTCATTTTGACAATAGGTGTCACCATCGAATGAGAAAAAAGTTTGGTTCTAGGCATATATTTAGTAAGTTGAGTAGTTGTCTAACTTGCTCGTCAGTAAAATTACTATCTAATGTCATTGTTTGTCTGATTAAATTTATTTCTTTTCTATTTATTATCTTCTAATGTTTTTTAAAAATTGTTTAGATTTATTGCCTGAAGATGTGGTAATACGTTTAGTATAACTACGAAACCGGTAGCTTAAATAAAGAGTTTCTGAGAAAAAGGACATATTATTTACACCTCCAATAATCTTAAGTTCAAAGCTGATTATCTCGTTTATTAATAAATGGAATGCCCCATTTTTACAAAATCTTATAGGTCTATTTATGTCCAACAACTTTTGTAAGAGGTATATCCTATCCCTATTTTGAAGGGTTTTGGAGATATTCGTGGATATTTTACATATTTTGGAATGATATTATGTATTTTAATCATATTAGCCATGGAAATAATAATCTACGGATACAGAAGATGTTAAAGGAAAATTAAAATTCCTTATTTAGATCTAATACTTTTTTGTATTGGCACCTAATATAAGAGTAAGAAGCAGGAAAATGATTATTTTATTATTAAATGGAAATTTAATTGAAATAAACTAAACAAAGCATGGATGAAAATGTAAAAACAGATTTTAATCTAAATATTCAAAATGATATCCTTGCTGTTGGATACAACTGTACTCTCTCCTGAACATCATTCTGGACCTTGTTAAGCGGCTTCTTGATAAATGAATTCGCATTCATGAATTATCCGATTTTTCATGCCATCAATTTTTGTAGGCGGATCATGACACACTTTATCTTCAAAGTAACCCCACAGAATAAAATTTAATGGTGTGTTGTCAGTGACCTCGCAGGCTATGGGATAAATTCTCTATGACCAATCCATTGTTCGGGGTAAACTTCGTCAAGGTGCGTACGACCTCGTTGAGATAGTACTGGAACGTTGTCTTGTTATTATCACATCTAAGTATTTATGTCACTGTCAAAGGACGATGTAACTCTTGTAAAAATTGTAAATATCGTGTAATTGTCAATCTTCGACCAAGAAAATGAGTCAAATAATTTTATTGTTTATAATTCCACACCAGATATTTAAGGATCATATATTTTGCAGTTACTTCCTGCATCCAACGAGAATTGTCGATAGAATAGTAATGCATATTATGCCAATTTCCTAGGTCATTAGAT
>JANEYF010001016.1:50000-235000 GCA_029963845.1 Rhamnusium bicolor
TTTTTTCCTCTTTTTATATTTGTTTAAGCACATTTATTAAATTGTGTTTCAAAAACTTATTGTCGGGTATTAATTTTTTCCTTTGGATGAAGGT
Organism: Rhamnusium bicolor; assembly: GCA_029963845.1. Taxonomy (NCBI): domain Eukaryota; kingdom Metazoa; phylum Arthropoda; class Insecta; order Coleoptera; family Cerambycidae; genus Rhamnusium; species Rhamnusium bicolor. Next base: position 50,095 of record JANEYF010001016.1, read on the forward strand.
ATATATTTATGTTTGGCAAACCTTATAATTTATTTCAATTTGCATAATTGTTATAAATAATTAATATCGTAATTCTTAGAGTTATCTTAGTGTTTTTATTTTTTTACCTTAAATTCATTTTTAAATTGAATTAATTAAACCATAATTTATTACTTACAAGTTGAGTAATTTTTTGATTAAGTAATTGTCTTTTTACTATTTTTGTCTCTTAACTATTTTTCTTATCAAGGAAAATAGTATAACTTGTATAATTCAAACCTTTGGATTAAGTTGTTAATATCTGTCGGTAATTTTCTCATCTAGAAAATTAACCGAGTAGTAATTTTTTTAACTAATTCTATTAGTTGATTTCAGTACTGTTTATACACAGTTTTTTCTTTTGCCTTATTGTATTTTTTCGTTCAACCGTAGCTTCCTATCCATATTTTCTGTATTTGTTATTAATTTTGACTGGTAATTTTTCTTTTATGCTCGAGACCGAGAAGAAGGTTCAACTATAAATCCCATAGGACAGGGTATTTTTTTGTTGGTTGAAATAACCATTTAGATCAGCAGTAGCCGTTGTTCCCCTAGGAGTTTGCAGTCTAAATATCCTCACCAGGAAACTGTCCGCCGAGCTATAGTTCGAGAAGGAACAAGACGATCAACCTGGAGAGACTCTATTGACCTAGTTTGGAATAAGGTACTGTCGGTCTGTCTGTTTAAAAAATCTATAACCTGCCAGGTCTTATCTTCCATCGTACCAGCCAAAGTAATAAATTTTGTAAATGTTGGGGTAGTTGCGGGAAGGAAAAAATACAATCCCTTGGTAATATTTTTTTGTTCTGCTTCACAGTTTTAATTTTCCACTTTTCCTGTTGTAAATAATTTTTTTATTTAATTTGTAATATATTTGTTTTTATTAAAATTCTGTTTTTTATTTTTCTAAGAGGGACGGGTCTGTTCTCACATTCTCGAGTCTGTTGGATTGATACCAGTAACTATTGTTATTAATATTTTTATTGATAACATGGCGCCCAATTCTCTTGTCTTTTAATTAATTTAATATCGATTAAAAAAAGTAGTTACGGGAATCATCCAGCATTCTATAAGTGATATTTTATAAGGTTAAACTACAGTAATCACTAATTAGCTTTGTTGATAAATAAGGCTAAAAGCATCTTTTGAAAATATTTATCAACATTTAACAACTGTCTGACCTACGAACCCACCGAAATCACTGAGCAGCCGACAGGCAACATAAAAACTTAACCAATTGGACCACTCTTTGTTTATGAGAGGCCTAATAAAACAGGTAATTATAAATTATATCTTAGGGTGGTTACATAACATTGAGCCCCACGTTGGGCGACAGTACCTTATTCCAAACTAGGTCAATAAAGTCTCTCCAGGTTGATCGTCTTGTTCCTTCTCGAACTATAGCTCGGCGGACAGTTTCCTGGTGAGGATATTTAGACTGCAAACTCCTAGGGGAACAACGGCTACTGCTGATCTAAATGGTTATTTCAACCAACAAAAAAAATACCCTGTCCTATGGGATTTATAGTTGAACCTTCTTCTCGGTCTCGAGCATAAAAGAAAAATTACCAGTCAAAATTAATAACAAATACAGAAAATATGTATAGGTGAAGCTACGGTTGAACGAAAAAAAATACAATAAGGCAAAAGAAAAAACTGTGTATAAACAGTACTGAAATCAACTAATAGAATTAGTTAAAAAAATTACTACTCGGTTAATTTTCTAGATGAGAAAATTACCGACAGATATTAACAACTTAATCCAAAGGTTTAAATTATACAAGTTATACTATTTTCCTTGATAAGAAAAATAGTTAAGAGACAAAAATAGTAAAAAGATAATTACTTAATCAAAAAATTACTCAACTTGTAAGTAATAAATTATGGTTTAATTAATTCAATTTAAAAATGAATTTAAGGTAAAAAAATAAAAAACACTAAGATAACTCTTAAGAATTACGATATTAATTATTTATAACAATTATGCAAATTGAAATAAATTATAAGGTTTGCCAAACATAAATATATACCTTCATCCAAAGGAAAAATTAATACCCGACAATAAGTTTTTGAAACACAATTTAATAAATGTGCTTAAACAAATATAAAAGAGGAAAAAATAAATATGAGTTCTGCAACTGAAATAATAGTGATTTATTTCATTGTCACACGTGTAACAGTATAACAGGAAAGCAGAAAGATACTTCTTTACCTTTTAGATAAATTATATTAATTTTTAGATAAAGATAGTGAATAATTTATTATTTAAATAAATTATATGAATTTTCACAAAAATAAATTCTATTATTATTTTTATTATTTGAGAGATAATGAATAATTTATTATTTAAATAAATTCTGATTAATTTCCACAGAAAAGATAAGTGGTGCGGTACTTTATTATAAACGTTATTTACGGTAAAAATCGGTAGTCTAATAAATTTTAAGAAATCAAGCATCGTCTTCAGCGTTAATACTAGATAAAAATCTAGGCAACAGCCTTTAAGAATCCGTAAATTCAAAATATGTAGCTTTAATAATAAAGAAAAAATGTAATTAACTTGACATCAAAATAGACAGACTTTTATCACGACGAGGCTTTGCATGTTCTTCAGCAGGAAGAAAAAAGGACTTGAGTCCAAGAGGTAAGTGAGGGTAGCAAATTAGCAACAATAATGCTAATTTACGCGGTACGATAAGATAATTATTAATAAGATACGATAAACGATATAAATTTCATCTATAGAGCCAGTAAGGTGATCCAAACTCATGAATTTAGTTAAATGTAAAGGACGCGCAAATATGGCGATTAGCCAACGAGCTTTACATTAAACTAATATAACTCGATAAAAATCGATATTAAAGCCTATATAAGGAAATAATTACTTTATCAAGAACATAGGAATACCCTACATGCTCAAATTGGTAAAATGAAATTGTACTAATTATTAAATACTTTAAATTAATAATTTGATGATAATGAAATGCTACGCTCACCTCCCTACTCAAAGAACACCCAAAGACTCTTCCGTTCTGTTCTGCCCGTGTACTTGTCAAGTCATTGATTCGCGCATGAACCAAAATCAGGACATTTCGATTTAAAACAGGATAACAAGGTCGTAACCATAATTTGTTAAAATTATCGTTATATATATATATATATATATATATATATATATATATATATATATATATATATATATATACATATATATATATAAACATATATATACTATATATATATATATATATATATATATATATATATATATATATATATATATATATATATATATATATATATATATATATATATATATATATATATATATATATATATATATATATATATATATATATATATATATATATATATATATATATATATATATATATATATATATATATATATATATATATATATATATATATATATATATATATATGTTAAATTCGTTTTCCGGGTATACTCGCGTAGGTGATAGGCCCCGAGAGGTTAGCTCTGGTTGGTTCCTCTTCGTGTGTTCGTTGCGTTATGTTTCTTGCTTCCTCATGGACAGCAGCATGCAATACCAGAGCAGGCTTCCATGTGGTAGGTAGTCTTTGGGTGTCATCTCGTGTATTTAGATTGTGTGGTCTTTTCTCTATTTCTATGGCCTCCCTGATGATTACATTACAAGTCAAGAATCAGCTAATCTAATAGGACCAAGTACACGGAGTCGCCCTCGAAATCAGGAGATGGGTGCAACAGACCGTGACATAAGCACAGACACACGCATGCGCGTCCGAACAGGACCGATTACACGAAGCCGCGCTCGAAATCAGGAGATGGGTGCAGCAGACCATGACGCCCGGAGTGTGTCGAGAGCAACAGAGCGTAACATAGGTAGAGTATATAAAGAACTGCCAGATCCAGAAAACGTCATTTCAGTTCGAGTAACCAGAAGCCGCAGTAAGCAGTTATCGGTTAGAACCTGAAGATGGCAGATGAGATTCTGCCGAAACGTCGTTCAGACAACCACGGTCCCCTCTCGGGGCCTATCACCTACGCGGGAGTATACCCGGAAAACGAATTTAACATTCACCACCCGCGAAAACCTGAAAAACAACATAACATATATATATATATATATATATATATATATATATATATATATATATATATATATATATATATATATATATATATATATATATATATATATATATATATATATATATATATATATATATATATATATATATATATATATATATATATATATATATATATATATATATATATAATTTGTATATTTTTTAAATATTGATGATTTCAAAATGTGGGAATGGTCTTAGGAAATGTAATAAAAGAAATATTATTTTATATAAAAAATTACAACTAATTACCTCATTCTTTGTTACTCTATCCCAATCTAAAAGTAAAAACTCCAAACTAACAGTTTCTAACCCTTCTCCTCCTTGTGGTATATCAAAAACAAAACTTTCATTGAAAACGGGGCTGAGTGTTCTCTTCTTTACGTGAGTTTTTTTCTTGGCAATTCTTTGTCCTAAAGTTAAAATTAATGTAGTAATGATTGTTATAAAATCAGTTCTATTTAAACAAGATTAATTAAAGTATTACTAAATATTATGTGACGAAAAAACTGCAATATTTAAATTTTAACTAAAAAACTAAAAAATAAAAAAAACTTCATAAAACTCGAAACGAAAAGCCTTGTATAATTTAAATCTGCAAAAAAAATCGTAATTTTTCACGTAACTTACCATTGTACAGCAAATAAATTTTTACGTAAGGATCTGCCAAACCCGTGACATCCATTTTGGGAAGGTTTCGGGCTTTCAAAACAACAGCAGTTAACCTGTTAGCTGCAGGTTGCCAGCACAGGGAGACAAGAAGTTCACCTCGTCCCTGTGAGCGTATCTGCCAAATGGATATAATTTATATTCATAAATGTTCGGAAAATTTACGATTTGGGTGCATGTACCCTCTCCAGCAGATATCAGCCTATATGCATGGAGTGGAGAGGTAATAGACAACATTCGCATTCAATGTGGGATGACATCGCATACTTGAACTCAAATGATGTAGGACACAAATAATAAATTTACCGAACGTGTATACAATGTGTCCAAGGATAGACTTTTCATTTGTAGATTTGCGACAAAAAATTATTATATATAAAAACGCCTGCTTCCAAAAAAAAATAATAAACAAAATACTATTGAAATTAAGAAATATAAACTATTATGTACAGTTAATCCCAAAATTTGAATAATGTGAAAAATACTTAAGAGTAAAATACCCTCAGTTTTAATGCCAAATAAAAAAATAGCTTAGAATCACTAAATTATTGATACTAATTTAAAATTTTACATGAACGGGGTAAATTTTCTATTTTTTTTTATTCAATGCAGTTTGACATGGAGAAACTTTGTTATATGTGGATTTATGATAAAGTCATTCCTGATGAAAATAACTTGTATATGGTAGGCAAGAATGACTTTTTTCGTAAATCCACAAATAACAAAATTTCTCAATGCCGATTAGTCTCCGAATAAAAAAAAATACCGTAAAATTATGGTGTAAAATTTTAACTATGTATGTGTAATGGTATTTTTTCAAATTTATGTCTTCGATACATTATGTATTATGGTTGCCTAAACCCAGAGGGTTTTTTATGATATAGAATCAAAAGTTTAGATACTGAACGCTAGAATACTCGAATTCCTGGAGCTATGTTATATACTGAGGTTAAAATTCAAAGTAAAAGATATCTAATTTATTGAATTCAAGGTTATCAAGCAACATTATGAAAACAGCTGATTATTTTCTGCGCTTTGAAACATAAAAAGACAGTTGTTTTTATGATGTTAATTGCGTGATACTTTGATTTCAATTAATATATTAAACGTAATTTTACTTTGAATTTCAACGTTAAAATAACCTTGTTTTATATGCATGTCATTATTTTTAGATAATCGTTGATTTATGATTTGTATTATATACATTTTAAAATGAACTTCAGCGTTCAAACAACGTCAGTGTATGATCTTATAATAATTATATTACAAATAGGCGTGTCTTTTAAAGTTGTTCTCTGTTAAAAAAAGCTTTTATCGTATGATAAATATTTTTAAGGAAAATTTTAACGTTGAAACAAAATAATGCCGTTTAAATACCGACTGACATTACGAAAATTTTGTTTGTATTTAATTTAATGTTGCTTATTTATTATTTTGGTTTCAACATGATGTAATTCATTATAAATGCATATTTCTGTAATTTTCACCATAAAAAATGGTTGCTTAGTAAAATTAATCTGAAATTAACTATTTTTTGTTTACTTATGGATAATCAAAATAAAAAAATAGAAAAAACCGTCACCTTATTTATAATTCCCGTAATCGAGGTTACTTTTCGCCCATATTGTTGGTAATGACGAATGGCGATAATGTACGGCTGACGACGTGTACCTGCGCGCGGCGTTAATAGCGCGCTATCATTAGTAATGATAGCGCACGTAACACCGCACATCATCGCCATTCGTCAATATATTGTTGTTCTATTGGTATAATCCAATCACCAATTAGCATGATGATTGACGACTGATGAGTCCAAGCGCTCCATGTTTCCGTTTTCGTTTTCGTTTTCATTCATTATTCATTCCATACTCCTGGATCCTCGCTGCAATTTATCGCGCCAGTTACACTTGTTGCTTATGAAATAATTATTAATCTTTGGCATAGTGTATTTGTGTTGATGTGTTGTAATCGACTGCAATATTACAAAGGTAAGAAGAATATATATACTTTCGATTTTTGTGTTGTTTATTTTATTAAGTAGTTAATTAATACCTGTCCTCGTTTGACCTAAAACCTCTATTTTTTGTTAAGCCAAACGGTCAAACGCCATTAGAGTTGCGAAAATGGTATTGCTTTGCCGATCACATGTATATTTTATTATTACTAAGATTTATGTTGTTAGTCTATAACTCTTGGTTTATTACTTATTATTTTATTTTTGTGTAGAAATGGGTTACCTATGGTAAATATTTGAAGTTAAGTCATAGTGGCATGTATATGTAATTTTGTAGAAGCGAGGGATAAGTTGCTATAGCTGCTACATAATCTACATATTGTTAATAAAAAAAAGTAGTAAAATTCATCTAATTAATAGGTAACATGACTTTTTTCTGAGGTAAGTGTATTTTTCAGTAATTGTTTAGTACTCTGCGATACAGAATTGTTGTCTTTTGTGTATCTACCCTATTTTTACGGATCTGAAATTAATTTTTTCATGCCTACATACCCCTTTACAAAAAAAAATCTTGGATATTGCAAAATAATAATCCCTGTTATAGGTAATACATATAAGTATACTGTGATTCAAAAGTTATTCTGGTCAAAGGTGGTCATGTAACAAATATGGAAAAATACTTGGGTACTTCCATTTAAAAAAATATAACTTAGGCCTCCATCTTTTTTATTTGATGTTCAGTTGTTTTCTGTTAATGTGTCTGGATTTCTTTTTAAAAACCCTACAAAAAGCATTTCTCATTTTTTTCGTATCTTTCCAAATAACCGAGAAAATGGGGGTGGGAGGCTTATTTGGATCACCCGGTACATAGAGCTTACTTCACTTGTATGATGATGTAACAATGTAAGGGCCATTACACAATTTCACATGCTTTCCTTTTGAAAATTATTTAAATCCTTTAAAAAAAAAAGTTTATTCTAAAAAACACGCTTTACAGCAAATATGAACCGAATTTACGAAACAGATATTACTGACATATCTGCTATGGAACCTAATAATAAAACAGAATTGTTGCAAAATATAGTTATAATGAATGCTATGATTTAAATGGAAAAATATGTGTCCACGACTATAAAAAACTTTACTTAAATTCGTTTTTCATATCAATCTGTCAGCCTGAAAATTGTGTTTTTTTAAAGTGTAAAAAAAGTTTGTTCAGTCAATCGTATAAGATATTTTGAACACAAATATGTATTAACTGGTGTTGCGTTTTCGTACCAATATAATTTATACAATGAACCAATGGAGTCCTCCAAATTAAATATTTACTATAAAAAAAAATTATCTAACTCAAATGTGTTAACTTTTGAATTTTGATTTTACACAAATGCATTTTGCTGCCTCACAAATTTGGATATGCAGTTTTTCCTATTAATCATACTCTTTAATATCGCTCTATTAGTGTTTAAATGTACAGATACTCTTAATTAATGCAGTTTAGTCATAACTTTTTAAAATCTTTATACATCAGATATTTGTGACTTTCATAATAAATAAAAAACTAAATATTCAAAATGTAGTGGATATTATGATAATTAATAATAAAAAATAAATATGAAGATATGATCAATTTCTTTCTAGTCTAGGTTATCATAAGCTGTTGCTTGTTGAAGGCATTTTTTATCAGAGTATATTTATTTAACAAAGTTAGGACAAATTAAAAACCATCCATTTTTGAAAGGTATGTTTTTTATTTTGTCAAAAGTATATTGGTATACTTACTTTTCATAATTACAAATGCAAGAAATCAAAATTGCTTATCTGTTTTTTTCTAGGTGTATTGCTGCTTACCAAATTTTATTATTTAAATACTAAGTACAAATTTTTTGGGTTATTAGGTCCAATGTAATTAAAACACTATTGTATTAACTTGCCGACGTTTCGGTATAATTTATTACCATCCTCAGGGCACTGTAAGATATAAATAAATTGATTGTAAGTTATTCTATAACTATATGGGTGATAAATTCTATCCAAACCCTGAGGATGGTAATAAATTATACCGAAACGTCGGCAAGTTAATACAATAGTTTTTTAATTACATTGGACCTAATAACCCAAAAAATTTATACTTAGTATTCAAATTGTGGTCTGAAATTATTATTATATTTATTATTTAATTTGAAAATATTATTTTTTTATTAATGTTGGTCTTTTCAAAAATTTAAATAAAAAAAACGGCTACCATTTACTTGGGCATCGAAATTTCCTCACCGTAGTAGAACTCGACGTGTGGTGGAATTTATAATAAAAGTAATTTTTGACGATTCAAAAACAGTCACATTTTTTGACGTTTCAAAAAAGTCACATTTTGACGTTTCAAAAAAATCACTTTGACATTTCAAAAAAGTCATATTTTTTGACGTTTCAAAAAAGTCACATTGGTGGAATGTCACTAATATTTTTTTAGACATTGGGACCGATTTTGCTCATCAACGAACTCAATCTCTTCCTTGACCTGCAGATGTGTGTACCAAATTTGAAAGCTTTTTTCTCAAAAACTGTAGCTGCTATCGCGAACCAGCAGACACACAGACAGACAATTTTTTTGTCAGAAATTTTGTATATCGTCATAATTCGTCGAGATTCGTCCAGAAATGCAATAAAAATTTTCAAAATTTTTTTTACGAATACATAACTTCCTCACATTAAGGGGTGAGGGAAGTAATATAAACTTGCAGGTTTTTTAAAGATGTTGCAGTTGTTGAGTTTATGGGGAATGATGACGAAACAGTTGGAAAATTTTCCACTATACCATTGTGCTGGTTACAAAAGAATGACACCAAATGTTACTGGTCTATGAACACTAAAAAGAAGAGTTTTAGTAAATTTGTTAGAGATGGAACTCCATATAAGGCATTATGGCCATGCTATAAAGTGTTCAAAGTTCACCGCAAAATAGGTAACTTCCACTATTTGTTTATAATTTTCATAGCTTGTATTTGGTTTTTCATTTAGTGTAAGTTGGAAAGTTGGGCTGGGAAAAACCAAGTTTTTTTCTAAATAAAATGAAATAAACCTTTTCATATAAAATATAGCGAAAATTACAGAAAATTTGATTATTTTGTGAGTGAATATTATTAGAAAATATATTTAAAACAGCTATCAAATTCTTATTAAAGAAAATTTGTGTATTTATGAATTCATAATTTTAAAATATAAATATACTTATATTTCTGTGTGGTGGTGTTTATAAATTTGATACAAATAGGACTTCTTAACATAATAATTAATTGAGTATTTTCTAGCTTCATATTCCGAAGCTGAAAGGAGGCAGTAATTAACGCAGTGTGTCAATCAGATTCCAATAGTTTTAATTCTACAGTATCCAGCCGAGGACTGGTTCGTAAAGTCCTGCAAGATAAGTTATCAATTCCAGCCCGGCCTGGGTCCTTGGACTCTGAAATCGATGAGAGCAGGAAAGAAAGGTGACAAGAGATTCCAAAAGTCAACAAGTGAAAAATTCCTCAGATACAGAATTTGGCGAGAATAAAGAAACTGGAGGCGATAATCGTAATGTTTCATTAGACATTGCTGTACCTCATGCAACCATGAACTTTAATAAAAATAAACCAAGGAATATACACCACCTTCTAAATAGATCATCTCCATCATCAGACACTCTTGTTGGTAAATATAATTATTTTTATTAGAAGAAAGTTTTTACTTTACCTGTTGTTATTTGAGGCATTTCCATGTATCACATTGCATCTTACACATTAGGTTATCGTTATTATCAAAATCTGATGTAATTTTAACTTGATGCTAACACCACATAGCAAAGAGGTTGTAAAATTTTGTGTTCATTTATATTTATATTTATGTTAATTTATATTTACAATATTTTTAAATACAAATTCAGTTAAACCTATTTAACTATTGATTTGTTCGGAGAGTGAATACTCTTAAAATAATATCATGAATTTGTTATTATAACTTGTATTATTAAACAAAATTAAATTTACTTAGTAAACAACCATATTTTTTATTTACATACTACTTTTTTATATGCAGTCAAGATAATGTAGTAATCCGTTATAACTATGTTCACAATAGTGTCCATATGTACAAGTATCGGCTCAAGAACAAGAAGTGGCATGTTGTATTTAAATTGAGCTTGAGAATAATTTTGGAAATATTTCACAAACATTAATAAAAATGTTATAAACTAATTGTAATTACTAAGCAAGCTTTAATAACAGAGCATTGTTTTTTTCTAGGTTATGACCCAATTGCAGAAAATTTAGCTTCGATAAAAGCTATCCTTGCACAACACTCTATAGTTTTAAATCAACTTCAGAGGCATGCGCAACTCACAAATTCTGGAGCACTTATGGATCACCAAATATACCTAATTTTCTAATAAAGACGTATGAAGAATTTGAGGCATTTGAAAAACTACTAACAGATGACCACAGGATTGAAACTTATTTGGTAAAATGTTTTTTTGATAGTTTTTTTTTTCTAATAAAAGTAAATCTTTTGGACTAATAGATTAGCAGCAGTTGGTGGAAGTGGCGTGGATAGCCTGACGAGAAGGATATTAAGATATGTATTGGCAAATGAGGTAGCCATGCTGTTTAATTGGAAAGGAAGAGATAAGAAATGTTTTGAAAAAACGAATGTTATGAAAATTATCTATAGTGAATATAGCACAATTTATACGAATTATTTGTCAGAATATCCAAAGAAAAATGATTCTGGTTAAATTTTTCCATCTGGGACTAAATCATCATTTTATAAATCTGGAGCTTATGATAAAATAGGAAAAGGAAATAGTATAAATTTTACAAAAACAATTTAACCTAAAAATAAGTAAAAAATTATGGTATTCTTTGGCTGGCTAAATCATTTGAAGTCTGAGCTTGTGCTTGGTTTTTTAAATGTTTATGTCTTGATTTAATCTAAATAGAAAATTTTACACTATTACTCCGTGTTTCCAAAAAACCCCAATGCATAATATAATTGCTGCTTTGTTAACTGAATTTGTAAGGTCTGTAGTATTTTGAAGAATTTAACGTTAGGTGATAGGTCCTCTTTAATTTAATTTGTGGGCTCGTTACCTAAAAATTCCAACAGCTGTATTATTTTTGCCCGAATTTAAAAGAAAAAGTGAGTTTCGATGCATTATTCCTTTTCCTCTTTTTATATTTTTGAATACAAAAATAGTATTAATTTTTACAGCTTCTGCAAAACTCAATTTCCCCACAAATGAAAGGAATGATTTACAGAAGAACTAAGTACCAGTAATGCATTATATGAAGTAATAAGAGAAATCACTGACCAACTAGACAATAATAAAAAGTGTATAACAGTTTTCCTAGACTTAGCAAAAGCCTTTGATACAGTGCCACATGAAAAACTCCTTAATGTTTTCGAACATTATGGAATTAGAGGCACTGTATTGGACCTATTTAAATCATATTTAACAGACAGACAACAGTATGTAAAAATTAGAGACACCCTAAGTAATGCGCAAACTATTCAAATCGGAGTTCCGCAGGGGACAGTGCTAGGGAAAGTATTATTTAACATATATATAAATACCCTACTCACAGCGAACAAGTATGGAAAAACAGTGTCATATGCTGACGACACAGTGCTAATCTTTACGAGAAACACTTGGTAGGAAACAAAAGATCGGGCAGAACAAGGCTTAAAAAAAGTAAAAAGCTGGCTGGATATACGCAAATTGTCATTGAACATAAGAAAAACTAATTATATTGCCTATTCCACAACATCTGCAAACCGCCCAGAATTCAACACATTAAAAATTCATAATACTTCAAGCGAAATTCATGAAACGTTAACCACGAAATATCTAGGAGTTATCATAGACTATAACCTCAAGTGGGAAAATCACATAAATTATCTAACAAAGGAATTAAGATTCCTGGTACATAAATTCTATCTCTTAACAGACATATTAAATAATAAACTATTGATCACCCTGTACCAAACACTGGTAGAATCACTATTGCGCTATAGTTTAATAGTCTGGAGAGGCCTTTACAACAATGCCTTAAAGCCACTGAATGTAGTACAAAACTCCATATTAAAAATAATCTTTAAAAAAGATAGACTATACCCCACAAATCTATTATGCAAAGATAAAATATGTAACATGCATACCCTTTATATCATATCCATTTGTATATATATCCACAAAAACAAAAATCAAAATGACTACATATCTCACAGCCATAGTACGAGAAGTAAAGACAACCTACATATTAAAATACCAAATAATAAAAAAAAATAGCAGCCATAGATTTCTAAACTACTTAGCTCCAAAATTGTATAACCTACTACCAAAGGAAATTAAAGAATATAAAAATATTAAAAAAATTCTCTAATTTAAGCAAGACATATATCAGCCAAAATTATTCTGACTTTATCAAGTTATTTTGACCCACGAGGTACTTTTATATACATAGTACTAATCATAATTATTGACAGCGTATACACGTTCACTATTATTTTGTTTTATTACTGTTACACATTTTTCTATATACCAAATACTTTACACATTACGCACTATTTACAGTGCTCAAAAAAATAAGTATATAATATTTTAAGTTTAGCTGAAGGATTATCTTTAAATACTTATAAATGTTTCAGACTCTTTTAAGACAACGTATTTAGATACCATCATAAAATAATTAAAAATATACAGAGTGGGCTCATACAGGAGCTCAGGTTCACCTAAGCTCCTAGGTGCCAAACACAAACAATAATTATAATAGGTACATAATAATTTAATGTAAAAACCTACCAATGTTTACAAATTATTAAATGAAATGAAATGAAATGAAAATTATTGAGAGTGCTGTAAAAGATTGGCTGAAATATTCAAAGGCTAGGCTCTCTAGAGCAAATAAATAGTGTATTTCAGTAGGTAAGTACATTCTTAATATACTATATTTTTGGTTTGATATAAGTTTTCGAAACTTTTTCGCTAAAATAGTTTGATGAATGAGAGAGTCGTGTATATGAAATATTGATTTATTGCTGTTATAATTTTGTACTTTCTTTTTCAGGTTTTTTTAATCCGTTAGTATAAAAAAATATCAAGTTCATTTTAAGAGAAAAATCTTGATCTTAATATCCATGTCGGCATAAATGCATGAACACATCACGTTTAATTGTTAATTTGTTTCCAAGTTTTGCGTTGTTTTGCCACCCATTGGTAACGGCAGAAGTCATTCATCAGTCCCTGATTTTGTAAGTACATTAATATGTTATTTATAATATTTATGGAAAAATGCTTCAGAGATCCATATGCAAATTTCAGGGGTTCGGTACTCTCCATTAAACCAACCACGTGCAGGATATAATTTTGTACTTTTTTTTCAGATTTTATTCGTCCATTAGTATCAAGTTAATTTGAAGAGAGGATCTTGCTCTTCATACCCATGGCGGAATGAATGAACACATCAAATTTAATTGTTAATTTGTTTTCGAGTTTGGCATTATTTTGCTACCCATTGTTGCCGGCAGCAGTCATCCATCAGTCCCTGATTTTGTAAGTACATTAATATATTACAATATTCATAGAAAACACTTCATAGATCCATATGTAAATTTCAAGGGTTTAATACTCTCCATTAACCTAACTACGTGCAGGATATAATTCTCTTTTTTTTTTCAGGTTTTATTGGTCCATTAGTATCTGGAATTATCTATTTTGTTTTAAGAGAAAGTCTTGCTCATCATGTCCATGCCGGAATGAATGAACACAGAAATTTACATGTTAATTTGTTTTCGAGTTTTGCCACCCATTGGTACCGTCAGTAGTCGTCCTTCAGTATCTGATTCTGTAAGTATATTAATATATTAATTATAATAATAAACACCACAGAAATTAGACAGCCTCCGAATCCAAAGCCAAAACTATCTAAACTATCACTTAGAAAAACATGGACATACGACCATTCCAAACGACATGCTCGTGCCAGTTGCGAGATTCGTACCCGCAGCTTCGATAAAAAGATTTGTAGTCATGATTGGCATCGCACGCTTTAGCAAACTACACCACCGAGTGGGTTAATATTACCTGATATTATAATATTTATGGAAAACGCTTCATAAATCCATATGTACATTTCAAGAGTACTCTCCATTGACCCAACTACGTGCAGGATATAACTTTTAAGTGATTCACCCACTCAAAGTACCTCTGTTAATATTAATGATAGAAACAAATTTTAACGTGTCATCTGTCAAGAAAGGCATTTTTTGTGGAGAATTTCAATGTGAAGCTAAATCCATGAGAACGAAAAATGTTCAGTTTTTGTTTTAAAGAGGACAAAATCTATGATTTGTCTTATAAATTGTTTTTAAACACATTTGTATTCCATTTCTGGCTCAAACAAGAAAATTTAATTAGCTACTCTAAGTACTCTAGTAATGGAATAATACAAATGTAAAATTTTAAAGTCAAGAATTTATAAAAATCTTCTCTAATCTACCTGCATTGAGCATCCCTGGAATGCAATAGGCTTAAACTGCATGAAGAACTATTCTATTATAAAAAAAACTCCATTGGTAAGCTTGGATGAAATTATTAAATAAGTAATGATTTCTCTGGATTTACAAAACAAAACTAAGATTTTAAATGTATTTTGACGCGACAGCACATAAATCTGTGTTTTGGTCTTTTCAAACATGAATCGTCCTAGTTTTTAAAGTAGGCATTGCATTAAAATTATGATTGAGTACAAGAGTGATTTAAGTAATGCTGCCATTTTTTGCAATATCGTTAATAGGGAAATTTTGTGAACCACTTAAAAATCACTTAATTATATACAGGGCCATCCTTAAGTACAACTCAAGAAATGATTCTTGAACTAATTTAGAGACGAAAAACTTAAATGAAGTTTTGTCCTTATTAACTGCTTCATTTCAGAGATACAGATTAAAAAAAAGTTCCTTCACTCTGAAATGCGTATGGATTTTTTTTACGAAACTGTACATAATGAGTACTTAAAGAGATTTATTTTGGATATAAAAGTTTTTTTTTAATCCAACAGGAGAGCCCAAGTGAGTTTCTTTTTTGTTGTTTTCCCCCAAAATGATTCACCACGAATTTTCAGAATTTTAATATATTTTTTTAAGAATCGCTACCTAAAGCTGCATAAAAATCACTTGAGTCTTGTACGATGAGCCATTTTGGGTGTAAATACAGTTATGGGGTGTATTAAAATAGTGGAAACAGCATTAAGTGTTTATTTAAACTTAATCATAATTAAATCCAAAGAGAGGGAAATAATCAAAACATTGTCATCAGAGATTCAAACCTGCACGTTTTTACATATGAATAAACCTCCCTTAAAATACTTTTTTTGTGAGAAAACAACCAAGAAACAACTGCACGCCTCTTTTGAATTTAAAAAAAAACTTTTGGAGCCAAAATAATTGTCTTTATGTACTCATTACACACACCGAGTTTGAAGAATTGAAGATCAATTGAAGATCAAGCCAAAAATTAGCTGAGTGGCTGGTTGATTAAATGCAGAAAGCGGTCATACTAGGTTCTCTCCGTCTACTTAGGACACATGATTCTGTGATCTACAGCCACTAACCGTGCGGGATGTGAGAATTGGCTGTAGTTAATTCGCCGGAATTACTCCCGTGAGGTGTCGGAGTCCATTAGAGGTACTCTACCACTTAACCTCCATGAAAAATATTTTACACATACCTATATTCATTATAAACATGAAACAAACAAAAAAAAATCAAGAAAATAATTTAATTTAACCTACTTCTAAAGAATCAATACACAGTGAAACGAAGTTTATGATTAAATTTCATTTCAGCTTTTCGTCTCAAAATATGTTCGTCATTTCCATTTCCTGAATTTTCTCATGTACTTAAAGTTAACCCTGTACAAAAGTAGTATCTTCTAATAATTTAATAAATTTTCTTTCGCTTTGTTTCAGATCTATTGACAATATTAATAAAATATATTTATATATACGAAATTCAACAAAAGTTTTAAATAATTTAAAATGTATAGTTTAATACCATCTACATTTCTTAAATGAAAGTTTATTTAGGTCTTATCGATCTAAACCGTTAAGTAAGTTTGTAACCTCCCGCGATGAACATTTAACATGTTTTGAAACATTTAAACGGTATTTCAGTGTAGATTTAATGGTTACTTATGATGCTTGCAATAGGTAGGTAGATTTTTAATATTGCAGATTTTGTTCTTGATAGATTTGCAGAAAACAATATTTTGTGTTTTACGATTGCTTCAAAATTTAGGTATCTTCTCATCAAAATAATTAATATAAGTATTCTTCTGTCACTTATGTTTTAACATAGGTAAAAACACTTCAAAACATTAGAATTGACATCAGTATGTCTAGTGTTCCATTATGTACAACATTCTTTTGAGGAGCTAAATAATTACAATATGAAACTATTTAATAGAATAGTTGGTTATTTTCTATTAAAATTCAGAATTTTTTTGTCTATGCTCGTCAAGTACATATTAAAAATCTGCTGAGTCTACTGACGAAAAAAAAACAAACATTTTGAGATATCTATATTGTTTTCTTTGCGTTTGACTTAAATGTTGTATTTGCTGATTTTATTTTAATTTTTGCCTGTTGAAGGAGTTTAACGTGTTTTAAAATCAGTGTTTTTAAAATCCCATAAACAGTGGTAGGTTTTGAAATATCCAACAAAATCAACGTGACACCATTTAAACTAACGTAAAAATAAGGTTGTACAAAGTATTAATCACTGTAACATATCAACGTTTATATTGACGTAAAACCAACGAGGTTTTTATAAATAATTATAAATCTCGTTCTTTTTACGTTAATTTAAACGTACGTTATGTTGATTCGGATAACGTTTTTCCGTTAATATATAACGTATTTTTCTTATTATAAAAATACGTTAAATACAAACGAAAAAAATGTTGATCAATTCAACAAGTTAATAAAGCCAAAATATATATAAAATCAACGTTATTTTTAACGACCTTAATTTACAACCGTTCTTTTCACGTTGATTGGAACATTGCATTAGTTGCCCAATTAGTTCGTATCTCTAACGTATTTTTTTAACGTTAAAATAACGTTGTTTTTAACGGATTTTTTACTGATTTCCGTTGTATATTACGTTTTTTGGCGCACCATTTTTTTCGTTTAATCAACGAAAATAGGAAACCATTGTATAACGTTACGTTACCAGTTATTTTTTAACGTTTTTATTTACGCATGTGTGTTTATTGGGAAAAGTTAAGTTTGATTATATTCACTCTAGTTTGATTTTCAAAAGTGCGATAGAATACCAGTAAGTGAAAAATATTGTAAAGGACGTTCATATTTGCCAGTCAAAATTCTTTGTGCCTTAGAGGATTTAGAATACTGATATAAGTTTATTAGAGGACATTCATTTAAATACATAAGATCGAATGTTAGTACTTCTTTAACTAATATTAATACCGTTAGCGCCCTTATGTCTAAGAATGTTTATATTTCAGCAAGTTGCAAATCCAAGTATGAACCAATTTATAAGTGGAATGTCAAGTTTAGTGACGAGGTTAATTATTTATCAGTATATGAATTTTTGTAGTGTATTTCTGAGATACGTTTGGCGAGACGAATAAGTGAGAAAGATTTATATGCTTGTGCTTATGAATTTTTCGTTTGAAAAACCTGTAAGTGGTATGCGAATAATAGGACACCATTTACAGATTGGAGAAGTTTGCTTCAGTTGTTATGTATTTATTATTCTTCATCTCATTATCGACCTAAACCATTTTCAAATATTTTGGACTGAACGCAGGGTATGAACAAATCCATAATAGAGTATCTAACTTATATGTATTCTATGTTCAGAGGATATGGTTCTGTGTCGAAAATAATTCAAATGGTAGTTATTTCCAGAAGATTGCCCTTTTTATATATATATGATCTGGGTATGGGTAATTTTATGTCTCCTGTTTGTTCAGATTTAGTTATGTCTCTCTTACAAGAAGTCTGCTTAAGCAAATTATCTTTTGAATTTCCTATTTTTAAACGGTATGTGGATGATATGTTTCTGATAACACCTAAAGGGAAAAATGAAAAACTACTGAGCGTGTTTAACTGCTTTCATGAAAAGTTACAATTTACAATAAAATTGAAATAATAATAGACTATCCTTTTTAGACGTTGAAATTATACGAACAACCGGAAACGTATTACTCGTAGACTGGTACCACAAACCAACTTGGTACAGAGAGATTTTTAAATTTTAATTCTCAACATTCCATAAAAAACAAATTGAACATCATCAACAACTTAAAATACAGAGCAATTCATTTATCAAGCCCACAATTCCACAATAAAAATTTACAACTAATAAAAAATCAATGCCCAATTTCATTAACCCTTTCACTGCTTAAAGTGCGTATACGCGCGAAAAATAAATGAGTCCACTGCGCGTTAAATCGCTTGTCATTTTTAAATTAGATCAGATTACTAAAAGCAATTTAACACACGTTGTGTGCGCAAAATATGGAAAACATGCCGAATCAAGTTACATTCCACATGCATCTTGTGTAGTTCCTTGCTTCGAGAAATACCATCCAAAGAAAATTTTTTAGAATGGAACTGATATATTTTGATACATTTTTATATACACAAGTTTTTGTTGTACATTAATGTTTTTGATAAGAATGGTGCTTCGTTTTTTTTTTTAATATTATTATTATGTTCGTATAATTTCAACATCTAAAAAGGATAGTCTATTATTATTTTCAATTTCTATTGTAAACTGTAACTTTTCATGGAAGCTGTTAAACACCCACAGTAGTTTTTAATTTTTTTCTTTAGGTGTTACCAGAAAAATATCATCCACTTCTGTTCAAAAATAGGTACTTCAAAAGACAATTTGTTTAAGCAGACTTCTTGTAAGTAAGATATAATTAAATCTGAACAAACAGGAGACATAAAATTACCCATACCCAAACCACATATTTGCTTAAAAAAATTCTCCATTAAAGTCGAAATAATTACTTTCGGTACAGATATTAAATATCTGTAAAGAAATTCCTACAATGACCACAAGTCTTGACCGTAACAAATTTAAAACAACGTACGTTTTTAAGAAAAGAACAATCTCTACAAACATAACCTAATTTTTGATAGTTCCACAAGTTATTGGACGCAAAAGCACCGGAGTTATTTCATAAACAATATTTCTAGTTAAATCAACATCGTTCATAGAAATAATAGATACATAGATAAATTTAGGATCAATATATATTTTTCGAAAAGTTTGTTACAACTTCTCGGAAAAATATAATCGTCTACAAGGGACTTCTTTGTTTCTAACTTGAAGTACTCATTTTCTGAGTTATAAATTCCACACAAGTGGCTATAGTTGGCCACGTGTGCGTCGCTTGGTGGATACTCTAATCCAGAGCCATCCAAGTGGAAACCACAAAGGTGCGGTTGGCTTCCTATCAATGGTTCTTCTTTAGTGTCTTTTTGTAAGTTATGTCCAACTCTTTAATTTAACTCCACCGTGCTGATGAGATCAATATGTTCGAAACACGTGTCCACGGTTTGCATTCTTCCACCATTTGAATTATTTTTGTATTCTTTTACTTTTTGCATTCTTTATGTGGGTGTATCCGTTAAATTAAATTGTTTTGTACTGCATTCATGTATCAATAATTGGCTAAATTATAAAAAATGTCAAAAAGTGATCAATTAATTATGAAGCTGCAATGCATCAAATATATTAGTCGTTGTGCCTTTAAATAATCACAGCAAACCTTATTTAACAACAATTACTTAATGGACAGATTTTGCATAAGAAAAAATTACCTAAAAAAAGTTATTGATTATATCGATGAAGCCTCTACTTAGAACTGCCCTTGGTGTTACATATAACTTTTTCTTATAAAATGTTTTTCTATTCATTAAAATAAAGACACTTTATTCTTGGAAAATTTTCAATTTAATTTCGGGGAAACTGTATATTAAGATGAAATTTTGAATATGGCTGACGAGTTTTCAGAACAAGCACAAGTCTTTATGAAGAATAATTTTTTGTCAAAAAATCAAAAATATAAATGTTTATAAGTATAGTTGTCCATCCGTGGACACACTGTATATAAAATAAAATAATCAATAAATTTAGTCAGTGTTTAGAATTATCACCTTCAAACTCCTCGGTTGTATTTCTCTACAAAGCGCCATTTGTTGTGTTTCAATCTGTGTCACATCGACAGTGTTCAGTGCACAAAAAACTTCTCCGATAATGTCATCTCTACTGTATCTATCAAAGCTCAATACAACAAAATGAAGAGTGATATTCGGTAATTGGTTGAAACCTTAAAATTAGTAAAATAAGTATATTGTTAATTATTATATAATAGGGTACATACCAATACTATAAAAAGTAAAATCTTCGTCATAAACAGGATTTCTCGTTTTACGTAAAACACGTGTTTTGACTTTATGTTGTTTATCAGGAAGTAATTGTAGTTTTACATATGGATCACTTGAACCTAAATTGGGATCTTTCGCTGGGAGGTCTCGACAACGAACTACTGATACGATTAGTGCATTTTTATCATGTTTGTACCTGAAAAAAATTTTGGTTATTAATACATACCAAAATAATAATAGTGACAATAATAATAAAACTACTACGAACTATTTATCCGTAGCGAGCTTACGCACAGGCGGCACAGGGAATACGTGGCACGACTGCATACACGTTGGTGAGAATGTATGCAGAGCGTCGTGCCTTCTCTAAGCAACACCTGAGAGATCAAGTAGGTTCTAATATTTGTATGTTGTTAAAATTAAATCGGTGGTTTTGTTCTATGGCGTGTTTGACTAGTGCTTTCGTGTTTTGGTTTTGAGTTTTTATGCTACGCACAAATATAGTATAAAAACTCAAAACCAAAACACGACAGCACTAGCCAAACATCAGATTATATATATATATATATATATATATATATATATATATATATATATATATATATATATATATATATATATATATACCCGCCCACCTATCTTTCTCGCCTCCGAGTACCACACAGGCACCCAGACCTCCGGCATTCTGAACGAAGACATAAATATTTTTTTTTAATATATCTATTTCTTTTCTATGATCAAACACTAGCAGCTTTAGAGGGGTAAAGAATTGAATTTTTTTTTATATACATATCGCGATTAATTTAACGTATCTCTTAGCCTCCATGTGTGTATCATACGCTTTGGCCTCTATTTGTATAAAATATATAAGTTTAACTGCCGCATACGCCTCCGAACAGTGTTGCTACGTAAAACACGATTTCAGCGAATAAAATAATTTCGTGTGTATTACCGTTGAAGATGTAATACGCATAGTTACTATCCACGATTATTCATTGCTCTCTCATCATTGCGATTTAATGTAGGTAGTGCTTTCGGTGAGGCATAATGGAAAATAATCTATCTATACATATATAAAAGCTCAAAAGGTTTTCTTCTCCGGTTCCTCAAGTGGCTACCGCTACACCAATTTTGATAGTTTTTTTTTCAATGAAAGGTCTCTACCCTCAGATGGATCATGAAACATTTTTATATTTTTTAATCACCATTTTCCTATGTAAAACAAAATAAACAAAAACTAATGCATATTAGCGTATGCTAAGCGCGGCGTTACTTGAAGCGACCTCTACCACCGACCTCTTAAGAAATGGAACTAATGCATCTTAGTCGGCTTGGCCAGAGACAACCACGCTTGGCTTATTCTGTGCCAGAGTCACAGAATCTGTGCCAAGGTCGCAGAATCTGTGCCAGTGTGCTGTTCGGTTATTGTTTACATTCGAGTTTTCAGTTACTCTGCTGTAAACAGGATTGTTTATATGTGACTTCGAGTTTTTACTAGCTTTGCAAATAGGAATTTAAGCTAAGTATTTTTAGTTTGCCCTTTGCCAAATATTGAGAATCGGATCCTCTCCACAGCGGGACAGGTGCATAATATGTGGTCTGCCTTCTCATCATTCTCCAGGCATAGACGGCACTCGGCGTTTTCCGCTAGGCCGAGTTTATGCAGATGATAGTTTAGTCGGCAGTGCCCGGTATATAGGCCTGTTAGAGTTTTCAGGTTTATCCTGTTTAACTCTAAAAGTTTCTTAGCTCTCGATTTCAAAGGGTATTTTATAAACGCCTTCGAATGAACTAATCCTGGTAACTCTTGCCAATACTGGAGAGTTTGCCTTTCAGCCCAGGTTGAGATAGCCATCTTGGCAGTACTTGAGGATATGCCAAGTATTGGTTCTGGTCCGATGAATCGCGATCCCGCTCCTTCTCTGGCTAAGGAGTCCGCTATTTCGTTACCTTCCATACCAGAGTGGCCGGGTATCCAGACCAGAGTCACTTTGTTGTTCTTGCTCAAATGATTTAGAGCTTTCTGACAGTTCCATACCGTTTTGGAGTTACACCGGTAGGAGCCAAGAGCTTTGATAGCTGCTTGGCTATCTGAGAAAATTTTTATTGATCTGCGTGTAAGATGCATATATTCCAGCCTTCGTACACACAGTTCAATGGCATAAACCTCAGCCTGAAAAAACAGTTGCATGAGTACCTAGGTTTGAGACTATCCTCACCCTTGGTCTGTAGCTGTGTACTCCGGCTCCTGTTCCCTCGGGAGTTTTGGAGCCGTCTGTAAACCAACAACTGTCTGCCTTCAGTAGGTCGGCTTTATTGCGATCCCACTCATCTCTTTGTGGAGAAAGGATTTTGAAGGTCAGCTCGTAGTTGGTCATAGTAGGCATAGTATCCGAGGGCATTCCCAGGATGCTGTGATTCTCTATGTCATCCAACAACCTGTTCCGCTCCATGATACTAGTCTGCAGCATATTAATGGCCGCTTGTTGCAGTCTGTAGGTTGCCCACCTGGCCTCTCTCTCCAGATATATATGAAGAGGGGGGTAAGTCCAGGAGGATTTCCATTGCAGCTGACGGTGTGGTGCTAATTGCTCCCGTTACGATCATGCATGCCAATCTCTGCAGTCCAGAGAGTTTGGATTTGGCCGTCCGTTGTAGTCCTTTCGGCCACCAAACAATGGATCCGTATGTTATCATTGGTCTGATGACCGTGATATAGATCCAATAAATTTGTTGGGATGCCCAGGATTTGCCACAAATATGACGGCATGTCCATAGGGATAGCTTTGCTTTGTGGATTACCTTTTCCAGATGGGAGTTCCAATTAAGTGATTTATCCAGAGTGATTCCTAGATATTTCACCTCCTCCACAAATGGAATAGTTTCACCCATTAAAGTGGGAGGTCTTAAGTCCCCCAGCTTCCTTTTCCGGGTGAATGGTACTATTACTGTTTTTTGAGGGTCTACAGACATCTGTTCCCTGTCGCACCAGTTACTCACTGCATCCAGTGTCTCTTGAAGGGTATTTGATATTACTCCTTCAGAGTTTCCTCTGACTAGTATGACTAGATCATCTGCATATGCTAGAACCTCAACCTCCCACAGTGTGAGAATAGCCAGTAGGTCGTCCACAAGAAGTGACCACAAAAGGGGCACCCTCTCGTGGCTCTAAACCTAACTGTTTCTCCCTGTAGAGACGTTGTTATGGTTCTGTTTGATAGCACAGCACGAATCCAGTCGCCTATAGTAGGCTCAATTCCTCTGGCAGCCACTGCTGCATATAAGGAGTCGGGCAGTGCATTATTAAATGCTCCCTCAATGTCGAGAAAGGCTCCCACCGCAATTTCCTTCATTTGAAGGGATTGGGTGATCTTCTCTACTAGGTTATTGAGTGCTAATTCTGTTGATTTTCCTGTCTGATAGGCGTACTGATGGATATTGAGGGGGGTGATGATTCAGGATGTTCCCCCCTGATATATCCGTCCAGCACCTTCTCCAGGCCTTTCAACAGAAAAGATGTCAGGCTAATTGGTCTAAGCGATTTAGGGCTTGGTTCTTTTCTACCCATTTTTGGTATATATACTACCTTAACCGCCGACCAACTGGATGGGATATAGTTCCATACCAGACTTTACAGGAGACTTCTAATCAAATATTTCATTTCACACGCAAATTGCAAACTTTTATGAGTTTAACTTGTTGTTTTAAATATTTTGTTAATTTATTCATTTTTTGTTATTATTTAAATGAAAAGGGTTAAAAGTATCTTATCTGTCACAACTGTGGTTTAATATATATTTCGAAATGTGTTATACAACTTGCTTTATCTTGAAAACTTATGCAGGAATATAATTAAATCGCATGAGACAACATTTTCATTAATAAAAAGTTTTTGGATAGTCCAAAAAAAAATAGATGTTATCTACATAATTATCATTGACTTAAAATTATTGCAATAGATTTCGTTTTATAGCAAATAAATTTTTTGTTACAAATTTTATTTCAAATATCCTTAAAGTACATAAATTAATTACTTCTTTAGGGCTATTAGATGCAACCACACATCTAAAACAGTAATGTATGACAATCAAAATGAAAATCAATCGAACTAAAACAATTATTATGATTAATTTTAATTTTGCTTAATTATATACTAATTTCTTGGACGCATGATCCTAAATACCTATTATAACGATAATATCTACAATCTACATGACTACTTTAAAGAAAAGTAATATACTTATTTGCTGTTATAATTCCTAAAAATGCGTTATTGTAAGTAAATGAGCAGAAAAGATCTTATCATGCTTAATGTTTGATATGTAAATCGTGATTGTTTTGGTTCACTCTTTAATAATATACATTTTCCATAATTTTAGTATATTTGGCAGTGTTGGGTACAGGGTGGTTCAGTTTCCAAGGTGAAAACTTCTGAAAAGTAATACGAGTTTTGTCTATAAACGTAAGTCTAACAATGCACCATAACGTAGGTATAGGGTGTAGAAGTTTCTGTAAAAAAAGTTTATAATTTAATATTCAAGAGATGAAAAAAGCTATCCTTTTGAAAATTTGGAACACCGCCTTTCTATGTAATACTACATCTGCAGTTCAGGTCAAAAAATAATAACAAAGCCACTGGCGAAGATACGGGGGTAATACTCCCGTTTTCCAAAAATATATTAGTTATGAAATTGCGAAGAAAACTAAACCTGTCCCAACTTTTTCCGTCAATATGTTAAGTTGTAGAAAATGAAAACAATTAAGTTCGCTCATTTTTAAAGAGTTGACGATAACTTAAGTAATAATGAATATATTTTTACAAATGTTTAGGAAAATATGCTTCTATTGGAGCTAAATGATCACGTCTAATTTCAAATCGAAATGTTTTTAATAACGCCAAAAAAAAAACTGAAATTGAATCATCAATTGTTTGTGTATCAAGTCGCAGAGAAACATATTTTTTTTAGAATGCAGGTGTTTTCACGTATTTATCATTGGTATTAGCAAATATTGTTATAGCTAATTTTTGACATTTCTTTAAATTCTTTTTTTAAGCAAATGTAATTTCCGAGGCAATTTCCTACCAAAATTCTGTTAGAAAATGAAAATTATTAGTATGCTCAAAAGTACACAAAAAAACTGGAATGATTTTTTTTACATTTTTTCAACTGAGATATGGTATTTGTTTGCGCAGAAAAAATGCATTTGTTTAAAAAGGAGTTTAAAGAAATACAAAAAAATGGCTTTAAATATTTCTAAAAAATTGTCTGTTAATAATATATATCACTAAAAAGTACATGAAAAAACCTACATTCTAAAAAAAAAAAAAAATTTGTTCTAGAGCTTGATGCACTTAACAATTAACAATTCAATTTTCACCTGTGTTTTTTTTTTAGACGTTGTTATAAACATGTTGACTTGAAATTTGGCATGTACATTTAGTCCCATTAGAAGCATTTTTTTTTTCGTTAAAATATATGCATTACTTAAGTTACCATCAATGGTTTAAAATTGGTCAATCTTAATTGTTTTAATATTTTGTAATTTAACAAATTCAGGAAAAAGGTTCGAATATGTCTAGTTTTTCTTTGCAATTTCATCGGGGGACTGACGACCCCGCCGGGCTACGCCTGCCGCTGACGACGACGACGTCGTTTTCGCCTCTGCAGTAGCTCGCCCTCCACTTGCACTAATTTTAGTTGTGGCCGTTGAGTTTACTCTGATAGTTTTGGTGAATGGTGATTCTTGCCAGTATTATTTATCTCCTTCAAATAATTTTTTTAATATAGCACTAATAGATAGACACACTGGCTGGTGGAATCGAAAGACCTTAATTTTCATAATGTACCTAATCTGAAACGTGAAAATCTGAAAAAAACTTAAGTGATTTTTACTTACAGTACTTCCCTTCGGTAAGCGAGGGAAGTAAAAATGAATAGTTTTTATCTAAAGAATTAAACGAGTTTTAATTTCATATACCACCTTTTTGAACGAAAACCCAACATATCCGCAGATATTCGCGGAAATGCATTTTTTTAAGCTTTATGGCGGCATATCTGCTTGGCAATAATACGTAAGTCACCACGTTTGTGAATCCACTAAATTACGTGCGACGTTGTCAAAATTATGGAGGCGTGTGCATACAGTGGACAATGCAGAGGCCTATTCTACATTTCCACATACGCAAAATGTATATGTTTATATAGTGGCGCTGGCAAGCGGAATTATGCGGAACTTAGTTGTGTACTACTATATATGTGTATGGGGTCAAATGGCCTCAGGGAAAAATTTGCCCAGAAATTCCTTATGATGCCACAAGTGATCTGTGAAAATTTTAATAGGTGAACGTATTCGCCTCCGAAATTTCGCTTTCGCCTCCGATTTCGGAGGCGTATACTGCCGTGCTAAGGCTAATGGGCGTATCTGACATTGTATCGAAATTCGGTTTATGGCATTTTTACATAGGCAAGCATGTATTTGACCTTATTACTAAAGTAAAAGCGCGTATCTGTATTCTAAATTATCTAAAAATCTTTTTAAAATATCGGATATCTCCACCGCATAGTAATACTGCAAAGCCAAATGGTCGTGTCTAACAATTTCTTAGCCAAAAAAATCGAATATGCAGTGTATTACAGACAGATATAGGTCATATCAGTAATTTTTGGGATAATATTCACTAACCCAATTAGTCTTATATGCATTAATATTAGCAGATACGATTAGGTGTATCATAAACAGTTGGCATATAGAAAGATATAAAACCTTAATTATCTCAAAACTATGTTTTTGCAGATACGCCCTTTAGCATAAGGACGGCAGTATAGTACAGTCGGACTTGCACTTCGGAGGCGTGTAGGTATGCCAGGAATATATATATATATATATATATATATATATATATATATATATATATATATATATATATATATATATATATATATATATATATATATATATATATATATGTATATATATATATATATATATATATATATGTATATATATATATATATATATATATATATATATATATATATATATATATATATATATATATATATATATATATATATATATATATATATATATATGTATATATATATATATATGTATGTACATATATATATTGTTAGCGTTCTTTTTGATAAGTTAGATATTTTTTTTAAATATGTAATACGCAGGTTTTAATTTTAATTTTGTCGTTATGCTGATTTCCAATATTAACATAAGTCGATACGTGGTGATGTCATATTATATACAAATGTGAGCTGTAAAGATTGTGTTTGATTTTGTCACGTGTCGTATCGACGAGGCCTAGATAGAAATAAGAATAAAATGTAACAGATGAAATATAGAAACAAAAGCGGTGATAGTTGAATATCTCGACTTTTGTTATTAATTTTATTAAAGTGTTTTTACCCGAAAAAGTGCGTATTGATTGTTTGGTGCTTTTAGTTCAGGTGTGGAGTATAGTAGCACACGTGCCCAAATAAAACATTTAACTGTTTTGTGTTGTGTTTGTGACTTTGTGCTGGATAGACAGGACTAACAATTATTACTGTAAGTTAGACACTCTTTATTCGTAAATATTGAACGATAAGCAGGCTGTTTTATACCTTATACATACGTGCTGGCTGAACTATGTCGCTACAGAAACGTACAACGTCGCCGTCGTCATCGTCGGACGACGGAGACCATGCCCGTGGTTCCAAGAGACGCCGAACTCGTACGCCGTCGCCGAGGCCGTCACCGCAGACTTCGCGCCTTGCAGAATCCAGTCGACTGCGTAGTCTAGAATCTGGGGAATCAGATAGAATAGAAGGCCTGGAAAACTTGGTTGAACGTTTAATTAAATCACAGAGCAGTATGAGTTTAACTCAAAAATTCAAATCCTAACTCAGCAAACAACAACACATCTGGCGTAAAATATGTGGCACGCAAAAACTGTATTCCAAAATTTTGCCCGGAAACTTCAAAGTTCTCTGCGAAGAAATGGCTGTATAAAATAGAACAATTAGCAGAAATGCACAATTGGGACGATCGCAGTAAAATTTTTCACATGCAGGCAAGACTGAACGGACTTGCAAAAAGTTGGTACAATAACTTAACTGATTACAATCATTCGTGGAAGACATGGAAACGACTTTTGAAGCGTGCATTTCCTACTCACGTAGATTTTGCTACATCAGTAAAAGAAATGATTAGCAGGGTAAAGTTACAGGATGAAACAATGGCGTCTTATTATTTCAGTAAGATGGAACTTCTACACCTATGTGAAATCACAGGCAAGAAAGCAGTTTCTCATATTTTGATGGCCTGCATGACAAGGGTTTACAAAATAATGCTCGAGCTGGACATTATGAAACACCTGGAAAATGATATAAGGAATTTCTTTCTACTATTGAACAAGAAAAACATCCTAGAGAAGAGAGACGAAACAGACAGGTGGAATATATCACGAAATGAAACATAATAATAGTAATAATAATAGGACATTCACTGGTAAAAATTTTAAAGAACAGAAAAAGGTGGTCTCGACTAGTGGTGTCAAATGCTACAACTGTTCTCAAAAAGGTTATTTCTCAACAACATGCCCTATGCCACGTAATGAGTGTGGAACATGTAAACGACTGGGGCATGAAAGTGAAACCTGCTCACGAAAGAAAAATACCCTAATAATTTCGTCTAAAGCGTCCGAAAAAATTTGACAAATTGTATTTCGTAGATTGTATAGTAAATGGCAAAGTTACAAAAGGTTATTTAGATTCCGGAAGTGGAGCTGTAACGATACGACAAGCTGATGTAAAATTTTTTGAAGATACAGTTAGAGCCAAGCACAGCAGTGATCCGAGGATACGCAGGAGGAACTGTACGAGTTTTGGGCGATGCTGACGTTACTATCGAAGTGTATGGAGCCAAAGTGGAGGTTACGGCATTTATTGTACCAAACGAGGTACAGATGATACCAATTATGATAGGACAACCCCTAATAAATCACCCTGACGTAGTGGTGACTATTGTTTATAATAAGACAGACGTTTTCTTACCACAGGTGGACGACATGTCGCCAATAAAGTTATCATTGTGGGCAACGGAGGCAACGGTTATTCCACCTAAGACTGTAGGGTATGTGAACGTCACAACCCATGACGATTAAGGTGGTTCGGTTTATGTTGAAGCTACACGAAAAATATGGGAAGAGATCTCCTATTATGTTGGCCGTTGCGTTATGCAGCCCAATGAGAACGGTTTAATTATTGCAAACACCTCTAACTTTCCTTAAACGTTAAGGAGAAACAAATCATAGTACGTGCTGATGAATGCCAGGAGGAATCAGTCAACGATCCCTTGGTAAGTATTTTTGATTTTAATGTAACTGATGTACAATACGAAGTAATAACGGGAAAAGATTTAAATGTTGACGTTGAAGTTCCGGAAAGAGTCAGAAATCAATTGTTAGAGTTAATTAAGGAATATAGAGGGTGTTTTTTCTCAAAACTTACAGGAACTGGGAAAAACTCAAGCGAAATGTCTATTGCTTTAAGCGACGAAACCCCAGTTGTGTATCGCCCTTATAGGCTCGCCTTTTCAGAAAGCGAGGTCGTGAGA
The DNA here is from genome assembly GCA_029963845.1 of Rhamnusium bicolor. NCBI lineage: Eukaryota > Metazoa > Arthropoda > Insecta > Coleoptera > Cerambycidae > Rhamnusium > Rhamnusium bicolor. The sequence continues at coordinate 80,946 of JANEYF010001016.1, forward strand.
AAAAATTATAGATGAACTCAAAGAAAACAATATTATTCGAGATTCTGTATCGCCTTATGCAAGCCCCATATTGATAGTCAAAAAGAAAACAGACTTTGTGTTAATTATCGCGCTTTAAATAAACAGACCATCAAGGATAAATATCCAATGCCGTTAATAGAAGATCAACTTGACAAACTCAGCGAGAATATATTGTTCACAAGTTTAGATATGGCATCGGGATACTATCGGATCCCGATGGCCGAAAGCACTGTTTCCAATACTGCATTTATCACACCTGATGGGCACTACGAATACCTTCGTATGCCTTTTGGTTTGGTAAATGCGCCGGCAGTTTTCCAAAGACTAGTAAACAGTGTCGTGGAGTCTTTGCGCCCTTTGACAATTCTGGCATATTTAGACGATATTTTAATACCCACCAAAAATTACGAGGATGGGATTAAGTCTCTATGGGCAGTTTTAGAAGTTTTACAGAAGGTAGGGCTGATATTACAACTAAAGAAATGTTATATTTTTCAAACAAAACTAGATTATTTAGGTTATGAAATTACGGGTGATGGAATTAAACCTGGTCAAAATAAAATAACGACGATTCAAAATTATCCTCAACCAAAAACGGTCCGTGAGGTTTGGCAGTTTCTAGGGCTCGCAAGTTATTTTCGAAAATTCATACAGAATTTTGCCCCCATTGCACGTCCACTAACGACGTTGACAAGACAAACAACCGACTTTCATTGGCCAAACGAACAAACAGACGCATTTCAAAATTTAAAACGACAATTGACAGAAAGACCGCTTCTGGCGCTATATGACAGAAACGTGGAAACTGAAGTTCATATGGACGTTTCAAAATTGGGAATAGGTGGAATATTAATGCAACGACAAACGAATGGTCTATTCCAACCAATAGCATATTTTAGCAGACAAACGTCAAAACACGAAGAACGTTATCATTCATATGAATTGGAGACGCTCGCAGTGGTAGCAAGTTTAAACAGATACAGGGTATATCTTCTGGGAAGTCCATTTAAAGTCATAACAGACTGCAATGCGTTACGTATGACGTTCGTAAATCGAGATTTAATACCACGTATAGGACGCTGGTGGCTGGCGGTACAAAAAAGTCAACATTTGTGAAGGTGATTGGGTGCTCTCAGCTCAATTAAAAGATGAAAAAATAAAATTTTTACACGAGGTTTTATCAAGGAAACCTTTAGATCGTGAAGAAACCGGTATACACAATCAGTATGAATTAAAACATAACCGTGTTTTTAGAAAAACAGATAGCGGACCAAAATGGGTTGTCCCAAAAAACCGCACGTCGGCAACTAATAATGATTTATCATGATGGCGCAGGCCATTTCTCAGTAGATAAAACGTTTTCGGGTTTAAGTCAACATTACTGGTTTCCGTCAATGAACCAGTATGTTAAGAGATATGTAGCATCTTGTTTAGGCTGTCTGTATAACAAACAACCCGCTGGTAAGCAGCCGGGGTATTTACACCCCATAGAAAAAGTAACTGAACCAATGCATAATGTACACCTGGATCATTTGGGTCCTTTTGTAAAAAGTGAACGTAAAAATTCATATCTGATTGTGGGTATCGATGCTTTCACCAAATACGTTTTCATGAGGCCTATACGAGATACAACATCAAAGCATGTCGAAAGTTTTGTTAGTTCTGACATAATTAGCATTTTTGGTGTACCGAAACGATTGATTACTGACGGAGGTACTGCTTTTACGAGTAAACGTTTTACTAGTTTTTGTAAAAATTATAATATAAAACTTGTACATAGCGCAATGGCTATATCTAGAGCTAATGGACAAGTGGAACGGTATAACCGTAGCAGTCTAGCAGCATTATCGGCTACGTCCGTCGATGATGACAACTGGGATAACGAGGTTGCAAAAGTCCAATGGGGATTGAACACAACCAGAAATAACACTACTGGGGAAAGTCCCTTTTATATGTTATTTGGTTACGTACCAAGAAGCATACACGACGCATTTCTGTTGTCAGACGTTGACACAGAACCACACGAACGTGGAACGTCGCACACGTACGACAACTTGCAGGAAAACATCTCCGGTTAATGCAAGAACGTGAAAAGTCACGTTATGACGAAAGACGCTCCAAACCGAAATCGTAGACGGTTGGGGATTTGGTCTTAATTAGGCGGGAACGTCCCCATAACGATGGCACTAGTAGAAAACTACTGCCTAAATACGATGGGCCCTTCACGATAACGAAAATCCTGGATCACGATCGATATGTGGTTCAAGATATGACAGGCTCAACGAGAGCCAAAAGTATTTATCCATCTGATAAATTAAAACTTTTCAGGGTGGGTAGCTCCGAATCTGATGATTCCAATGCTGACGAAGAGTCTTCAGTAGATGCTAGAGACCAAGTTCTCGACGGAAGTGACCTCATAAGAAAATAAGATTTATCTTGAAAATAGTAACCTAGGGTAAACTGTATTTAGTCTTTAGCTAGTAACCTAGGGTAAACTGTATTTAGTTTTTAGCATAGTTGTGTGCGTCTCTGTATGTTTCTCGCGGACGACAAAAATAACAGGTCGGCCGAACTGTTAGCGTTCTTTTTGATAAGTTAGATATTTTTTTTAAATATGTAATACACAGGATTTAATTTTAATTTTATCGTTATGCTGATTTCCAATATTGACATAAGTCGATACGTGGTGATGTCATATTATATACAAATGTGAGCTATAAAGAATGTTTTCGATTTTGTCACGTATCGACGAGGCCTAGATAGAAATAATAATAAAATGTAACAGATGAAAAATAGAAACAAAAGCGATGATGGTTGAATAGCTCGATTTTTGTTATTAATTTTATTAAAGTGTTTTTACCCGAAAAAGTGCGTTTTGATTGTTTGGTGCTTTTAATATATATATATATATATATATATATATATATATATATATATATATATATATATATATATATATATATATATATATATATATATATATGTATATATATTATATACAGTTTTTGCGTGCCAAATATTTTACGCCAGATGTGTTGTTGTTTGCTGAGTTAGGATTTGAATTTTGAGTTAAACTCATACTGCTCTGTGATTTAATTAAACGTTCAACCAAGTTTTCCAGGCGTTCTATTCTATCTGGTTCCCCAGATTCTAGACTACGTAGTCGACTGGATTCTGCAACGCGAGTTAAGCCGCGTGGCCGACTTAACGTATTTTTAAAAAATGATTTAAATTGTTACAAAAATATATTTTATTAAACTTTTATAAGTTTTACAAAAATAATTAAATTAATACAATAATTTATTGTACGTCTGTATTCAATGAAGCTATGACACGAAGTGCCGTATTAACGTTGGAAATTTGTGGAGGCGAGTGGGACAAAGTGCTGACTTATCTCCTCTTATCAGCAGGTGGTCAACTTAACTCGCGCGAAGTCTGCGGTGACGGCCTCGGCGACGGCGTACGAGTTCGGCGTCTCTTGGAACCACGGGCATGGTCTCCATCGTCCGACGATGACGACGGTGACGTTGTACATTTCTGTAGCGACATAGTTCAGCCAGCACGTATGTATAAGGTATAAAACAGACTGCTTATCGTTCAATATTTACGAATAAAGAGTGTCTAACTTACAGTAATAATTGTTAGTCCTGTCTATCCAGCACAAAGTCACAAACACAACACAAAACAGTTAAATGTTTTATTTGGGCACGTGTGCTCCACACCTGAACTAAAAGCACCAAACAATCAAAACGCACTTTTTCGGGTAAAAACACTTTAATAAAATTAATAACAAAAGTCGAGATATTCAACTATCATCGCTTTTGTTTCTATATTTCATCTGTTACATTTTATTCTTATTTCTATCTAGGCCTCGTCGATACTTGACAAAATCAAAAACATTCTTTATAGCTCACATTTGTATATAATATGACATCACCACGTATCGATGTATATATATATATATATATATATATATATATATATATATATATATATATATATATATATATATATATATATATATTGTTGTGATAATAAAGATTGTTGTACTGTTGTATTTTTATTTATAATTTGTAAAAAATTTTTTTTTTTGAATTGTTTTATTAAACTGTTGTAAAATTGAAAATTTTGTGATTTATTAAAATTTATGAAAATTGGCGCCTTTATTTTTAATTTGTATTTGTTTTTATTTATGCCCTTGTATACCCAAACTAGCTCAGATTTTATTTTACAAGTTTTTACTTACTGTTTTATTTTCTTTTGCTCTTACTCAGGATGCAGGTTCAATATGGTTCTATCTATAATATAATTTCAAATTTAAATACACAAAATCAGTACACATCTATACAAAAAAAAAAAACTAAACACTTTCAGAAAAGAAGAAGTTGTTTTAATTTAATAATTTTTTAAAATTTTAACAAATAAATTTACTATAATAGCTTAATTTACCCAACCAAATGTTAAATCTCGAGATTTTACCTTACTTTGTTTTCTATCCTTGCAGTTGGTCAAACTGTGTCGTTTCTTAATTCTGTATCAGCTGTATTCCACGTTCCAAGTTCAGATAATATGGCCGCTCTAATTTTCTACTGTACTGGTGTAGTGTATTTACTTTATTCTTTTGTGATTTATCCCCAGCTGGATTTTTTTATAACAGGTAAGTACTTACAAAATTTTCCACTGTTTCTTTATTTTTCTGTCTTGAATTCTTATTTTAAAACCTTTTATTTACAACACTTTACTTCTAACCTTGATTTTCTTAATAATTCTTCTATTTTTATTTCATTCGATCTCAAAATTTTCAAAATTTTTTTCAACCTCCAAATTTTTTATCAATAACAACCAACTATCAATTTTTTTTCTTGCTTACTTTAATTTTGTATATAGTAAAATCACCAAATTTCAAAAATGACTACTTGTGACAAATTATTTTTTTATGTCAAATATTTTTAATTTTGAAAATAAAAACTTTTATACTACCTCTTTGTTGCCTTTTTAATACAATATTCTTTTCTTGATACTTTCCTGAGCATTTTCTGTAAATTAGCATGTGTTATGTTCAGTATAAAAGTTTTTTATCTTTCACATCTCATTTTAAAAATTTTTCTTAACGAGTGCCCTATCATTTTAAACAAACTCCTTTTTATATAACTAGAACTTATTAACTATTCATAACAAATCTTTCATATTATCTAGATTAACATATCTTTTCTCAAAAACTAATATTTTTGTTTCTACATTTTTGTAATCTGTCGAAATTGGTTTCACCCCCTTTTACCACACTTTAACACGGTGTCTTGAGCTACCCCCACTCACACACGAAGCACTGAGTGTCTTCTTTGTCCTAATGGCATGTCTTTGCACATCGATGGATTTTCTGTTTAATTTTGGATGAAATCATAGTTCAACTATGCTGTCACACATACAAAATCAAGAAATGTTTATGTTTCAACCCCAATATTGGAGAAATTATTATGGCATTCATCTAAACACATTACTACACCCCTGTTTGGTAAGTTTTATTTCAGTTTATATTCACGTTTACAGACCATGCAGTTTTTATGTTTCGTTATGAAAGTTTTAAGATAATTTACAATATTTTCCCCTGTTTATTGAATGTTGCTTTCTTAACTTTTATTTAAAGTTCAATTACATTTACTCTATACTAGATTTTTCATAAAGTTCCCTTTTTAAAGGTTTATACTATAACAATTGTCTCTTTTTATAGGTGAAATCTTTCCCCTGAAATTATACAACTTTTGATACTACTGAAGTTGATTGAAGTGAAATTTTTATATGGGACTACATTGGTGACACCTTTTCGATGGCAGGAAATACACAATAGGTCTCTCGTCAGCTCTGCCAGTGAAGATCCAGGACTTCGACTTGAACACCTTTTTCTTGCTTTTTTATTTTTTTCATTAATTTTTATGGCCAATTTGGCTTTGCAAATACCTTATAACTAACTACATTTTTGATATGAACAATAAATACTTAATTCTACTACACATATGTTAAAAACTAAATTAAAATTATTTTCTGAAAATGTTCATTCATAAATGTATGCATAATACTGTATTCATTAAACCTTTTATTTTTACTGCACGTTTGCACTCTATTTTTGTACCTCTATTTATCTGCATTTTATTATTCTGATGAAAACAATTTAAAACCTCTTAAAATAATTTATAATATTGCTGCATGTGATAATATATATATATATATATATATGTTGTTTTTCAGGTTTTCGCGGGTGGTGAATGTTAAATTCGTTTTCCGGGTATACTCCCGCGTAGGTGATAGGCATTTTTCAGTTCGAGTAACCAGAAGCCGCAGTAAGCAGTTATCGGTTAGAACCTGAAGATGGCAGATGAGATTCTGCCGAAACGTCGTTCAGACAACCACGGTCCCTCTCGGGGCCTATCACCTACGCGGGAGTATACCCGGAAAACGAATTTAACATATATATATATATATATATATATATATATATATATATATATATATATATATATATATATATATATATATATATATATATATATATATATATATATATATATATATATATATATATATAATATCTGATGTTTGGCTAGTGCTATCGTGTTTTGGTTTTGAGTTTTTATACTATATTTGTTCGTAGCATAAAAACTCAAAACCAAAACACGAAAGCACTAGCCAAACACGCCATAGAACAAAACCACCGATTTAATTTTAACAACATACAAATATTAGAACCTACTTGATCTCTCAGGTGTTGCTTAGAGAAGGCACGACGCTCTGCATACATTCTCACCAACATGTATGCAGTCGTGCCACGTATTCCTTGTGCCGCCTGTGCGTAAGCTCGCTACGCGTGTAATATACAGGATTTAATTTTAATTTTATCGTTATGCTGATTTCCAATATTGACATAAGTCGATACGTGGTGATGTCATATTATATACAAATGTGAGCTATAAAGAATGTTTTCGATTTTGTCACGTATCGACGAGGCCTAGATAGAAATAATAATAAAATGTAACAGATGAAAAATAGAAACAAAAGCGATGATGGTTGAATAGCTCGATTTTTGTTATTAATTTTATTAAGTGTTTTTTACCCGAAAAAAGTGCCTTTTGATTGTTTGGTGCTTTTATATATATATATATATATATATATATATATATATATATATATATATATATATATATATATATATATATATATATATATATATATATATATATATATATATATATATATATAGTGAAGTATCCCAGACCTCGGCTGCTTTATCACGAATCAATTTCCTATGATTTTTACATAAAACTAAACTATTTCCAAGCATTTATATCATTAAATTCCAAATTAACTATTACATAAAAGGGGTTAAATCATTTTCTTATAATTTTGGTAGAATACGTATGCATTCAAACTATAGAGTCTAAATTATTCAGCTAAGTAAAGAACACACAGTATTCATTTAATATTTTAAAACGTTGACAAAACTGTACAAAATCTCAAAGCATTCTTTAGTCGAGAGGAGATAACATAAACAAACCAACGTAAACACGTAGGGTTGTAAGAGTTTTACTAAGAAATTCAAAGGCTGTAAACATAGAGTCATTATAGCACTTCTCGCCTAAATGCATCATAAAGGGTGGGTAAAGCCAAAACGGAGCGTTTGCCTATCTCCGTCTAACTTGCAGGCTTGGACCACGAATTCACTCACGGGAAATCATATAAATACACGAGGCAGCTTACGATCGTGGTCATATCTCTGACAGCCCCAAGCTATACGCTTTGGTTCTAACGAACCGGCTACAAAGAGATTGTCCAGTTCTACGTGGCAGACTCGTGCCCCACATCTGACTACCCCCAAGCGTTTAGCTTTGATTCGAAAGAATCGGGTACGAAGAGTTTGTACGACTCTCTGTAATCTAGCTGTGCACCAGGTCGACTCTGACAGCCACAAGCCTATGCTTTTGTTCTGCGGAGTCGAGAAATAAGAGAGTGGCCGTGTCTTGCAGCTATAACTAGCATTGGGAGCCGCGCTGCATTAGTGTGCGCTAGCCACCGACACCGCCGTCGATATGGAGGCGAGTAACTCAGGCGTTACTCAAGAATCCGGGGGAGTAGGCCCCGCGGAACTCTCCGTGTATACTAGAATTGGTAAGGATGGCACCTAAATAATTATTATACTGCGTTGCCATTTGCTACGTACTCGAGTCCACTAAAAGTCATGAAATTAATTCAATTCCTCTGTTCCTAGTAAAATGGCAACGCTAATCAAAGTACGACTCTATATGCTGGGTTTCGCGGTTTTTAACAATATCTGATCGGTGGTACCACATGATTTACAGATAGGGTTTTTTTGTTAGAAGGCACTGCTCATTACATGTTTACTAATAATTAGAACAGTCAATATTAATTCCGATAATAGTTGGAACTTTTCCTTCATTTGTCAAGTCAGGTCTACATAAGATAATATACCAAAGAATGAATGTCCAGTTGAATCTGCAATATTTATAACTTCATCAGTGTGCATTACCCATATGGGGATCAGAGTGCCGCTGTCGCATGAGACGGTGAGGCGCCGACAACAAAAACATGCGGTTATCTGGGCACGGACCTTGCCTCTCGGCAGGGTTCGGGTCCAGCCAACCAGTATACACCGATTAATGATTTATGGCTACCGCTCCCATAAGCGTGCCACAACACAAGCGGCGTCGGCCAAATTAACAAATCTACGGAGTAGTTCGTTCCAGGTTGGTTTAAGCCTTGATTGGCGGCCTGCGTTCGACAGCTCAAAATAATACGGGCAGTTGCTCGTCATATGTCGGGGTTCCGCATATGCATCGAATCTTCGTTGGCCAGCGTCAGTTGTGTTTGTGATACTGTTTTATGGTAGCACCAACCCGCGATTTCAATAACAAGGCATGGTTGTCGGCCTCTGGCCGGTTCATGTGACAGGGGACACTCTGTTCCACATACAAGGGAAGTTTCTCTTGCACCCATATGTAGAGTTCTACATATGTCATTTAAACTACGAAGCGGAAGTTTCCGCGCATGTAACCAGGTTTGGTTACATTGCAGGTTCAACTAGCTAAATGGCTATGTATTTTTCGTGGACTGTTGTCCACCGTACATGTAACAAGGTTTTATTCATGTAAGTTTTGTAATCTATTTCTTGTAGACAGTTGTCTCAGTATAGAAATAAAAGGTGTGAAAACGGTATTTGAGTTTCCTTGACTTATTTCTACTTTCAGGTACAAAAGTGAATTCTAAGCACATTAGTAATAATAAACATAAATTCAAACGTTATATTGAGTACTCTTTTAAAACAGATATCAGTGCAGTGCAGGTTAGGGGTTATAATAATTACTACAGGTATACCAATTAAATCAAAGCAAATTAAAACTTATAGATGAAACAAAGTAATACCAAACTTTATAAACCTGTGAGGTTACAATAACACAAAAAATTTAGGGTCCTACCACTAAAACTAGACGATCACGAAAAAGGCCAATTAATTTATTACTTATTGCATTACAAGAGATGCAATGCAATATTATTCCAATGTGGTGTATTGCATCTCTTGTAATGACTGTGAAAAAAAGTATATCGGTCAAACTAGCAGAAAAGTTAAAGATAGGATTACATCACACAGAAGTGACGTTAGGCTTAACAAAGAATCATCGATGTTAGCTAAACATGTTTTATCAATAGACCATAATCTTAATTACGATGATGTTACGATTTTAAACTTCGAAAAGAACCTTCAAAAAAGGACTTTTCTAGAAATGTGTCACATCTTTAACGAACCAAACGCTATGAACGCTAGAAATGATATTGAGGGTCTCAGTATATTATATACTTATTTATTGCATTCACAGACATATAGCAATAACACAAATAACACCCTGTATAGTACTTTGGTGAATTAGTGGTTTTTTGATTTGGTGTGTTAGCATCCATATTTGCCAGGCCTGAAACAGAGAGAGAGGACAAGTGACAGCCCTCTCGCTCTACTTCAGACTTGGATGTGTGGTTTTTTGTAAACATTCCGATGCTTTTTCCTAGCCAAAAAAAAAACGTAGTTGACTGCTATTTGTTCAATTTTCGAAGTGGCTGATACAAATTTTTAATCAAGCATTTTTGATTTTAACATCCCAGTAGAATGTAGTCCACAAATGTGATTTATTTTTGCAATATAAATATGTTTCCAGTCCTTAAGACATGTCAATTTAATTTTTTTAAGCTCAAATTAGTAAGTACTTTCAAAATTTTTTTAACAAATTATTATAATATCAATTTTTGCAGAATTCCTGAGGAAGAAACAATAAAGTTTCGAAAGCTTGAATTTGGAAAAGAGTCTCTTTTGAACCCGTTGACTGCATCCCCGAAGTAAATTAATAATTTTATATATATATATATATATATATATATATATATATATATATATATATATATATATATATATATATATATATATATATATATATATATATTATTGTGATAATGAGGATTGTTGTATTTTTGTATTTTTATTTATTTATATACTTTAAAAATTTTGAATTGTTTTATTAAAATGTTGTAAAAATTGAAAATTTTGTGGTTTATTAAAATTTATGCCCTTGTATACCCAGACTAGCTCATATTTTAATTTACAAGTTTTACTTACTTTTATTTTCTTTTACTCTCTCACTCAGGATGCAGGTTCAATTTGGTTTTTCTATAGTATAATTTCAAAATTTAAATTCACAAAATCAGTACACATAAAAAAAAAAACTAAACACTTTCAGAAAACAATAAAGGAGTTTTAATATCAGATTTTTTTAAATTTTAACAAGAATGGCCCATTAAAGCTTAAACTAACCTATCTAAATAAAAAATACGGTGCTCGAGATATATTTATGTGAAATTTTGCAAAAGAATATATATCTACGACCTACGACCTGATCAGGATTTTCGGTATCCGGTTGTTGAATGAGATCCTCCTTTCTACTCGTTCATTAATTTCGGTGTCCCTTCGGTTCCTAACTTACCGACTCTTGTGAAGTTTCACCATGGAATACTTGTTTTCTTGTTATTAACTACTGAATTTGTTTATTTCTTCCCAAAATGTTTAATGCTGTGTTAATTTTGAATTTTATTGATTATTATTTTTATAAAAACTTTCCAAGGTAAGTTCCACACATTTACCTCAAATGGATATTTTATTTCCACCAATATTTATTACTTTTCTTATAATCTGCTTGCTTTTAATTATTATACATTCTTACATCTGTCGTTGTCCTTTGCACTTTTTAAAATCATATCTTACTACCATTTATTTTATTAGTATCTCTTCTCTTTAATTTTATTCGATTCTCCTCCAAATTTTTTAAAAAAACTCCCTTCTTTTTTATCAATAACCACCCACTATCCATTGTTTTCTCTGCTTACTTTAATTTTGTATATAGTAAAATCACCAAATTTCAAAATTGACTAGTTGTCACAAATTATTTTTTAATGTCAAATATTTTTAATTTTGAAAATAAAAACTTTTATACTACCTTTTTGTTGCCTTTTTAAAACAATATTCTTTCCTTGATACTTTATATAGCATTTTCTGTAAATTTGCATGTGTTACGTTCAGTATAAAAATTTTTATCTTTCACATCTCATTTTCAAAATTTTCTTAACAAATACCCTATCATTTTAAACAAACTCCTTTTTATATAACTAGAACTAAATAACTACTGATAACAAATCTTTTCATATCTAGGTTAACATATCTTTACTCAAAACTAATATTTTTTGTTTCTACATTTTGTAGGCTGTCGATATTGGTTTCACCCCTTTTACACACACTTTAACACTGTGTCTTGAGCTACCCCCACTCACATACGAAGCACTGAGTTTCTCCTTTGTCCTAATGGCATGTCTTTGCACATCAATGGATTTCCTGTTTAGTTTTTTTTTATGAAAATATAGTTCAACTATGCTGTCACACATACAAAATGTTTATGTTTCAACCCCAATATTGGAAAAATTATTATGGCATTCATCTAAACACATTACTGCACCCCTGTTTGGTAAGTTTTATTTCAGTTTATATTCACTTTTACAGACCATGCACTTTTTATGTTTCGTTATGAAAGTTTTAAGATAATTTACAATATTTTCCCCTGTTTATTGAATGTTGCGTTTTTTTAACTTTTATCTAAAGTTCAATTACATTAACTCTATACTAGATTTTTAATAAATTTCCCCTTTTAAAAGTATATACTATAACAATTGTCTCTTTTATAGGTGAAATCTTTCCCCTGAATTTATGCAACTTTTAATACTACTGGAGTTAATTGAAGTGAAATTTTTATATGGGACTACATTGGTGACACCTTTTCGATGGCAGGAAATACACCATAGGTCTCTCGTCAGCTCTGCCAGTGGAGATCCAGGACTTCGACTTGACACCTTTTTCTTGTTTTTTATTTGTTTTTCATTAATTTTTATGGCCAATTTGGCTTTGCAAATATCTTACAACTAACTACATTTTTATATGAACAATGAATACTTAATTATTCTACACATATGTTAACAACTAAATTAAAATTGTTTTCTGAAATTGTTCATTTTTAATGTATGCATGCTACTATATTTATTAAATCTTTTATAATAATTTATAATATTGCTACATGTGATATAATTTCCCCCAAAATTTTTAAATTTACTGATTTTATAAAGTGAATTTCCAAAATTTAATAGTTCACATTAGCAATTTTATTTTATGATAAATATGGGTATAAAAGTTCTATATGAAATCTGCCTCTAATGGCATCTGAATTCACAAATTTTAACTCATACACATTTTCATTTACAACTTCATTAATCTGATAAGGTCCTTCATATGGAGTTTGTAATTTCGCACATATATTATTTTTTCTTATTTGAAACTCGTAACCTTTTTACCACAACCATATCACCTTTTTTAAATTTTACTCGTTTAGTTATATTTTTGTTTGCCCTTTTAAGGAGATCTTTCCGCATTATTTTTAATTCTTTTTATGGCCTTTTGCCTTAATTTTTGAAAGTCTACCTGTTCATCTGTCCTCCATGGCCGTTCAGGTAATGTTCCAAACATTAAAATCACGGGTGGTATTTCCGTTACCGTGTTTTGTACATTATTTAAATAATTCTCTACTCGTGACAATTCTTCATCCCATTTTTCGTGCTTTCCATCCACTAGCAATCTCAAAAATCTTAATACCTCTTGAATGTACTTCTCAGCAGGATTAGATTTTGGATGTCTGATTGTAGTATACGTAATATTTATTTCTAAATTTGATATATTGTCTCTAAATCGGTCATTATCAAAATACGAAGCATTATCTGCCAAAATCCTAATGGGAAAACCTACATCTCTACAATAGTTTCTTAAAATTTTTGTTGTAGTTCTCGCATTACATCGTCTTGTTGCATATAGACGAACAAATTTTGTAAATGTATCTACTACTACTAATACATGTTTATGACCTTGTCTTGTTTTAATTAAGTTACTTAGATAATCAATTGCCACCAATTGCAATGGTGCTGTCGTAATTATATTCCCAGGTTGATTTTGATTTCTAAAATTTTTGTTTTTTCCCATACAACATAAATGACATTCTTTTATTATTTTCTTAGTTAAAATCAAATCTTTTTCAGCATAATAATTTTCCCTGAAAACTAACCATGTTTTTCTTGTGCCTATATGTCCCCAAGTCTCGTGGATGTTTTGTATGATGTCTCGTGCCAGATTCTCACCAATCACATACACTTCATCCCCATTCATTCCTTTAATTATAAAACCATCCTTGAATTTGAAACCTCTGTAGTTTTGTTTTTCTAGCAGAATTTGCCTCAATTCTTCTAGATTTTCTTGACTATTTTTGATTTCAATTTCAGAATATAGCCCTCTACTGTCTCTCATTTTATTTAACGCAATGATGAAATTGTTTGGTCTCTCTACCACCTGTTCTTTTGACCTTGTTAACGCGTCAGCCGTTACGTTTTCTTTCCCCGGGCGATGCCGAATTTCAAAAGCATACTCTTGTATGAGTAGCGACCAACGGTATATCCTATTATTTGCAAACCTATTATTCATTAAAAACGTTAATGCCGAGTGATCTGTTTCCAATAAAAACTTATTTGCAGTTAAATAATATTTCATTGCAGACAGCGAGTAAACAATTGCACTCATTTCTTTTTCCGAAATGCTATATCTAGTTTCATATGGCTTTAAAATGCGTGAAACGAAACAGATAGGTACCTCAATTTCCTCTTGAATTTGTGTGAGTTCCCCTGCGATTGCATAGTCTGACGCATCCGTACGTAAAATAAATGGAAGTGAAAAATCTGGACTATACAACAACAAATTCTCATGAAAACTTTCTTTCAGATTCTGAAATGCTTTCTCTCTCCTTTCGTCCCATGACCATTTCACATCTTTTCTCAATAGTTCTATCAAAGGTACCTCTAGTTCTGCCAAATTTGGGATGAATTTCTTATAATAATTTAACACGCCCAGAAATCCCCTCAACATTCTTAAATTTTTAGGACGATCATAATCTTTTAGAGCGTCTATTCTTTCTTTTTTCTATACTAATACCGTCTTGACCTATTTTATATCCTAAATATTTTACACTGGGTTTATAAAATTGACATTTTTCGAAATTTAGTTTTAATCCGGCTCTATTTAGTTCATTTAAAATAATATCCAAATGTTTTCTATGTTCTGTATCATTTTCGGAAAATACTAAAATATCATCAATATAGTGCAGACAGAAAGCTTCATACTGATCTAAAATTTGTTGCATTGCTCTTACTAAAGCTGAAGATGATGATTGTAATCCAAACGGTACGACTTTAAATTGATAGATATGTCCATCTACACTAAAACCAGTGAATTTTCTTGACTGAGGAGCTAAAGGTATCAGCCAGAATGAGTTTTTTAAATCGAGCTTACTAAAAATGACATTTTTTCCCTATTCTACTGAGCATTGTGTTTATTACTTGTGGAGCATCAAATTGTTTTTGAGTAATTTCGTTTAATTTTCGCGCATCTAAACATAATCTGATAGATTAGTCTGACTTTTTAACTATAACGAGCGGACTGATGTAATTTGTTTTTGATCTTTCTATTATTCCTGCTTCAAGCATGTTCTCAATTTCATCTTTTACTTGCTCTCTATATTTGAAAGGTATAGGATATACTTTGCATTTGAATGGTTTAGTTTCGTCTACTACTAGCTGATGAACGTACCCACTTGCAAACCTTGGTTCAAAATTTATTAACGATTTATATTTTTCCATTAATTCTTCAACGTCATCTTTGTGTTCGTGCACACAATTAATTATTACCCCTACTCTTTTCGCGTTTGCGATATTTTTATCAATTATGGAACTCGTTTGTTCCTTATAAACATTATTTGGACCCGTTTTGTCCTTAACACCTATAAATGATACATTTGTACCCCCAAAATTATTTGACGTTCTTTCAAATCAATCTTTGCTTTTATATCTGTTAATAAATTTTCCCCTAATATTACATCGTAACTCATTCCACTTACAACAATAAACTCACCACTCACTCTTATTTCCCCAATATAAAAATCAGTTTGTAATACTTTTGTACATTCCGCAATCTTTTTACCCGTTACATTAATCAAATTTACCTTCATCGCTTTCATTACCCGCTTATTAAACTCAGTAGAATCTTTTTGAATGACCTTTTCATTTATAATGCTTACTTCAGCCCCCGTATCTATTAATGCTGTTAAATTGTAATTTAATATTTTTATCTGAATACATGGTAATGAACAAATTAATCCTGACTCGTTTCCTTGATCGTTTTCCATTGTTATAAATTCTCTCATATGTTGATATGATAGAGAATTTATTGTTTTGCCAGCCTCACCTCCCCTTACTGAAAATCCGGTCGGAGTTTACCCTGATTTTCCGGTTTTATAGCTTCCAAATCATTTGCCGATCTGTGTATTTGTACATTTGCCACCTGCGCATATGTACGTCTGTCAGTCTCATTATTTCTATTTTCCATTCGATTAAAATTTTGATTCCTATTGTTACCGTCTCCCCTATCATTCCTAAAATTCCCATTTCTATGTTCCGTTCTATAATTTTGATTTTGGTATTGATTGTACCTGTTATCTCCCTGATAATTTCGATTCCATTCCCGTTTGTCATAATTTTGATTAGTGTTACCGTATGTCTGTCTGTTATTCGGTCTTCTCCATTCCGTTCGATCGTCATCAATTACCCTAATATATTCGATTAACCCTTCGATTGTTCCGATTCTTTGAGTGACTATGACCTTTCGAATATCATCATCAAAATGCCTGCTAAGATGTTTCACGATTTCTCCCTCTTCCATTTTTGGTTCTAAATGTTTTGCGTTGTAATATTTTCTCATGATATATGCTTCCCTTGATAAACCCCCATTGTCTTTATATTTCCCGTTAAATAAATTTGTTTTAACTCTATTCTGGTTATGTTCCCCCCAGTATTTTTGGCAAAATAAACCCTCAAATTCATCAATAGTTTCATATCTATCCTCAATTAACTGATACCAAAATTGTGCTTCGCCTCTCAATTTAGAATGAATGCAACTTTTAATGTCAATGCCTAGCGGTAATGTTTCAAAATATTTCTTAAGTCGTGACATAAATATTTTTGGATGAATTCTCGCATCCCCTGCAAAGTATAACTCACTGTTTTGTGCCTTTTGACACTGTGCATACGCTATTGCACTAGGAGAACTATCCCCTTGAATATAATTACCCCTCTGACATAATTTAATCCTTTCACTCATCACTTTCATTCGTTCCTCATATTCTTCGTCCCGTCTGTCTGTTATCCTTGTCAAATTTTCAAAATTTTTTCTCTATTTCCCCCTGTTACTTTGCTATTTATATTTAAATTTAGATTATTTACTTGTTGTTTAATATCTCTTGTCTCATTTTCTAAATTTGCAATCCTAACATTTGACTGCTTAATTTGACCTCTTACGTCATTTACCTTTACCTCTACTTTTTCTTCTGTCCTTTCAAACCTATCCGCTATCTGTGCAAACCTTATCGTCATCTCTTCTTCTTGCTTTTCCTGAAAACTTCTAAAAATTTCCTTCACATTTTCCGTAATTTCCATCTTAATCGTCTCTTGAATTCCATCTATTCTTTTTTGTAATTTTGTCCTGATTTTCTTTCAGCAGCTTCTCTATGTTTTCCTTGGTTTCTTTTGCCCCTTCTATTCTGTTCTTTTCCATTAATTTTTCACTTTCCATCCTGTTCTTTTCCATTAATTTTTCACTTTCCATCCTGTTCTTTTCCATGGTTTCCATTAATTTTTCATCTCTTTCTATCCTGTTCTTTTCCATGGTTTCCATCAATTTTTCATCTCTTTCTATCCTGTTCTTTTCCATTAATTTTGCGCATTCTTTGTTTTCTTCCATCATCTTCCTCATCATTTCAATTATACTTTGATTTTGTTCAGCATCTCCCGATTGTTGTTGGCTTGTTTCTTCCGTTATATTTGTCGACATTTTGTCTTGTGACCTAAGTTTCATGTGCTTTTATATGTACGTAGGTTGCCAATTTTTGTTATAGAGCAGCCCCACGTTGGTTCGACACTTTATTGTGATAATGAGGATTGTTGTATTTTTGTATTTTTATTTATTTATATACTTTAAAAAAAATTTTGAATTGTTTTATTAAATTGTTGTAAAAATTGAAAATTTTGTGGTTTATTAAAATTTATGCCCTTGTATACCCAGACTAGCTCATATTTTAATTTACAAGTTTTACTTACTTTTATTTTCTTTTACTCTCTCACTCAGGATGCAGGTTCAATTTGGTTTTTCTATAGTATAATTTCAAAATTTAAATTCACAAAATCAGTACACATAAAAAAAAAACTAAACACTTTCAGAAAACAATAAAGGAGTTTTAATATCAGATTTTTTTAAATTTTAACAAGAATGGCCCATTAAAGCTTTAAACTAACCTATCTAAATAAAAAATACGGTGCTCGAGATATATTTATGTGAAATTTTGCAAAAGAATATATATCTACGACCTGATCAGGATTTTCGGTATCCGGTTGTTGAATGAAATCCTCCTTTCTACTCGTTCATTAATTTCGGTGTCCCTTCGGTTCCTAACTTACCGACTCTTGTGAAGTTTCACCATGGAATACTTGTTTTCTTGTTATTAACTACTGAATTTGTTTATTTCTTCCCAAAATGTTTAATGCTGTGTTAATTTTGAATTTTATTGATTATTATTTTTATAAAAACTTTCCAAGGTAAGTTCCACACATTTACCTCAAATGGATATTTTATTTCCACCAATATTTATTACTTTTCTTATAATCTGCTTGCTTTTAATTATTATACATTCTTACATCTGTCGTTGTCCTTTGCACTTTTTAAAATCATATCTTACTACCATTTATTTTATTAGTATCTCTTCTCTTTAATTTTATTCGATTCTCCTCCAAATTTTTTAAAAAACTCCCTTCTTTTTTATCAATAATCACCCACTATCCATTGTTTTCTCTGCTTACTTTAATTTTGTATATAGTAAAATCACCAAATTTCAAAATTGACTAGTTGTCACAAATTATTTTTTAATGTCAAATATTTTTAATTTTGAAAATAAAAACTTTTATACTACCTTTTTTGTTGCCTTTTTAAAACAATATTCTTTCCTTGATACTTTATATAGCATTTTCTGTAAATTTGCATGTGTTACGTTCAGTATAAAAATTTTTATCTTTCACATCTCATTTTCAAAATTTTCTTAACAAATGCCCTATCATTTTAAACAAACTCCTTTTTATATAACTAGAACTAAATAACTACTGATAACAAATCTTTTCATATCTAGGTTAACATATCTTTACTCAAAACTAATATTTTTGTTTCTACATTTTGTAGGCTGTCGATATTGGTTTCACCCCTTTTACACACAATTTAACACTGTCTCTTGAGCTACCCCCACTCACATACGAAGCACTGAGTTTCTCCTTTGTCCTAATGGCATGTCTTTGCACATCAATGGATTTCCTGTTTAGTTTTTTTTATGAAAATATAGTTCAACTATGCTGTCACACATACAAAATGTTTATGTTTCAACCCCAATATTGGAAAAATTATTATGGCATTCATCTAAACACATTACTGCACCCCTGTTTGGTAAGTTTTATTTCAGTTTATATTCACTTTTACAGACCATGCACTTTTTATGTTTCGTTATGAAAGTTTTAAGATAATTTACAATATTTTCCCCTGTTTATTGAATGTTGCGTTTTTTTAACTTTTATCTAAAGTACAATTACATTGACTCTATACTAGATTTTTAATAAATTTCCCCTTTTAAAAGTATATACTATAACAATTGTCTCTTTTATAGGTGAAATCTTTCCCCTGAAATTATGCAACTTTTAATACTACTGGAGTTAATTGAAGTGAAATTTTTATATGGGACTACATTGGTGACACCTTTTCGATGGCAGGAAATACACCATAGGTCTCTCGTCAGCTCTGCCAGTGGAGATCGAGGACTTCGACTTGACACCTTTTTCTTGTTTTTTATTTGTTTTTCATTAATTTTTATGGCCAATTTGGCTTTGCAAATACCTTACAACTAACTACATTTTTATATGAACAATGAATACTTAATTATTCTACACATATGTTAACAACTAAATTAAAATTGTTTTCTGAAATTGTTCATTTTTAATGTATGCATGCTACTATATTTATTAAATCTTTTATAATAATTTATAATATTGCTACATGTGATAATATATATATATATATATATATATATATATATATATATATATATATATATATATAATAATTTTATTTCTTCACTGAAAAAAATATACAGTGTGGCATACAAAAACTGTGTAGAAAATGTCAAATAAACAATTTAAAAAGGGTAAAAACTAAAACGTTTACAACAAAGTATAACATGAATAACATGAATACGTCATAAAAAAAATGTCAGGATAAACTTAATTAATAGATGTAAGGGTATAAAAAAAAAGAAAAAACATTGTATATGTATTATAAGACCTATAAGACATAATAGTACTATGCCTAGAGCGCAAAAAACATCTTTTAGAAAAATTCTTGGATAGTATAACAATTTTTTTTCTAGCAGTAGTTTTTTAAGTTTTGACTTAAAGATGTGAATACTTCCGGAAACTTTAAGGTCTTCAGTTAGAGCATTATAAAATTTACATCCTTGATAGAGAAAACTATTCTGGTACGTACTAGTTCTGGGGAGATCAGGACGTAATGCACCTTTGGCTCTGGTTTCGTATAAATGACATATTTGATTTCTTGAAAAAAAGCTATTATGTTTGAAAATATGTGAACATACCTCAAAAATATACAAGCAAGGAACTGTTAGAATTTTTAAGTTTTTAAATGCATTTCGACAAGTCTCTCTGTAACTCAAATTTGCTAAAATTCGAACTGCATATTTCTGTAATATAAAAACTATATTAACATCACTACTATTACCCCAGTTCACAATTCCATACTTCAGATGAGAGTGAAAACCGGCATAATAGAGAGTCATGAGGACCTCCTGACTACAGTGCTTAGACATAAATTTTAGGGCATAGCAACTTGTCCTTAATTTAATACGTAAGTTATCAATGTGCTGATTCCATTGCATATGACTATCAAAAGTAACACCTAATAGTTTATTAGAATCACAAGTTTTTGTAACGTAGTCGGTACCTTCAAAAAATGTTAAAATCTCAGAATTACTATTTAATGAAAATTGAGTAGAGATAGTCTCACTCTTGTTTAAATTTAGTTTGTTTTTTTGGGCCCAGCATATTATTCTTTCATAAACTATTTCCGTTGTCACTTTAGCTTCAGTTAAATCGTTCTCAATACCTAAAATGTTGGTATCGTCGGCATAACAGACCACATGACCGTTTGGAATTTTCTCTAAGAAACTAATTAGGTCATTGGCAAATAATATGTACAAGAGGGGTCCCAAAATTGAGCCTTGGGGAACACCTGGTCTAATGTCACAAGTATTGCTCTGCACTTCCCTCGACATTCTTACAATTTGCGTTCTATTCTCCAGATAAGATGTAAATATTCGAAGAGCATTTCCACGAACACCATAAAGTGAAGTTTAGCTTTCAGCAACTAATGATCAACAAGTTCAAACCCTCTAGAAAAATCGTCAAAAAGGCCTACAACATGTTTATGATTGTCCAAAGCATTAATGATTTTATAATGAAAATCACATAGGGCAGACTCAGTGCTCTTATTAACAGTGAAACCATGTTGTGATGGTGAAAGCAACATATTTTTGTGTAAAAAACCTGATAACTGGTCTTTAAGATGGAGTTCCAAAAAGTTTTGAAAAAACTACAGAGTAAACTGATAGCCCTGTAGTTGTTGTAGTCATTTGGATCTCCCTTTTTATATAGAGGACTCACTATTGCCAATTTAAATTTGCTGCTAAAAATACCTTTTTCTATGGATAGATTGACTATATAAGCCAGCGGAGAGCTAATCAAATATTTACATTTTTTAATTAAATTATTAGACACATTGTCGTGCCCGCTGGAGTTTGAGGACTTCAGTTTATTTATAAGAGATTCAACATCAGCTACGGAAACTGGAGACAAAAACAAAGATTTGTTAAAATTAGTTACATTAGGTTCTAAGAAGTTAAAATCACGTGTTGTATTATTATTAATGGTATTCGAAAAATGATAATTAAAGTTGTTGGCTACTTCCTCAATGGGGACCTTGTTTCCGTCTTTCTCAATACTTATTTCCTTTGTAACTGTGCTTGAGCCTTGTAAAGTTTTTATTATATTCCACATAGACTTTGTTTTGTTGTCTGAAAGACGAATTACTTGATCGTTGTATGACTTTTTAGCAGACTCTAATTTATGAATATAAGTTATTTAAGTGAACACTAAGATCCTTGTAAGCTCTATTTACCTTTGCAAGGTAACCTTTGCATAGTAACCTGATTTCTAAGCTGAATTAGTTCAGGTGTAACATACTTATTTACGTTACATTTTCTTTTATTAGTGCTAAACCGTTTTATAGGAAAACTATAATCAAATTGTCAAAATTATATCGTAAAATTTATCTAAAGCGATATTAGGGCAACTTTGGGTAAGCACATCTTGCCAATTTTGATTTTGTAGATAGTTAAGAAAACGATTGGTGTTTTCCATACTAAAATTTCTGCGGTATGCATATTTATTTTCTTTTTTGATTTGTTTTTCCACCTTAACTGAGAAAATTTGTGAGAAATGGTCAGACAAAAATAAATCAACACAAGATCTAAAATTAGAAATATTTGAGGTGATAAGAAAATTGTCTAAGCACGAGCTAGAGATGCGGGTCACGCTTGTTGGCGAGTTAACAGTAATATAGAGATCGAAACAAAACAGACGATCTCTGAAATTCGTGGTATGACTTAAAAAATTTGTTAAAATCCTCACCTATAATAATAATTGTTTTACCCATATTAAACAGTTTGTTAAGTAGACCATTACATAGATTTAAAAATACTTTAAAATCTCCAGAAGGAGGCCTATACATTGCAAGGACTAAAATTTTATATTATGTAAGTTCTACACAGCAGCATTCTATAACACCTTTTTCACAAAATTCACCAACAGTATAAATACTAAAATTTGAGCTAAACTCTTTGTTTAAGTATATGGCGACACCACCATGCTTAATATTTTTCCGACAAAAAGAGTCGATTAAAGTAAAATTGCTCAATTTCATAGCATTTAATTGTTCATCATTTTGCCAGTGTTCCGAAAGCAGAAGTATATCACAGTTATACATATGACTGTCTCAACTTCTATTGAATTCTTCAGTGATTGTATGTGAAGGGCGACTTAAATTTAATGTAATGAGCAGCTAGTATTTTATTCATCGAAGATAATTTATGTATTAATTCAGATACCATCGAGCGAAAGTACTGAAAGTCATGTAGAAGAATTAAAAATTATTTTCAAGACTTACTTAGTTTTGAAAATAATTTTTCACTTTTCTCATAATGACCCCTATAATAAATAATTAAAGTAAAAATTTTACAATAAAACGTAATTATACAAATAAATCAAATAATTGTTCTGTAGAAACAAGCCATAGTTTCTAATTATTCGAATACACAAAATAAATATTAGCATAATGCCTCCAACTGCACCAAATTTCCATTTTAAAAAACTTAAAGATAATCTAACCTTTCGAATTTAATCCTTGCGAATTATATAATTTCTTAAAAAATCTCACAAATTTGCTTAATCATTTGCCATAAATAAACAGCCTAGGGTACACGTAGAATCTAACACAATGAGATGAAAGCGTATAACAATTCTATGAAAAAGTAATCTCTTTTAAATGTCATTTGCAATTGTAATTCATACTGTTGACGATCTTATAAAAATTAGTTAGAAACATATTTTCACATAACAAGCTCTTGTAATATTTTTTGCAGGTTTAAAGGAACCATTAAGTCGTACAACAAAGTTATTCAGCCCAACATTTTAGCAACCTCTTTGCACTATATTCTAGAAGAAAATAATATTAAATTATTTACAGAGGTTAGAGGTCAGAGGTATTTCTAATAATCAAACACCCATAAAAGAAAAACGCAATTCAGCAAAGGCGCCAATCAAAATTATTGTTTCAAATCCATTTAAAAATACGCTGTGGTTCGCGCAACCAAATTTCCAATCGCAATAGAATAATTTCCAAACTCCGAAATTCCCCATCGGGTTTATAAACGTGCAGCCAAGAACAAATCATCCACAACACAGGTTTTCCATGAGTCAACAAACTTTCAGAAGGCCACAAAATGTACGAAAACCGGGACAAAATGGCCAACATCAAGCGAAAAGCACACTCATCAGTATTTCAGTGAGAAACACCTTCAGGAGGCTATCAAATCAATATACATCTAATTTACATGCACAAGCCGAATTTCTGATCAAAAGAATTAATTGTTCAATATTGAATACGAGAACATTCAAGAAATGCGGAAGTAACAACAAATATTAAGAGTACTTGTAGATTACCGAGCTCGGTAGCGCAGTAGGCCAGAACGTTAAGTGACAAACGTAGCTGGTTTATTGCCTATCCCGAGTTCAAATCTCAGTTTCGATTATGGCAATGTCGAAGGCTTTGGTTGTGTGTCAGCGTTTT
The DNA here is from genome assembly GCA_029963845.1 of Rhamnusium bicolor. NCBI lineage: Eukaryota > Metazoa > Arthropoda > Insecta > Coleoptera > Cerambycidae > Rhamnusium > Rhamnusium bicolor. The sequence goes on from JANEYF010001016.1 coordinate 105,214, forward strand.
TTTTTAACTATGTAAACCCTGTAGGAGCAGCTTTGGCTTTGGTTTGGGGGTTGTCTAATTTATGTGGTGTGTTTTATGTTTTGTGTTTTTTTTTATTATGATTGAAATCAAGAATACCAAGATTACGAAAATTAAAAATTTTCCAATACCCCCGACTCTAATTTCTATACCTAATCGAATTTATTATTTAATCCGATACAAAATTGGGTAGTTCCCAATTTAAAAATAAAAAATCCTCTTTCAAAATTATTAATTGACACAGCTGCAACAAAATCATCTATTAATCTCACCTGAAAATTGCTGAAAATTATTATTGAGGAACCTTTATAGTTTCGACAATTTTTCCACAAAATAAACAAACAGTGAATGCTTATTCCTAGATTTAAAAATTTGTAACATCAAAATTAAAAATTTTATTTGTTTAAATTCCAAAATATTTTTAATAGCTAGGGCTTAGATATAAAAAAATGTACATATTCAGTTGGATTTTAAAAATTCAAAGTTTAAAATGCCCCATAAGCATTTAGAAATAAAATACTATTTATCAGATACAAATTCAAATTTCTATGCTAACATAAAATATCATACGGAACAAAGACTGAATATTCTAATTACCACAAAATCATGCCTCATCGAGAAATTCAAAACTTTGAAATAATAATTTAAGCTCACCCATCAAATAGAAATGGCATCCGAGAACATCCAAACAGCTTTCAATGTAAAAAATGGCCGTTACGAGTACATTATAATGTCTTTTAGACTTAAAGAAACTCGAGCGACTTTTCAACGCGCGATATTCTTAAAGGTTTCCAACATAGCATGCGTCTTGTGTACATGGATGGCATTTACACGTATTTTTGTCTGTCTCTCTTCAAGAGAACATTAATAATAATTTATCAAAATTATTCCAGGCCTGCGGGAAACTAATTTCAAAATTCAATTAAATAAATCTAAATTTCTAAAAAGGGAAGTACCTTTCTAGGCCATATAATAACAGCAGACGAAGTGAAATATAACCTAGACAAAATTATAGCTACTTTAAATTCTCCAGTTACCCAAACCACTAAAGAAATAAAAGGATCTTTAGAATTTATAGGTTATTACTGTAAATTTGTAAAGAACTTTGCAGTTAACAAAATCTTTAACACTTTGTCTAAAGAAGGGTTTAAAAAATGGACATACGAAACATTTCTAAAATATTTTGATGAATACAAACATATTTTAACTAGCAACCTGATACTACAATACCCCGATTTCTCATCAGGGATAGTTGTAATTTCGCGGTAGGCGCGATATTTTCGCAAAGGGTGATCGGAAATGAAAACCCAATAACATACGCCTTTTGAACGATTAACAGTTCAGAACAAAACTAGTTGAAAAAGTGATTCTTGTGTTTTTATATGGAATCAGATATTTTAGGCCATACCTACATGGACGTAAATTTAAAATAATTACAGATCCTTAGAGTGGCCTATGAATCTAAAAGAACTAACTTCTTGATTAATTAGGTGGAGATTAAAACTCGAGGGATTTCATTATGAAATTAACTATAAATAAATACGAACGCGAACACCCTTGAAATACATACCAAAGAAATTTCAGATCCGAACGCTAACTCTTCTGAGATAAATAGTCCATATGACCATTACTAACTGGAGAACCCAAAAACGACTATATTTCTCTAATAAATAATCTAGAAAAACCACTACATTTATCCTAAAACAGTAATTTACTGACAACAATTAATCTTTACCAAACAATACTGACACTGACGGAATACGGAACCCTGATAACAATGACGAAAATCAGTCTAACGATACTGTTCATGCAAGTATCGAAAATCATATCCAAACGATCAATATGTCTAAAGAATCTTAAAATTTTTTTATAATAATCAAGTTTCCCTTATATTCTGAAAAATAACTCTATATCTTATTATTTTAAAAGAATTTTGACAAAAATAAATAGAACAATCGGGAATAATGAACTTCCTAAAAAACTATCTGAATCCCAAATTAACATAATATACATAATTATTTAAATCAAACGAATTCTAGTCCGAAGTTTGTAATATTATAAAAGATACATTCAAAATTTCACCTTATAAACTAGTCAAATATTCTAGAAGATATGACTGACGAACACAGATAACAAGAAATTATTATCCATCATCACGAAGGTAAAATCAATCATCATGGAATATCTGAAATATTACAGAAAATTAAACAAAACCACTATTCGCCCGCCTTAAACACAGACGTAGACGACAGAATAAATAACTGCGATTTATGTCAAATTAATAAGTATGATCGTAACCCGATAAAATAAAAGTATTCACCAACTCCTACTACAGCAAAAAAAAACATTTGAAATAATACACGTTGATACATTTCAGGCTTTGAATAAAAAAATTTCTAACTATTATAGATACATTTTCAAAATATGGACAAGCCTGTCCTTTAGAAACGCTGAACGTAATGAATGTAATTAAAAACTTTTTAAATTTTATGATACATCACGATACACCACTTAATATAATTTCTGATAACGCAACCGGAATCAAATAATCTTATGTCGGAATTTACTAAATTACGAAATTTTGACATACGTTATAAAACCCCCTAACTCCACAAAACAGTAGAAATAAAGAAAGATTTCTTTCTATACTCATAGAATATATTTTAAAATCGAAACAACTCAGCAAAATATCTATAAAAATTTAATGCCTTATGCAATATTTATGATATAAGCCAAAAAGCCAAAAGCCCATAAATATTGTTAATACATACAATCCAAAAGTTCTGTTTGACATAGACGTATCCAACATTTTACTAAATAATTGCATGGAAAATCACAAAGGAAAGACAAAATTAATCTATCAACAAATTCATGAGAATTCACAAAAACATAAAGAGAGAAAACTACTGATAAACGTAACTAATCTATGGAAAAATAAATTGATATTCAACCAAAAACAAAAATTCATAAAAAAAATTACCCCCAGGATCAAACTATTGCGTAAGTGGACCTCTGAAATCGTTTAGAACACAATACTTAAACAATCTGCTGACACATCAAAACAACATATTAAACGTTCAAAACAAACTAAGCAACCTTGTTACACTGGCGAGGCTTCAGCAAGCAAAGATAACTAATCTCTCAAAAATCCAGGTATCCCTAGTATTGCTAAAATAAAAACATGTAATCACATGTTTTTACATTATCTCGATTTAAAACCTGTACACTGCGAAATTAACACCTTGAAAATCCATAATAATCAAATTAAAAACCAATCAATGACAGTTCAAGCCACCCATATTTCCTAGCACTAGAAAAAATAATTCATCAAAAATGTTCATCAGTATACCCTGTTAAAAGGCGAAAAAGTGGTTTAATAAAATGTATTTGGAAATATAATAAAAAGCGTATCTGGTAACCTGGTCCAAGCGGATACCGATAGAATTAATCAAGCAATATATCACTTACAAAACCAAAATGTAAATAAACTTAATCAAGAAATTTCTCTTATTACCAAAATAATTGATAATTTCTATCATTCAATATGTTTAATTTGACACAATCAAAATATCACCGCAGATGGATCAATTCTATTAAAAAGGATCTTACTTAATTTTCGAATTCAATTCAATAATTATTTACAAGTCGAAAATATCTTTGATTAACTAAACCTATATTTAAATATTATAGTTCAACAACTAACTGACATAGAACACGTTCACAAAATTAAATACACATTGTTAAAATTGACGACCTAGAATCCATCGTAAATACTTTAACAAATAATCACCCTGTAAAGCAGCTCTTATATACAAATAAAATTAATATTCACAAGTGTTTTGAAATATTAGAAGTAAAAGTTTACTATTCAGACATAAAATAATATTTACACTAGAATTTTCAATATTACACCCTGAACGCTTTTTATACTATCATTTATATGCAATCCAAATCCGAATCTAACATTATAATTATATCTTCCAAGATCTACCTGGAAATGAACGACAACTTTTACCAATTCCATCCGATGCAATGCAAAGATCGGTGTAAAATATCATGCAAAGAAAGTCTACTAATTATCAGAAAAAAATGACTGCATGTTTCGATTATTACAGTTTAGTCAAGAAGATAATATATGTACCCATGTTACATTAAAATTAATACACTCCATCATCGAACAAATATCCGTATCCTACCGAAAATCTAATCCACTTGTAAAACAACAGATTTCGCTCTATTACAAGGTACATATTTATTTAATTTACCTTCAAAATGCAGCTTCAAAACAACTGATTATATTTATTCAAACGGATAGGAAACTATCAAAGGACAACCTCAACTGTCACCAGAAATAAAAACAACTAAAGCACAAATCAACAACACTATGGAACTCACACTTCTCGTAGAACACTTACTCCTAGATAAACTCCCGTGTGGAGTATTCTGTCCTTTATCAAGCGCGTCCCCGGGTAGTTGGAGAAAAAACCCCCGTGGACCAAAACAGACGTGTGATCCCTGCGACAGAAGGACACGATTGGGGAATCTCGAATTTTAAAAATGCATTACCCCAGGTGGGTAGGAAATAGTTTCCGGAATCCTACACCACGTAAGTGGTCTGTCTCACGGATTCTGGAGGGGAGGGCAAAAAGCGACAGCCAAAAGATCGGAAGGCATCAAAATGGCTGATGGACTGGTGGAAAAAGGGTCACAAATTACTGACCCTTTCAAGAGATACAGTATTCTAGAGATAACTCCTCCTTGTGTAAAAAGCGCCTCCTACGACTTTCTGCCACAGGATAACGAAAGTTTGGTAAACATTGTTACGAAAACTGCACCCAGTACGCACAACAGCTAAGACGACGTAGTTTTCGATCATCGAAACACTCAGCGAGATGCTGAAATGTAGGAGATGGCGAGTGATCAAAAATCTCTCAGAACGAAGCGACGAACTTGATAGAGAAGAAGACGAGCAAGTAGATAAATTGAAAATTATTCTCAAAAAGATGGAGGACTTTTGTAAACTACATAAGAATATGCACCGCAGTATTAAGGATGGGCTGGAGGAGCGCGAGATGCGGCTGATCACCTCACGTTCACTAGAGATTCCCGAAAACGCGCGTTACAATAGTTCAATAAGACGGCAACGAAAGAACTTACAAGAAGCACAGCTGTGAAAGAAAGAACGATTCGAACGGCAAGTCGCAGAGCACAAAATGCCAACTTTGAGAGCAGCGATCGGAAACAAACGAGGGAACCTACTGCAAGCCTGGCAGATAAAGCTTCAGCTCTACTTATGGACAAGAAGAAGAAGGGGAAGATGACCCTGACGGCTGAATCCTAGCTCAGCGCAGAAGACATAAGAAAAGGGAAAACGCTACCGCCACAGGAGAGACAAAAACACCTAAAACGGTTAACTCCTAAACAACGAAACCAGAAGAGGGCGAGAAACAACACGCTTAGAGGCGGTACTGATAAAGCCTTTGGCTGGGAAAAAGACCGCAGATAAAGAAAAATTTAGCAGCGCACTCAAGGAAGCTGTGAGCCAGATAGGAAACGTGAAAAATCTCGTACCGAGAGGAATCGTCGACATTAGAGATTTGGACGCCGTAACAGATAAATATGACATCAGAAATGTGGTAGAACGAGACTTAAAAGACACGGCAGGACCGGTAAAAGCGCGAATGTCAAAACTCTATAGGGGGCAGAAAACGGCCATAGTCGAAAAGAATGAGCTGGGAGTATCCAAGCTGCTGAAGAGATTCAGAATTAAAATAGGATGGGTAAACTGCAGAGTAAGGCAATGGCTGCTGGTACCACGCTGCTATAGATATCTGAGTTACAGCCACCAGTCCACTGGTTGTAAGAGTCCAGATACAAGCAAACTCTGCTGCAAATTTGGCAAAAAAAGATCACAGAGCAGCAGCATGTGGTGAAAGACCGTGGTGTGTCGTATGCACCGAACGAAAAGACAAGGAACCTGTCGACCACATCTGGCAGCTGTAGAGTCTTCAAGGAAGCACTCGGAATGGTAAAAACACCACGAAATATCACAGCTACTGCAAGATAATATGAACAGGAGCAAAACGGCAGCCAACCTTCTTACACAACTTAAGTATGAAAAGAAGGTCGACATACTGTTGATATTCGAACAATACCGCAACATGGACAGCCCGACTTGGTTCTCGGACCTCACAGGCACCGCTGCTATCTGGGTACCAGATGCAAGCAGAGCACATATCGAGAACCATGGACGTGGCGACGGCTATGTTTGAATTAGGAGCGGAAGGGTTACTTACGTGAGCTGCTACTTCTCCCCAAACCAAAGAATAGACGACTTCCGAGCAAAGTTGGATTCCCTTGAGGACATGGTTCAAGGATTAGAAGGAAGTACAGTAGTCGCTAGCGACTTCAGTGGAAAATCTGTGGAGTGGGGTATGACCTGGACTGACACAGGGAGGATGGTGACCGATATGGCGGCCAGACTAAATTTAGTTTTACCAAACACCGGGACGTCGACGACCTTCAGACGGACTAGCTATAGGCAAACCATCATAGATATTACCCTGGCAATGGAATGCATTGCAGCTGAAATAGCCAACTGGCGTGTGCCAGTGGATTACACAGCTAGCGATCACCAATACATAAACTTCCAGATGACTGGGATCCGGAAGGCACAACGAACCAACGCGTCTAGGCCACAAATATGGAACGTCGCGAAAATGGACGTACACAATTAATTCTCCGCGGTGATATGTAGCGATTACGCAGAAATGGCTAGAACCGCTGGCGAAGGTGAGAAAAAGGAAAATGCCAAGAATCCCCATAATACTGAACATGACGGTTGGTACGGAGGTGCTTTAAACCAATAGCGCTGTAAAGTACCTGAAAGTGACACTCGATACCAAGCTGACCTACTGGGAATAAATCCAGCGCATGACATATAAGGCAGCAGCAACGACAACTACCCTTAGCATTAATCTGATAAATGTAGCTGGCCCTAGAGCGAGCACGCGTAGGCTACCAATGTCCACGACCCAATCAATCCTACTCTACGGAGCGGAGTTCTGGGCGTATGCACTAAGGGTCGAAAAAAACAGGAAACGCCCGGCTGCGGTACAGAGAAGAGGAACGCTAAGAGTGGTGAGTACCTACCGCACGGTTTCGGAAACCGCTGTCTTGGTAACAGCAGGAACACCTCTGATTGATCTGTTTGACAAGAGCGCAAGAGAATCTTTTCTAGGAGGGCGGAGATAGACAGAGACAGAGTGAAAAAAGAAGACAGATCCCGTATCATGGATGAGTGTCAGGGGTGTTGGGATGCCGAATCCAGAGGTAGGTGGACTGCCAGATTAATAAGGGGGATATCAACATGGCCAAACCGCTGATACGGCGAAGTAAAGCATTACTTAAAGCAGTTCTTGACCGGGCATGGCTTTTTTTATCCTATATGTACAAGATGAGAATAAGAGATAACCCAGAATGTGTATACTGTGAGATGGGAAAAGAGGACGATGCATACCAAGTTCCTCGAATACGACAGATGAACGCGGGAAAGATCCTTGAAATGACGGTGGGTGTTCAAATGACACCCGACAACATCATAGATAACATGCTACGCAGCAGAGACTACTGGGACGCGGTAGCAAGACCTGTAAAAGTAGTGCTCCATCAAAAGAAAAAAGAGGAGCCGTAAGCACGACGATCACCCTTAGTCCCGAACCCCTAATCACAAATGTGGACGGAGGACGTAGGGAAACGACGAAAGATAGATGACATCACAAGGACGGAAATGGATCAGACTGAAGTAATGCGAAAGCGGTTCCGGTCTGATCTCTCTTCGGGGAGGGATTTCAGGAGGGCCTCTCAGGTTAGCTAACGCGCCGGCTACGCCCTCCAAAAAAAACCTAGATAAACTACTTACGCTCAAGAAGGAACAAGAAGTTATAGTCTATCTATTTGAAAGAAGGTATCGAGACAGCCCATTATTAGACTGCTCCCCTTAATATTATAGATCAAGTACCTTTCTTTCGCAAGATAGCCTAAGTAACATATAATGGTGTATTTATGGTGTAATATACGTACTTTTGGTATATTTTTGGTTTTGGTGTATAATTTGTAAATACATTTATTAATATTATACATAATTTTTCCCCCATTTTTCAATGACTCAATAGATTATAACACATTTGCAATTTTAAAATTAAAACAGCTATATTTTTGACATAAAAATTTGTTGGAATGAGGTTCCGAAATATTCTGGTTATTTTCAAACGTTTAATTTACGTATATTTTTTTGATATACCAGTAAATTACATTTATCGCGAGGACATTTCTACGTACGCTAAACCTAGATTCGTACAATTGGTAACGATTTTGATACGTTTATTATACGAACCTGTGTACTTGAAAGGTTATGTAAAGACTCCTCGTGAACAGAAAGAAGTACAAGACAGAACAGTTGTACTTTCACTGCTAGCTATCTAAGCAACCTACTCTGCACTATATGCGACGAACACCACCGAAGACACCCAATGAGAACCCATAGTTCACAAAACCTTCAGAGCTGAGCTGCCATATTTTCATTCTGGCGTAACATTTTATTTAGTAAACTTGTAGTTAAAGTATTATCTGATTATAAATAATTTTAATTATCAATTGAAATAAAAATTTAATTTTTGTGTTGAAATAAATAAATATTTTTTAAAACTGCTACGTTAACAGCCATGATTTAAGATGCGGTAAATAAAAGCTGACGGGGAACAATTAAGAGACCAAGGTTGGCATAAAGACGAGGGTTAGCTTTAAATCAGGGTTACTCTAAAGCCGCAACATCTGACCAGACTAAACTCGGTCATCGAAGAGGAAATTTCGGAAAATGCAGATATCTGACAGATCAATTGTGCCGTGTATAAACTCGCGAAAAAAATTCTTTCCTTGTGGGGTTGAGGAAACTAACGACGTATGCATAAGATTAAAAACAAAATACATTCGGTCAAACAGCAGGCTTCTCGTATCCAGAGTGTGATGGAATACATAACATCGGGTAAGGCATATACACCAAAAATCTGACGTATAGCAGCCGAACTAGGACATCAACGTAACACTCTACATTTGAGTGTGTTATATACCATCAAGCACCATTGTCTAAACAGAATTCGAGCACTTATGACTGTTAAAAATATTATTATTATTAAAAGTATTTGGTGACGTCGCGTCGGATAAACGTATTTTCTCTCCATAGTCACCAACAGGAAATTTTAAGGAACATTTACGCAAATTTTATAGCATGGTATTTATTTGATAAGCCTTATGCAGTCGCACCTTAATTATTAACGTCATCGTACAAATCAGAGAGGAGTGATAAGTTCTTCGTACAAAATATGTCATTTTTGTCATTGAATTTATTTAAATCGACACCCGAAGATTTAAATTCGCTGGACACAGTACATGTCTTCCTAAAACAAAATAAGTGGGGGAAACTTGGGTAGTGTCGTGTCTGGCCAATCTTAGGATTTGATCAATTTCAGCCTCAATCTCTATGGAGTGTCTATAAAATGTAAGATGAAATCGCGTAACTAGCAAATGCTTGATCTTTTCAGTAGGATTTGGGGATGACATGTCACGTTAATTCAAATTAGTAATTGGTGGCTACAAATATTTTTGTATAGAACTAAAATCCATTTTCGGGATAACTATTTCATTGACGCCAAAAGTAATAAATACATATTCTCTTAAAAGCTTAACATGAACTGATTACATCGATTTCGGCCAATAATGAAAATGTATAATATTCATTTACATCATTTTTGATATACTCAGATCGTGCATTTGTTGCAAGATTTGATCAGGTTTTCAGTAGGAACTACTAATTTCCAATCTGGGATATTAGAAGTAACAGACAAAGGTGAAGGAAGATGTTTATTGAGAAGCTCATTTTCAGCTTTAAAGTTGGGATAATGATCAGGAAATATCCTGATGACTTTAAAGTTAAAAATGAGCTTCTCTATAAACACTTAAAACATATCACAATACCACTTTTGAGATTTCCATTTTTGAATAGTAAGAGAACTAATATAACGAGAAAAGACGTCAGCTACTACGTTTTAACGGCTAGGACGTTTTGCATCGAGAGAAAAGTAAATCAGGGGCATAGACACAAACACCGTCGAGACTAGTGCTCTGTTAATTTCCGCAAGCGGTGTAACCAAGTAAAGAACAATCTAAAATAATGGTAGAGTCCATCAAGATAACCTCGATATGTTTTTATGCCAGAAATAACTCCCGACAGTTTCTATTCTGTGGCTAAATACTTGCGGCGCGTAGTGCGTAAGTTTGTACGAAAGTTAGGTGAGGCAAAAACCGCAGCTTAGGCGATACCAACTCGAACTTAGTAATAGCATTTTCTACTTCAGGAGTCCACACTAGAAGTTGACCCTTCTTTCTAATGCAGCAGTGACGTAGTTTTAGCAGCACAGTAGAGAATTTCTTGATAAACCGTCGATTATACGAAACTAAACCTCTTAAAAGTTTGTTAGTAGTGTTAACGGACGCGAGAAAATGTGCAATTGCTGAAACTTTATCGGAATCAGTATGAAGCCCTTATTGATTACAATAAAACCGAAGAAAGATAATGAAGGTCGACATAATTCACATTTGGACAAATTAATAATAAAACAGACTCAGATAATAAAGAAAGTAATGAAGTGACTTCAAAGATAGAGGGCAATATCAACAAGTAAACAAAAACTTGGTTATTAGGTCTGATCCCAAAATATGTTTCATTGTTCTCTGTAAAATTTGAGAGCTATTGGACAGACTAATTGGTAATACGGGAAATTCAAATAGATTTTGCAGAAAAGCTTTACATAAATCGGAAGTAGGATATTGTACATCTCGACAGCGGCTGATTTTATTTTATGCCCATCAAAACAAGCACGCGTTGCACCGTTCTTTTATGGATAAATAAAATTGACGATAACCAGCGTGATTTGGGGGTTGAACAACCCCGAGCCGAGCATTTCATTTACTTCTAGGTAAGGATGTTATTGCATAGCTGGGGATAACATATACTCGTTGTTTAAAAGGTCCACCGTCATCTGTTTCTATATAATGTTCGATTAATGTACCGTCCAAAGTAGACTAAATCTTCAAAATGGGCAATAGTTTATTTATGGCCAGAGTGTTAGAATGCAGAACGGGAATCACGAAACTGAATATAATTTATCAAAGAAATATCATTATTTTCGGCAAAAGACCAAATATTGTTGAGAAAGTTAAATCATATTTGAAATTTGCTCCAAAGTCAATTCCTGGGTTGAGTTGTAGAGTAAATGACTATTTTATATTATTAGTGATATTATGTACTCAGCACCTGCAGAAAAGAATCATCTTGAAAGACGGTGAAAAGCGTACCAAATATCGTGATTTACGATATGAGTTTCAAGCGTACCCAGGCTACTCAAACATCTTCACCAGTCATCATCTTGGTTGTCCATTAATAATCGGTGTGTATTCGGAGGGTTAATGCCTACGCTATGGGTGGCCAACCGTTTTCTAACTAGTGCCTCTATAGAAATCACAAATCTTGTTCGTGTCACTTGTACGTAATATGGAGACTTAAAAACACATTAAAAGCACAAATATACTTGCATATTGCTCTAATTCTATGTACAATCAGATTAATTAAAATATAAATTTTAAAGCAGCAAATTTACGAATACAACAACAGCAAAGATATTAATACCTTTAAAATTAGGATTTAATAACTAATGTGGTTTTTGAATTTGGACGTTTTTTATGATGGCATCTGTTTATCATTAACTTTTGAAGAAGCAAGCGAAAATAGTCGGTTCAAATAAATATCAGTTAAATTTGAACGATACTTAGTTTTTACTATATTCATAACAAGAATATCTGTTCGCAAACATATATTGCGCCATTCCTGAAACAGTATCTGTGTCATGTCATGTAATTTGAAAAATCACTCATTGGCAGAAATTTCCAAAATTTATTAAAATGTTGATTAGTTGTAGAAGGAATTATGTCCTTATGCTTGCTTTTAAATACAGTATGATGTTGCAGCTCAATAATTTCCGTTTGATTTCGGGAGAGTAATGGTTTAGGTTTTCAACAGTAATTAAAAAGGGATTTGTAAAAAGTTAAAAATTTTTCCTATCTCCCTGGAAAAGAGCAAATCTAGTATTAAATGAGATATTCAACCGTTTTATGAAGTTTTTCAATGTATCGTACTTTGTTGCTTCATCAAATTTGCTCGCTAGCTCTTGCTTCGTATGAAGTGAGTCAATCTTTTTTGTATAAAATCATTAGGAAAAAGCACACGTTAGCCAATAAAAGAATATACAAAGTCAAATAATGTTGGAAAAATACAATGTTTACCTTGTAATTGTACATTCAAATTGTTCAAATGTTATATCTGTAATAAATGCCAGATCCCACAGCCACTCTTCATTCTTGAGAAGTAAGCATTCATAGGGAGTAGGTATGGCATCACTTGAGCCAGCCCCAACCCCTCTAATTTGAGCCCTTCAGCCAATGAGGGCGCAGATAGGAAACCGGCGGGAAATTCAAATTCGCGAAGTCCGAAGCACTTCCGGTTTACCAGGGGAAATTCAAAGTCGAGACCCACCAAAGCACTTCCGGTCTACCGGCGGGAAGTTCAAATTCTCCTCAGGAGTCTCGTTTCCCGCGAAACCCAGGGCCCCCCTAGAGCCCACGACAATCGTCTGGTCTTATCGGCTGTCGAGCACACCCGCTCCTTAGTATTAAAAAAAAAATCAGAGAAAAAAAGTTCTATAACGTAAAAAATTATACGTATAGTAGCTCAACAAGGAAAAAGCGAATTATTCAAAACAAATAAGCTCAAAGTACATAAGAAAAATCGGACAGATACAAGTTCTTTTAAGAAGAAACTGGATGCTGCGCTCCGGTTAATTATCAATAAAACGATAAGCGCGCCCGAGATAACATACCTTTGGACCGAACAAAATATCACTCTACTAATAAATTAACGAATATCAAAAACATTATAAGCTATGTAATGTATACTTGCAGAGTTTTATCAGAAAGTGACAATGCAAAAGCCAAAATAAGTAGTACATACCCTTGACAAATATCACAATACGCAGAAGCTGCTGTAAACGAATATCAAAATGCATTATTTTCATCGAAAATGTATCACTTTTATTATTATTAATGTAAGCGACTGGACTGAACAGAAAATATCACACAGAAGAATCTTAAGCTACCAACAAAAAGTATATCAGTAAAAAGTATATCAAATCAAACAATTTACAAAATGCATTATTTAATCAGCAACAATAATGTCCGAGCATATATCACTTTTTACTAAAATTATTTAAGTTTTAACAGGAAGTGATAAACCCCGCGTGAAGCAGAGAGTGACGTCACATAATATTATAGATAGAAAAGCGTTGGTTATAACTGACAGTGACGTCATAGATGCCACACACAACCTCGTTAAATAAATTTACATACTGACAAGAAGCTACTAATAAATTTTCGATTAGCAAAAGCATTATAAGTTATGTAATGCATCGTTGTAAAGCTTTAACAGGATGCGAGCCTAAAAGTGTATACCTTATTATACATGAACAAAGAATCACAATATCACTTTATTATTAAGTTTAACATTAGGTGATTACACAATTTGTGATATGAAGTGAAGCTTCAAATGTTTGTATAATTGAAAATTCCCATGCTATAACAGGACAAGAGATTAAAACTTTGAAACAAATCATTTTCTAAAATATAAGCAAATATAAAAATGAGTATAAAAAAATGATAAAAACTAAGTAGCTTTCTGGTGATAATGATCATCACTCTGTAGGGAAATAAGGAAGCGATGGTGAGGATGATGTAGAGGATTCCAGGCTATAACAGAATAAGAGATTAAAAAGTTTTAAAACAAATCATTTTCTAAAATATAAGCAAATATTTTTATATAAAATGAGTGTAAAAAAACTAACTAACTTTCTGTACACGGCCACTCTGTAGGGGAATACGCAGGTGAGGATTTCAGGCTATAACAGAATAAGAGATTAAAAATTTTAAAGCAAATATTTTTATATAAAATGAGTGTAAAAAAAACTAACTACCTTTCTGCACATAGCCACTCTATAGGGGAATACGACGGTGGTGTCGAGGTTACCAGGCTAAAACAGAATAAAAAATTAAAAACTTTTAAAACAAATCATTTTCTAAAATATAAGTAAATATATAAAATGCATTGATATTGTAAAAATTAACTAGCTTTCTGCACCCTGCACTTCTGGCTGATGCGGTATTAAAAATGTCGCAGTGGAGCGGCGTCGACCCAGAGATTTCCAACATACTATAACAGGATAAGAGATTAATAACTTTTAAAACAATCAATTATCAATATTTTTCTAAAATATAAGCAAATATATAAAAAATGTGTGTAGAAAATAATAAATGAACTAACCTTAAGCTTTCCTCCCACAGAGGTAAAAAATCACAAGGTGAAGTGGGCTAAAATAGAATATGAGATTAAAACTTCATTAAAACATTCAATATATCAATATTTTTTTCTAAATGTATACGCAAATATATAAAAATGTGTTTATAGTGTAAAAATCTAACTACCTTTCTGCACACAGCCACTCCGAAAGTGGTGGTGATGGGGTTTCCGGACTATAACAGAACAAGAGATTAAAACTTCATTAAAACAAACAATATATGGAAATTTCTTTATATATAATGATTGTAGTATATCAATATTTTTCTAAGAATATAAGCAAATATATTAAATGAGTGTAAAAAATGATTAAAACTAACTACTCAGAATTGAAAGTCTCATGACAAGTTCTAATTTGTTTAAAAATATATATGTATAAAATATTAAGAAATATTATAGGACACTTACTCTTCCCGAGAGTCCACACTCATGTCCTCATCACAGTTAGGGCACCGCACGAACATCTCATCTACAATATTATTAGTCATAGTAGCGCACACCAAGTTGAAATAATGGGGAGCAACGGCTATTTATATAGAAATTTACAGGGATTATCAAAGCACCGAAAGGAAATTTAAAAAAAAAATGTAATCGGGGACATCCGCAATAGAATCCTATCTCCTAGAAGTTAATTTATTATATCATAAGGAAATAAAACTATGTTATTGCAAAAAGGAAATATAACAGTACGTTGTGACAAATTTGTGGTTCGAAGGATGTTGATAGGTCGGAGGAGCTCTCCACCGCTCGCTCATCTCAACCACTTATCAAACTTGCCGCCAAATATTGTATACGAAAAAAAATATGCAAAATTGCATCTACCTTTCTTCACTTTTCTATAGTTTACCAGCATGTGGCAGTTGGTATACACAGTAAAATCGTATATAGAAATTGTTTAGAGGTAATGCTTTATTAACAAAATTAATAGTTACAAATAATAATACTATCGCCTAAGAATCACAAAAGGCGTATTTAACAATAGATTTTTGATTTGTAGAAATACACTTTCATCAGTGCAATTAATCCCAAAGAGACTCATTTCAAAGTCGCCGGCACTTAATAATTTGTTCGAAAACTCATTATATTCCTGTATGTGCTATTCCTGAAAAAGTACAAGTTCCCATTGGTACATCTGAATGCTCCTGTCACTTCTGTAGGTAATCCAAGAAAAAGTTCGTCAATTAATCCTCGTGTTTTAGGTTGAAATTAACATTCATCACTTTCCACATAATGGTTTTTATTGTAGAAAATGTACGTTTTACCAGAATATGTGATGAATACAGCATTTATTTTTCCGTCTTTAGAAATCCCCAATTTTTCGATAGATCCTTTAGCATAGCATAATAGTAAAACCGGGGAAATCAAGCAAATAAAATAAATTTCCAGTAATGACCATAATATCTCCAGAAGGCCTTTGGTAAATGTGAGAAATCGGAGAAAAAGGTAAATAATCTCAAATTTGTATACGTTTTCTATATTTTCGATCGCTCAGACTTAATATCCATACATAGTTATCATCAAATATATACATGATGATTTGATGTAATCAGAAAGCTACGACCTACACACAGGTCGGGGTGCGAGGGGAGATTAGGCTCAGTGGTGGTGGTGGCTTCAGTAACTTGTATGGTTGTCATCTTATGAACTGCATAGAGACTGTATTACTACTATATCATCTCGTACTTTGAATGTGGACATTTTTTAAAAGTATATTATCGTGCTAGAGTTGTTTGTCTGTGGTCCGCTGGTAGCTGCAAAACATTCGAAAATTTCATGTAAAATTGTTTTTTTCGACCTGATTTTTAAAAGCATAATAAACCTTGATACCATTATTTGCAAATGGCAGATACTGCCATTTTAAAATTCCTATGATAACATGCGGATGTGATAATAGCACCAACGCTAATTCTGAATTCAAAATGTTTAACTCTGAACCAACGACGAGTGCCCAAGTGCCTTGTAACAGACCTATTGAATGAAAGGTAAGAGCAAATTTGTATTTAACTATTCTGTATGTTTTAATTTACTATTTCTTTATTCTGTATGTTTTATTTACTATCTTTCTAGCTACTGATGGCAGGAGCAATGAAACGAATGTGGTTTAATGGTGTGTGTTTGTGTGGAGATTCCGGATCAAGCTGGTAAGTTTCACAATAAATTTTTCTCCATTTCGCTCGTAACAGTATTTTTGAAAATTATATAATATACAATATACACACCGGGGATTATTTTTCTGCTAAAACTTCAAAAGTAGTCTTCTATATACAGGGTGTATTATTCCCACATGTGAAATTATTTTACATTTCATACATGAGATAATCGTTAATTACCTCTGGCTATAAATTTCTGATATTACAAGTTTATTCGCACTTATTAATTGCTAATATACTTAGCTTATACTCTAAATTTTTTATTAAACTGTTCAAATTATTAGATTTTTTCAGAATTATTATTGCTTTTCACTTATTCTCTAAATTGTTCAAATTATTATTTTTATCAGAAGTATTGGTGTATTCGAAATTTTTGTTAAATTGACCAAATTATTAGATTATTAATATACAAGGGCTTATTCTATTTTTGCTACAATTTCAAAGGCAGGCTTCTATATACAAGGTATATTATTCCCGCTTATAAATTTTTTTCATTTCATACATGAGATAATCGTTAATTACCTCTAACTATAAATTCCCGATATTACCAGTTTCGTTCACACGTATTGGTGTATTCTAAATTTTTATTAAATTAGTCAAATTATTATATTTATAGTAATTATTATTGCTTTTCACTTATACTCTAAATTGTTTCAATTATTATTTTTATCATTGGAATCATGGAACTTATACTCTAAATTTGTATTAAATTGCCTGTTAAATTATAATACGTAATTTCTACCTGTTTTTAGTATAAGAAACGTGTGGTTCCTCACAATTATTTGTGAAAATTTAGCTGGTGATAAATAATTCGCAGATAAACACAAAATTCAAAATAGTGAGAGTACAGAAATATATAAAATTACAATAGCCCCAAACAGCATACAATCAGAATAATATCACACAGTATATAGAAGACATTATTTAAATAATTTTTATATCGCCAAAGTTAAATATATCCAGACAGATAATATACCTGTTTTAGTATATATTTTTACTTATTGAGCTTAAAACAATTTACTGTCTTAAAAATTTACAAACCGACTTTACTTGATTGACACAGAAAAGGCATTGCTAAAATTTATTATCTAGGGAGATCTGCGAATTCTTTAAATAATTTTTTATAAGAAGCAAGAATTTACTTTTTTTTATTAATTTATTACAATCATATACAGGAAAGGTTATTGAAACATCAATTATTTAAATTTTTTTTACAATCGTGGTTTAACAATTTTGTTTACATTATAATGTATATTTTTTCTAACACTTAAAAGTGTACTCGCAGCCTTGGAGAAATAATGGCCTGTAGATTTCGTATCGTGTGTTTTCATGAAACACTGGCATCATATCCAAATCCTCCTGATTTCCCATCCTCACACGATCCGGCAGGTAATCAAATTTTGAAGTTTCTAACTCGGGCATACGATGCTTGTTTATTTTTATCGTGGGATCGTACACAACGCTGTCACACTCGTTCTAAAAATGAGGCGAAATCGGTAAAACTTTATCTTTGTGTTTATACAGCTGTGTACCACATACATGCCTGCTCGGAATATTAAACTTTAGAGCGACCTCATAAAATATCAGGGATGATGGTAAACATGCCGAGTAATATTTTTTCTTTTTAAACTCCTCTTCGACAACCCTACAGATTGTTTTCAAAATAAATTTCTTCTGCTCCTCGGAACTCATCTCGACTAGTCGCAAGATAACGATAAATTAACCATTTCGATCGTCTTCTTTTCTTAATATCCAAGAATCCAGTTGTGATGTTGGGGGTAACTACCGTAAATATTTATTCAGTAATCCCCATATCTCGCTAAGTATTTATATATACATGATATTCTAGTCTCAGACTAACGTTATTTCTTATCTGATCTACTAGGCCATTAGGATCAATATTTTCATCCCATTGAAATATATTGTTATCTGCCTTGGAAGCGAAATCTTTTTGGTCGCTGTTGCTGCTACTACGAATCTTCTTTCTTTTTGGCGTAAACGACTTTAATATAATATTCTTATATTTCCAGAATTTGCTTGGATTTAATCGAAGTATGTCCCCATATGTCCTCATGTGTGCAATAGTTAATTTCAGTATTTGTTTATAAGAGAGTATATCAGCATCGGTAAAATCTTGGGCTTCGCCTTTGTTAATAATTTAGTTAGATCTTTTGACAGAGTAAATTTGTCACCGTTTACATGGAGAACATCTTTTTTAATCATCACAGGCACTTCACCAACCATAACACTCGAATCAATATATATATATATATATATATATATATATATATATATATATATATATATATATATATATATATATATATATATATATATATATATATATATATATATATATATATATATATATATATATATATATATATATATATATATATATATATATATATATATATATATCTATATATATATATCTATATATATCTATATATATATATATCTATATATATATATATATCTATATATATATATATATCTATATATATCTATATATATATATATATATATATATATATGTTGTTTTTCAGGTTTTCGCGGGTGGTGAATGTTAAATTCGTTTTCCGGGTATACTCCCGCGTAGGTGATAGGTCCCGAGAGGGACCGTGGTTGTCTGAACGACGTTTCGGCAGAATCTCATCTGCCATCTTCAGGTTCTAACAGATAACTGCTTACTGCGGCTTCTGGTTACTCGAACTGAAATGACGTTTTCTGGATCTGGCAGTTCTTTATATACTCTACCTATGTTACGCTCTGTTGCTCTCGACTCACTCCGGGCGTCATGGTCTGCTGCACCCATCTCCTGATTTCGAGCGCGGCTTCGTGTAATCGGTCCTGTACGGGCGCGCATGCGTGTGTCTGTACTTAAGTCACGGTATGTTGCACCCATCTCCTGATTTCGAGGGCGACTCCGTGTACTTGGTCCTATTAGATTAGCTCTGGTTGGTTCCTCTTCGTGTGTTCGTTGCGTTATGTTTCTTGCTTCCTCATGGATAGTAGCATGTAATAATAGAGCAGGTTTCCATGTGGTAGGTAGTCTTTGGGTGTCATCTCGTGTATTTAGATTGTGTGGTCTTTTCTCTATTTCTATGGCCTCCCTGATGATTCTTGACTTGTAATGCTCGATATTGGCTAGTGTTTTTGTTTTGTCGAAATCAATCCTATGTCCTGTAGTTTTGACATGTTGAGCTAAAGATGATGTTCTCTCATCTTTTCTAACAGCGTTTATGTGTTCTTCGCGTCTTACACTTATTTTTCTGTTGGTCTGTCCTATGTATGATTTGTTGCAATCTTGGCAAGGTATTTCATGTACCCCTTGACTTTCTAGAGCAATTTTGGTCTTTGGATTTCGAAGAATGGTACTGATTTTCTTGTCGGTCTTAAAAGTTGTTTCTATTTTATGTTTACGTAGAAGTTTGCTTATTTTATCCGTTGTTCTTTTTATGTATGGCAGATAGGCTTTTGCTATGGGTTGTTCGGAGTCTTCTTGATTTCTCGGCCGAGCTGGTTTTGACAACTTCTGTATTCTTTGTTGTGTGAACCCATTCTTTCGCAGCGCTTTGTGAAGAGTTGACATTTCTTCTTTGAGGTTGTCTGCATCTGCTAGTCTCTGCGAGCGTGTGACTAATGTCTTTACTACTGAGTTTAGTTGTGCTGGATGGTGGTGTGACTGTGCATTTAGGTATCTGTCAGTGTGAGTGGCTTTTCTATAAACTGTGTGGCCTAGACTTCCGTCCTGCTTCTTCTTGACCAGTACGTCGAGAAATGGTAGCTGACTGTCAGTCTCTACCTCCATGGTGAACTTAATTTTGTCGTGTATACTATTCAGATGTTCTAAGAAGTTAGTGAGATTCTCTCTTCCATGAGTCCAAATCACAAATGTGTCGTCGACGTACCTTAGCCATAGGCTTGGTTTTAATGGTGCAGATTGTAGTGCTCGAGTTTCTAAATCCTCCATAAAGAGATTGGCAATAACTGGAGATAGGGGGAGCCCATTGGGGCTCCTTCGGTTTGTCTGTATCGTTGCTCCTTGTATGTAAAATAGGTATTATTTAGGCAATGTTGAGTTAGCCTAAGAATATGATCTGCTGGATGATATTTTCGCTTGATGATGTCGAGTGACTCCTCTACGGGTACGTTGGTGAACAAGGATATGACATCGAAGCTCACTAGAAGATGTTTCGCTTGGACGGTCTGATTTCTTAATAACTCAATGAAATGGTCTGCATTTTTCACGTAGGATTTAAGTTCCTCGGCAAACGGTTGTAGTTGTCTGGCTAAGTGTCTTGCTAACTGCTGTGTGGGTGACCCTATTGAGCTAACAATTGGTCTTAGTGGAGCTGCTTCTTTGTGAATCTTTGGTAGGCCATAAAATTTGGGACATCTTGAAGACTTCTCTCGCGGGATGATCTGGTTCTGTGTCTCTTTGTCGATTGGACTGGCTTTGATTTTGGCTTTTGTCGTCTTCTCCAGGTAAGTAGTAGGATCTGTGGTAATAAGCTGATATGCAGTGTCTCCTAGTAGACTTTCTATTTTTGTATGATAATCGTCGCTGTTCATCACTACTGTTGCGTTTCCTTTGTCTGCGGGTAAGATTATGATGTCCTCATTTTGTCGTAAGGTCTTCAGTGCTTCTAATTCCTCGTGTTGTAGATTCCTCTTTGGTATACGTATATTAAGAACAGCCCGTATACCAAAGAGCTCTTTTCTACTTTGCCAAGCTTTCGAAAATATTTTATTTTCTTTCTCAAGACTACAAAAGAAGATAAAAAGGGTTCATAGTTACATGTAAAAAAATTATAAAAAAACATTTTTTTACCTTATGCCAGTAAGTTGAGGTTATAAGTTAAAACTAACATCACGTTACACATTAAAATTTCACTATGCAATGTTGACATCTACTTTATGTTATTTAATACATTTTAATTGCTGCATAATGACCAAGTTAATCGAATAATCAGTATGGGGATTCAACCCCATAGTGAATGTGCTCCACTACTCTAGTACATGTCAACTGATAATTGGTTCAAATGCAAATTACTCTACACCACAAGTATTTCATACCAACTCACCAAACAATCCAACCAAAATATAACTAAAAACCGCGGGCATTTTCAAAATCCTACAATTTATGATAAATTTGAATTTAATCAAATTTTTCCTTCAGACAGGTGTGCTTGAACTCGGTGGCGTCCAGTCACGTGGCTAGAAAACCTCCTATATTGTCACTAAGTTATCTAGTTCCTGAGAATACTCCCCCCGAATAGAAACAACCCTCTATCTGATTTAGTTTGTGAATTTGCCATGTAAACTTGGCCAGTTTTTTTCCCCTTAGGATCGGTGCTACGGTCTTCGAATCGAACGTATTGTAAAGGACCACCCCCATTGATTGTCACAGGATTAATTCCCAGCAATACGTTGAAACCAAGACTGAAGCAACGAACCGAAATGGAATGTCCGTAACTTTATTTATTTAACTAAAAGGTGAAGCCTTCGTTGTTGGAAATAAATCAAAAGGTGTATTCAACCCCCTATATTTGTCACTGGGTCTTTTTTGCCCCTTGCTTACTCCCCTCAACGTGTCTTTCACCTTTTGTTTTCTTTCAAACACAGAACCACAATATATTACACTTCCTCTTCCCTCTGTGTCTAGTTAAAAGAATGTAAAATAGAATTTTCTTCCTCATTTTGTTGTTCGTTAGGTTAATTTTCTCTGAGCTCGGTATCACGGCTCCTGACCAAACGTCCTGTTGGAATTACACCCCCCAATGATTGTCACAAGGTTAATTTCCAATATCACGTCGAGTGGTAAGGACAGCAACACCAGATTCAGCGAAACCTATCCATATTTTTTATTCAGTTTTTAATTGATAAATTGAGTTAAGACCAAAAAGAGAAATATACTATACTTTTTTCTGTGGAAACAGTTCCGAAAAAGTATCACAATTGCCTATAAGAGGCAAGGTTGGATTACAGTAGGAATTCCACCCTGAGTAGTGAATTGTCACTGATCCTCCACTAAGAGTAACACTCCACTGCACCACCCTAAGTTAACAAAAATTAAAAATTGTTTTAAATTTATTAGTAAATTGTCAAAATTAAATGATTAACCATTTTTTTGTTCTCCCTCCCCTATTCGTTTCATCATTGTGGAACCCAAGTCTCCAGACAGGAGTACAGTCAAGGATGATCCCCCCTATTTTATGTCACTGAGTTCATCCCTGACAACAAACCTACCAGGAGCAAACGTCCCACACTGATGGAACCTGATTTTAACCTATGGATTGTTTTTACCCTCTTTGTTTTGTCATCTTGGGACCCAAGTCCTCAAGTGGAAATACAATCAAGGATGACGTCGAAATTCATCCCTGACAACAGACCAACTAGGAACAAACATCCCAAGATGGCAAAACCTAATTTGAAAATGTGGTTTAACTGTTGATGTGAAGCAAATATGAATAAATACTACTTAAACTATCTATATCGGTTCTCCTATTCATTGGATTATTTTCCTTGTTAATTTCTACCATTTCAAGGAAAAGTCTTTTTTTCAAATTCGTTTCTACATTTAAGATTTTTGGTTGGTTAAAATTTATCTTATGTCCAGTAGCAATTGAGTGGTCTGCTAGTGCACACGAGAGTTTGCCGTTTCTACAATCACTTTTATGCAATGTAATACGTGATTGGAGCGACTGTGACGTTTGGCCTATGTATTTCATTTCGCAGTTGTGACAAGGAATACTATATACAACATTCGATTTTTTTCAGAGCATCATCTTTGTGCTTCACTTTAGTATAAATAGTGCTAAGTGGTTTTGCTGTTTTTTGGGCAATTTTTATTGATGGTTCATGTGTGAAAATATTGATAATTTTCGAAGTTAAATCTTTGATGTATGGTAAGGACCCATATCTCACTGTAATATGTTCGTCAATATTATTGTTACTATTATTGTTGTTACTACTTACATGTAGTGTGTTAAAAAGTAACTTCTTCAAAAGTTTTGGTGGGTACGAATTGTCTAACAGTAAATTGTACAAGATTTTCAAATTCTTTTCTACCAGGGAGGGGTGTGAAATTTTTTTAATTCTATTTTTTAACGCCAGCACTAGGTTGATTTTCATTTTCTCATTGTGGTGAGATATGTAATTCATATATCTCCCAGAGCTGGATGGTTTTCTGTACCAATCGAGGATGACAGTGTTATCCTGTCTCCTTATAACATGTGTGTCCAGAAATGGAACTTTGTTGTCTGTTTCTTTTTCAACAGTAAATTGAATGTGTGGGTTGTAGTTGTTAAAAATTTCTAGCACCCTGTCAACACTATCCTCTGGTAAAGCACAAATTATGTCGTCTACGTATTTTTTTAAAAACTCAAACCGGAACGGGAGATCTCTTAGACATTCGTCTAACAGGTCGTCCATAACAAACTGAGCTATTATGGGCGACACTGTTGCGCCCATTGGTGTACCTAAAACTTGTTTGAAGAAGTCACCTTCAAACACACAGTAAGTCGTATCAAAAATAAAACTAACTATTTCTATAAATTTATCATATGTCATATGACAAAAAGTACTTATTGTGTTCCATCTTTTTTGAACACTAGTATAAATTAAGTCTATCGGAATATTAGTGAAAAGTGAAACAACATCAAAACTGACCAGCACGTAACCCACTGGTAATTGTTTTTCTTGAATAAATTCAGAAAATGCAAAGGAATCTTTTATATAGTATTCGTTATCTTTGTCGTACGAATTTGTTAAAATATCTGTTATAAATTTAGCAATTTTACTATTAGGAGCATTAATCGATGAGATAATCGGTCTTAGTGATAAAACAGGTTTGTGAATTTTAGGTAACCCATAAAATTTGGGAGGAACAGAGTTGTATATAGTCATAGACTTTGCCACGTTCTCATCAATTAAGTCGTTGTTCTTTAGGTTAGAACCTAATTTATTCGGCTTTTGTTGGTAAGTGGACGTAGGGTCCCTATTCAGTTTTTTATAATATGTAATATCTGACAGAATGTCAGTACTTTTTTCTAAGTAATCAGTTTTTTCATAATTACAGTTACATTGCCTTTATCGGCTTTAGTTATTACTAATTCTGGGTGGTTTTTTAAAAACTGTTTACTTTTGTTGTATAAATAGTTTAAATAGGATTGTGTATCTTTGTGTTTGTGTACATAATTGGTTAAAATGTTGGTGACTTGTGCACGAAATATGTCTTTTTTGGCATGAGGAAAACCTGAAATTAATGATTCTATGTCTGCCAGTAAATTTGGAACAGATACCTCTTTAATCGAGGGGGTACACTGAATTTGTGTCCTAATGATAAAAAAGTTTTTATATCACTGGGAATATCAATGTCAGTAAGGTTTTTTTAACCAAGTGTCCTTAGTTCTAATTTCATTCTGTGCTTTTTGTTTTAAATTTTTTTATCTTGTTGCAATTTTTTGTTTTAACTGTGTGAAATTGTTTGTTATAATTTATTTTCTGTCTATGCTTAAATTCATTCCAAATATTATTTGGTAATATATTTTCAAGTTCTAACGTGAGATTATTTAATGATTGTTCTAAGGCATTGATATTCCTATGTGTTATGTCAATTTCTAAATTAATAATTTTGTTTTTTAACCTATTTTTAAAGGAGTGTACTTCTTTTCCAGTTTTCCCTGTTGCATTGCCCAATATAGTGTCCAATGGTTGTGTAGAGTTGTGTATGTGTGTGGGTGTGATGCCTTGTTTCCTACATTGCAAAAGAAAAATTTTTCTGTTACGTATAGATGCCAGTTTGATATTATATTTTGCCCATTCCTTCATTTTACGTGTTGTGTTGAAGCCAAATCTCGATGTGATACTACGGTAAAACCCCATACCTGTAATTATTTAAAAAAACTGGTAGACGTAGTGGACGACTAGTTAAAAAACAAACAGCTTATTTTTTTATTAATGAGGATGCGGTCCAAATTTTGTTGGGTTAATCCGCATCCTCATTAATAAAAAATAAGCTGTTTGTTTTTTTAACTAGTCGTCCACTACGTCTACCAGTTTTTTTAAATAATTACAGGTATGGGGTTTTACCGTAGTATCACATCGAGATTTGGCTTCAACACAACACATAAAATGAAGGAATGGGCAAAAATATAATATCAAACTGGCATCTATACGTAATAGAAAAATTTTTCCTTTTGCAATGTAGGAAACAAGGCATCACACCCACACACATACACAACTCTACACAACCAATGGACACTATATTGGGCAATACAACAGGGAAAACTGGAAAAGAAGTACACTCCTTTAAAAATAGGTTAAAAAACAAAATTATTAATTTAGAAATTGACATAACACATAGGAATATCAATGCCTTAGAACAATCATTAAATAATCTCACGTTAGAACTTGGAAATATATTACCAAATAATATTTGGAATGAATTTAAGCATAGACAGAAAATAAATTATAACAAACAATTTCACACAGTTAAAACAAAAAATTGCAACAAGATAAAAAATTTAAAACAAAAAGCACAGAATGAAATTAGAACTAAGGACACTTGGTTAAAAAAACCTTACTGACATTGATATTCCCAGTGATATAAAAACTTTTTTTATCATTAGGACACAAATTCAGTGTACCCCCCCTCGATTAAAGAGGTATCTGTTCCAAATTTACTGGCAGACATAGAATCATTAATTTCAGGTTTTCCTCATGCCAAAAAAGACATATTTCGTGCACAAGTCACCAACATTTTAACCAATTATGTACACAAACACAAAGATACACAATCCTATTTAAACTATTTATACAACAAAAGTAAACAGTTTTTAAAAAACCACCCAGAATTAGTAATAACTAAAGCCGATAAAGGCAATGTAACTGTAATTATGAAAAAAACTGATTACTTAGAAAAAAGTACTGACATTCTGTCAGATATTACATATTATAAAAAACTGAATAGGGACCCTACGTCCACTTACCAACAAAAGGCGAATAAATTAGTTTCTAACCTAAAGAACAACGACTTAATTGATGAGAACGTGGCAAAGTCTATGACTATATACAACTCTGTTCCTCCCAAATTTTATGGGTTACCTAAAATTCACAAACCTGTTTTATCACTAAGACCGATTATCTCATCGATTAATGCTCCTAATAGTAAAATTGCTAAATTTATAACAGATATTTTAACAAATTCGTACGACAAAGATAACGAATACTATATAAAAGATTCCTTTGCATTTTTTTGAATTTATTCAAGAAAAACAATTACCAGTGGGTTACGTGCTGGTCAGTTTTGATGTTGTTTCACTTTTCACCAATATTCCGATAGACTTAATTTATACTAGTGTTCAAAAAAGATGGAACACAATAAGTACTTTTTGTCATATGACATATGATAAATTTATAGAAATAGTTAGTTTTATTTTTGATACGACTTACTGTGTGTTTGAAGGTGACTTCTTCAAACAAGTTTTAGGTACACCAATGGGCGCAACAGTGTCGCCCATAATAGCTCAGTTTGTTATGGACGACCTGTTAGACGAATGTCTAAGAGATCTCCTGTTCCGGTTTGAGTTTTTAAAAAAATACGTAGACGACATAATTTGTGCTTTACCAGAGGATAGTGTTGACAGGGTGCTAGAAATTTTTAACAACTACAACCCACACATTCAATTTACTGTTGAAAAAGAAACAGACAACAAAGTTCCATTTCTGGACACACATGTTATAAGGAGACAGGATAACACTGTCATCCTCGATTGGTACAGAAAACCATCCAGCTCTGGGAGATATATGAATTACATATCTCACCACAATGAGAAAATGAAAATCAACCTAGTGCTGGCGTTAAAAAATAGAATTAAAAAAATTTCACACCCCTCCCTGGTAGAAAAGAATTTGAAAATCTTGTACAATTTACTGTTAGACAATTCGTACCCACCAAAACTTTTGAAGAAGTTACTTTTTAACACACTACATGTAAGTAGTAACAACAATAATAGTAACAATAATATTGACGAACATATTACAGTGAGATATGGGTCCTTACCATACATCAAAGATTTAACTTCGAAAATTATCAATATTTTCACACATGAACCATCAATAAAAATTGCCCAAAAAACAGCAAAACCACTTAGCACTATTTATACTAAAGTGAAGCACAAAGATGATGCTCTGAAAAAAATCGAATGTTGTATATAGTATTCCTTGTCACAACTGCGAAATGAAATACATAGGCCAAACGTCACAGTCGCTCCAATCACGTATTACATTGCATAAAAGTGATTGTAGAAACGGCAAACTCTCGTGTGCACTAGCAGACCACTCAATTGCTACTGGACATAAGATAAATTTTAAGCAACCAAAAATCTTAAATGTAGAAACGAATTTGAAAAAAAGACTTTTCCTTGAAATGGTAGAAATTAACAAGGAAAATAATCCAATGAATAGGAGAACCGATATAGATAGTTTAAGTAGTATTTATTCATATTTGCTTCACATCAACAGGTAAACCACATTTTCAAATTAGGTTTTGCCATCTTGGGATGTTTGTCCCTAGTGGGTCTGTTGTCAGGGATGAATTTCGACGTCATCCTTGATTGTATTTCCACTTGAGGACTTGGGTCCCAAGATGACAAAACAAAGAGGGTAAAAACAATCCATAGGTTAAAATCAGGTTCCATCAGTGTGGGACGTTTGCTCCTGGTAGGTTTGTTGTCAGGGATGAACTCAGTGACATAAAATAGGGGGATCATCCTTGACTGTACTCCTGTCTGGAGACTTGGGTTCCACAATGATGAAACGAATAGGGGAGGGAGAACAAAAAAAATGGTTAATCATTTAATTTTGACAATTTACTAATAAATTTAAAACAATTTTTAATTTTTGTTAACTTAGGGTGGTGCAGTGGAGTGTTACTCTTAGTGGAGGATCAGTGACAATTCACTACTCAGGGTGGAATTCCTACTGTAATCCAACCTTGCCTCTTATAGGCAATTGTGATACTTTTTCGGAACTGTTTCCACAGAAAAAAGTATAGTATATTTCTCTTTTTGGTCTTAACTCAATTTATCAATTAAAAACTGAATAAAAAATATGGATAGGTTTCGCTGAATCTGGTGTTGCTGTCCTTACCACTCGACGTGATGTTGGAAATTAACCTTGTGACAATCATTGGGGGGTGTAATTCCAACAGGACGTTTGGTCAGGAGCCGTGATACCGAGCTCAGAGAAAACTAACCTAACGAACAACAAAATGAGGAAGAAAATTCTATTTTACATTCTTTTAACTAGACACAGAGGGAAGAGGAAGTGTAATATATTGTGTTTCTGTGTTTGAAAGAAAACAAAAGGTGAAAGACACGTTGAGGGGAGTAAGCAAGGGGCAAAAAAGACCCAGTGACAAATATAGGGGGTTGAATACACCTTTTGATTTATTTCCAACAACGAAGGCTTCACCTTTTAGTTAAATAAATAAAGTTACGGACAGTTTTTTTCCATTTCGGTTCGTTGCTTCAGTCTTGGTTTCAACGTATTGCTGGGAATTAATCCTGTGACAATCAATGGGGGTGGTCCTTTACAATACGTTCGATTCGAAGACCGTAGCACCGATCCTAAGGGGAAAAAAACTGGCCAAGTTTACATGGCAAATTCACAAACTAAATCAGATAGAGGGTTGTTTCTATTCGGGGGAGTATTCTCAGGAACTAGATAACTTAGTGACAATATAGGAGGTTTTCTAGCCACGTGACTGGACGCCACCGAGTTCAAGCACACCTGTCTGAAGGAAAAATTTGATTAAATTCAAATTTCTCATAAATTGTAGGATTTTGAAAATGCCCGCGGTTTTTAGTTATATTTTGGTTGGATTGTTTGGTGAGTTGGTATGAAATACTTGTGGTGTAGAGTAATTTGCATTTGAACCAATTATCAGTTGACATGTACTAGAGTAGTGGAGCACATCCACTATGGGGTTGAATCCCCATACTGATTATTCGATTAACTTGGTCATTATGCAGCAATTAAAATGTATTAAATAACATAAAGTAGATGTCAACATTGCATAGTGAAATTTTAATGTGTAACGTGATGTTAGTTTTAACTTATAACCTCAACTTACTGGCATAAGGTAAAAAAAATGTTTTTTTATAATTTTTTTACATGTAACTATGAACCCTTTTTATCTTCTTTTGTAGTCTTGAGAAAGAAAATAAAATATTTTCGAAAGCTTGGCAAAGTAGAAAAGAGTATTCTTTATTAACCCAACAAAATTTGGACCGCATCCTCATTAATAAAAAATAAGCTGTTTGTTTTTTAACTAGTCGTCCACTACGTCTACCAGTTTTTTTTAAATTATATATATATGTATATATAAATATTCCATGTACTGGCATGGGAAGTTCATGGAATGTTCATGAACATTCATGAACAGTACAGACCTGTAAGAAGCTGTACCACTGACCCGTAAAAAAGTTGTACCAGTAAAACTACAGACCACTAAAAAGCTGTACCACAGCCCTATGCCATAATCTGTACCCATTAGAAGACGTAAATCAAAACCTAAAATGTCTTATGTTCAGAGTAAAGGAAATCGTTGGATTAGCTTATTTTCAAAGGAAGCGAGGGATGATGTATTTTCAAAGTTATGATGGATACAGTGACGGGAAAAATATTGGCCACGGAGGTCATGGAAGGACAAAACAGGTAATAAATATATATTGCCAGACTAATTATAAATTTGTAATTTACCCTGTATATTTCAAGATTGACGGGAATTTGTTTTATTTGCATTTTACAGCGCGGAGGTATATACGTTTTCGCTCACTCTCTCTTCCTCTCATTTTCTTTTCGACAGGTCTATGAAATTAGACAAATAAAAAGTAATGGCATACTTCTTATTTTGGCATATTGGACATTTAAATAGGGTGTTGTGCCTGCATCTAAAAATTAGTATGCGTTTTCTAGTTGAGGTTTTTGCAGCGAGTCTATAGGCTTCAAAACACATTCGAGATTACCGTATACGATGAATGGGTCATTTCTTTATTCTTGTGATTCTTAAACTTTAGCACTTTCTGATCCCCCGTAGGTAGTCAAATTTTACATTCGTTCATCTTTAAGCAGTCTTCCGTAAATTTGTCAAATGATGGTGCGACGAAGAGTCAATAAAGCGAAACCGTTTGACACAGGAGACATGTAACACCCCGTAGCATGTTTATTTAAAAAGATACTATTTTGAAATTTGGTACACTTATATAATGCGTGATTGTCCTTTTTCAAGTACAAAAAATTTTTGTCCACCACTTCCGGTTTCACCGGAAGTGACATCTACTCTGTTATTTTAAATGGCACCCTGTATATTTTTTTACCTATCTGATTCGTCTCTAGATTCTCTTTTCAACCATGTATCGGAACATGGCATTTGTTTTTAAAATGACAGTTAATATCAATTTTAGTTTGTTAAGTCTAGGTGGCCCTGATATGAACCTTGGCAGATATTGATGCGTAGTGTGCCATGATATCGAAAGACCTCTGGCTTGCAACTTTGTGCCTCATATTTTTTTGGGAATAACCAGTAGCTGAACAAACTAATAAGATCTAAATTATTTAAAAAAATATCTTTAAACAACCCACGATATCTTAAAACCCAAGATAGGAACCCCATTTTTTTACTTCACCTAGTTAAAAAATACTGATTTATCTTTTATTTTTGTCCAATACAATTGCTGTGCCTATCATATTTTGCTTTCTTCATTAAAATTAGTATCGAATGTTATTGCATTGTAATGAATATTGTACTGCAACAAAAATATTTAGTAAGCAGGCGATGGAAACAAAAGAAGGTAAAACGACGCATCATTTTGATTTGACAATTAAGAATTGTTTACTTGGCAGAAATTTAAGTATTTTTCATTAAATTATACCTAAGTTATCACGTTTTTAACTCTATTTTGCCATGTATTCACGAAATGAAAAAGTAGATATGCTACTAATCTATGGCGAATGTAAAAAATATAGCAGGCAGGCTGCTGTTTTTATATGAAGATAGATTTCTCGAAAGAATTCATCCACCAAACAACTATTTTGTAAGAGTTGAACGGCAATTCAGAAGTGAACCAGAAGTACCGGAAAATAATTTCATTATCGATGAAGACTCGGAAATCAATGTACTTGCAATTGTCGAGGTAGATCCCACGATTTCGATAAGACAGATTGAGGACCAAACCGGTGTAAATCGGGAATCAGCTCGACGCATTTTGAAAAAACATAAATTTAAATCATACAAGTACCAAATACACCAGCATTTATACGAAAATGATTTTCAAAGAAGATTGAACTATTGAAATTGGTTTCTGAACAGACACAATTTGGATAATAATTTTCATGAACAAATTTTATTTTCCGACGAGTCCAGGTTCACTAACTTGGGATTATTCAATCGTAACAACACCCGTTATTGGGCACAAGAAAATCCCAGAAATATGAGAGAAAGTGCATATCAGGAGCGATTTAGTTTTAATGTATGGTTAGGACTAATTGGCAGAAGAATTATTGGGCCAATAATTTTTGATGGTCCATTAAATGGAGAAAGATATTTGGGATTTTTTGCAAAACCAGATACAAGATTTTTTGGAAGAACTGCCACCTAATGTTAACCCAATAATTTTTCAACAGGATGGGGCTCCACCGCATAACAGCAGAGTTGTGGTGAATTATTTAAATGAAAGGTTTGGAGAAAACTGGATGGGAACAAATGGGCCCGTTCGATGGCCTGCAAGGTCACCAGACCTTACGCCGCTTTTTTTTTGTATGGGGCCACCTCAAGGAAAACGTTTATAGGACTCCACCAACAAACAGAGAAGACATGGAAATGAGAGTCAGAAGAGCAATCGATAGGATTACTGAATTACAGTTAGATAACATGCTTAGGGCTACCGTCACAAAAACACGATTGTGCAGAGATAATAACGGACAACATTTTGAACATCTGTGGTAAAAAAATGTTTTTTTGTATGTAGTACTTCAGTAAATATTTTATTTTAATTTCATTCATTCGTTGTAAAAATGTATTACGTTGTTCAAACTTGTTTTACTGATGTTTCTTATTTATTAAATAAATCGTTTTACCTACTTTTATTTTGTTTCCACCGCCTGCTTACTAAATATTTTTGTTGCAGTACAATATTCATTACTATGCAATAACATTCGATACTAATTTTAACGAAGAAAGCAAAATATGATAGGCACAGCAATTGTATTGGACAAAAATAAAAAAAATAAAAGATAAATAAGTATTTTTTAACTAGGTGAAGTAAAAAAATGGGGTTCCTATCTTGGTTTTTAAGATATCGTGGGTTGTTTAAAGATATTTTTTTAAATAAGTTAGATCTTATTACTCTGTTCAGCTACTGGTTATTCCCAAAAAAATATGAGGCACAAAGTTGCATGCCAGAGGTCTTTCGATATCACGGCACACTACGCATCAATATCTGCCAAGGTTCATATCAGGGCCACCTAGACTTAACAAACTAAAATTGATATTAACTGTCATTTTAAAAACAAATGCCATGTTCCGATACATGGTTGAAAAGAGAATCTAGAGACGAATCAGATAGGTAAAAAAAATATATAGGGTGCCATTTAAAATAACAGAGTAGATGTCACTTCCGGTGAAACCGCAAGTGGTGGACAAAAATTTTTAGTACTTAAAAAGGACAATCACGCATTATATAAGTGTACCAAATTTCAAAATAATATCTTTTTAAATAAACATGCTACGGGGTGTTACATGTCTCCTGTGTCACCCGGTATATATATATGTATATATATATACATATATATATATACATATGTACATATATATATATATATATATATATATATATATATATATATATATATATATATATATATATATATATATATATATATATATATATATATATATATATATATATATATATATATATATATATATATATATATATATATATATATATATATATATATATATATATATATATATATGTTGTTTTTCAGGTTTTCGCGGGTGGTGAATGTTAAATTCGTTTTCCGGGTATACTCCCGCGTAGGTGATAGGCCCCGAGAGGGACCGTGGTTGTCTGAACGACGTTTCGGCAGAATCTCATCTGCCATCTTCAGGTTCTAACAGATAACTGCTTACTGCGGCTTCTGGTAACTCGAACTGAAATGACGTTTTCTGGATCTGGCAGTTCTTTATATACTCTATCTATGTTACGCTCTGTTGCTCTCGACACACTCCGGGCGTCATGGTCTGCTGCACCCATCTCCTGATTTCGAGCGCGGCTTCGTGTAATCGGTCCTGTTCGGGCGCGCATGCGTGTGTCTGTGCTTATGTCACGGTCTGTTGCACCCATCTCCTGATTTCGAGCGCGACTCCGTGTACTTGGTCCTATTAGATTAGCTCTGGTTGGTTCCTCTTCGTGTGTTCGTTGCGTTATGTTTCTTGCTTCCTCATGGACAGCAGCATGCAATACCAGAGCAGGCTTCCATGTGGTAGGTAGTCTTTGGGTGTCATCTCGTGTATTTAGATTGTGTGGTCTTTTCTCTATTTCTATGGCCTCTCTGATGATTCTTGACTTGTAGTGCTCGATATTGGCTAGTGTTTTTGTTTTGTCGAAATCAATCCTATGTCCTGTAGTTTTGACATGTTGAGCTAAAGATGATGTTCTCTCGTCTTTTCTAACAGCGTTTATGTGTTCTTCGCGTCTTGCACTTATTTTTCTGTTGGTCTGTCCTATGTATGATTTGTTGCAATCTTGGCAAGGTATTTCATATACCCCTTGACTTTCTAGAGCAATTTTGGTCTTTGGATTTCGAAGAATGGTGCTGATTTTCTTGTCGGTCTTAAAAGTTGTTTCTATTTTGTGTTTACGTAGAAGTTTGCTTATTTTATCCGTTGTTCCTTTTATGTATGGCAGATAGGCTTTTGCTATGGGTTGTTCGGAGTCCTCTTGATTTCTCGGCCGAGATGGTTTTGACAACTTCTGTATTCTTTGTTGTGTGAACCCATTCTTTCGCAGCGCTTTGTGAAGAGTTGACATTTCTTCTTTGAGGTTGTCTGCATCTGCTAGTCTCTGCGAGCGTGTGACTAATGTCTTTACTACTGAGTTTAGTTGTGCTGGATGGTGGTGTGACTGTGCATTTAGGTATCTGTCAGTGTGAGTGGCTTTTCTATAAACTGTGTGGCCTAGACTTCCGTCCTGCTTCTTCTTGACCAGTACGTCGAGAAATGGTAGCTGACTGTCAGTCTCTACCTCCATGGTGAACTTAATTTTGTCGTGAATACTATTCAGATGTTCTAAGAAGTTAGTGAGATTCTCTCTTCCATGAGTCCAAATCACAAATGTGTCGTCGACGTACCTTAGCCATAGGCTTGGTTTTAATGGTGCAGATTGTAGTGCTCGAGTTTCTAAATCCTCCATAAAGAGATTGGCAATAACTGGAGATAGGGGGAGCCCATCGGGGCTCCTTCGGTTTGTCTGTAGCGTTGCTCATTGTATGTAAAATAGGTATTATTTAGGCAATGTTGAGTTAGCCTAAGAATATGATCTGCTGGATGATATTTTCGCTTGATAATGTCGAGTGACTCCTCTACGGGTACGTTGGTGAACAAGGATATGACATCGAAGCTCACTAGAAGATGTTCCGCTTGGACGGTCTGATTTCTTAATAACTCAATGAAATGGTCTGCATTTTTCACGTAGGATTTAACTTCCTCGGCAAATGGTTGTAGTTGTCTGGCTAAGTGTCTTGCTAACTGCTGTGTGGGTGACCCTATTGAGCTAACAATTGGTCTTAGAGGAGCTCCTTCTTTGTGAATCTTTGGTAGACCATAAAATTTGGGACATCTTGAAGACTTCTCTCGCGGGATGATCTGGTTCTGTGTCTCTTTGTCGATTGGACTGGCTTTGATTTTGGCTTTTGTCGTCTTCTCCAGGTAAGTAGTAGGATCTGTGGTAATAAGCTGATATGCAGTGTCTCTAGTAGACTTTCTATTTTTGTATGATAATCGTCGCTGTTCATCACTACTGTTGCGTTTCCTTTGTCTGCGGGTAAAATTATGATGTCCTCATTTTGTCGTAAGGTCTTCAGTGCTTCTAATTCCTCGTGTTGTAGATTCCTCTTTGGTATACGGGCTGTTCTTAATATACGTGACGTGTCCTGGCGTATAGTTTCCGCTATGTTTTTATCTAAATTGCCAATGGCCGATTCTACACCACAGATTATGTCTTCTACCGGTAGACGTGCTGGTGCTATCGCGAAGTTAAATCCCTTGGCTAATACATTCAACGAGGCCTCATTGAGATGGTAACTGGACACATTGTGAACTACTCTTGTAGGTTCTAATTGTTCGGATTTCTTGATGGGCTTTTGTTGGAGTTGAAGGCGGTTAAATTTATTCTTTAACCTCTCTGTAGTTAAATCATTATCTCTTTCTTCCCTGAAATGTGCAAGTTGGTCAATAATGGTCCATAATGTCGGGTCGATAGTTCTGCTTAAATAAAGATGCTGGTCTAGTAACTGTGTATTGATGTTGTCTAATGTCCGTCTAGTGTCGTGGATTGATTTTCTCATCAAGGTTAGGCTAGTTTTTCGGAGAATTCTTTTTGTGTGTTGATCCTTTCTGTGGAACGTCAATTCCATGCATTTCGGAATGATACGAAACGTCGTTCAGACAACCACGGTCCCTCTCGGGGCCTATCACCTACGCGGGAGTATACCCGGAAAACGAATTTAACATATATATATATATATATATATATATATATATATATATATATATATATATATATATATGTATATATATATACATAATACATAAAATACATATACATATAATATATATACATATATATATATATATTTTTCTTTTCTTGACTGTTAATATCAATTAATATTGATATTCGTCGCACCATCATTAGATAAACATCCGGAAGACTGCTTAAAGATAAACGAATGTAAAATTCGACTACCTACGGGGGATCGGAAAATGCTAAAGTTTAAGAATCATAAGAATAAAGAAACGGCCCCATTCATCGTATACGCTGATCTAGAATCTGTTTTGAAGCCTATAGACTCGCTGAAAAAACCTCAACTAGAAAACGTATACTAATTTTTAGATGCAGGCACAACACCCTATTTAAATGTACAATATGCCAAAATAAGAGGTATGCCATTACTTTTTAATTATCTAACTTCATAGACCTGTCGAAAAGAAAGTGAGAGGAAGAGAGAGAGTGAGAAAACGTTCATACCTCCGCGCTGAAAAATGCAAATAAAACAAATTCCCGTCAATCTTGAAATATATAGGGTAAATTGCAAATTCATAATTGAGTCTGGTAATACATATTCATTACGTGTTTTGTCCTTCCATGACCTCCATGGCCAATATTTTTCTCGTCATCGTTTAAATACTTTGAAAATACATCATCCTTCGCTTCCTCTGAAAATAAGCTAATCCAACGGTCTTCTTTACTCTGAATATAAGACATTTTAGGTTCTGATTTGCACTTTGCATTTTTTAATGGGTACAGATTATGGTACAGGGCTGTGGTACTGTCTGTAGTTTTACTGATACAGCTTTTTTACGGGTCTGTCGTACAGCTTTTTACAGGTCTGTACTTTTACTGGTACAGCTTTTAGAGGTCTGTACTGTTCATGAATGTTCATGAATGTTCATGAACATTCATGAAGTGCCATGAGGTGCCAGAACTTCCAATGCCAGTACATGGAATACTTATATATGTATAAAGGACTATCTCTTAAAAATCATGCTATTGACACCTGAACCTTTATAACACAACATGTCCGTTCTGTTGAATATTGAACCTAATAATTATGGACTAAAACATATTGATTCGAGTCTTATGATTGAAGTGTCTGTGATGATTAAAAAAAGATGTTCTTCATGTAAACGGTGACAAATTTACTATGTCGAAAGGTCTAACTGAATTATTAACAAAGGCGGAGTCCAAGGATTTTACTGATGCTGATATACTCTCTTATAAACAAATACTGAAATTAACTAATGCACATATGAGGAAATATGGGGACGTACTTAGATTAAATCCAAGCAAATCCTGGAAACATCAGAATATTATATTAGTTGTTTCCGCTAAAAAGTGAGAAGTTCCGTAGTAGCAGCAGCAGCGATCAAAAAGATTTCGCTTCCAAGGCAGATAACAATATATTTCAATGGAATGAATATACTGATCATAATGGCCTAGTGGAACAGATAAGAAATAACGTTAGTCTGGGCCTAGAATATCATGTATATATAAATACTTTGTGAGATTAGGGGATTATTGAATAAATATTTACGGTGGTTACCTCCATCACCGCAACTGTATTGTAGATACTAAGAAAAGAAGACGTCGAAATGGTTAGTTTATCGTTATCCTGCGACTAGTCGAGATGTATTCCGAAGAGCAGAAGAAATTTATTTTGAAACAATCTGTAGGGTTTTGGAAAAGGAGTTTAAAAGGGAAAAATATTACTCGGCATGTTTACTATCATCCCTGATATTGTATGAGGCCGCTCAAAAGTTTAATATTCCGAGAAGGCATGTATGTGGTACACAGCTGTATAAAGACAAAGATAAAGTTTTACCGATTTTGCCTCATTTTTGGAATGAGTATGACGGCGTTGTGTACGATCCCACGTTAAGGATAAATAAGCATGGTACGCCCGAGTTAGTTACTTTAAAATTTGATTACCTGCCAGATCATGTGAGGATGGGAAATCAGGAAGATTTGGATATGATGCAGTGGTTCATGAAAACAAATGATACAAAATATACAGGCCATTATTTCTCCAAGGATCCGAGTATGTTTTTAAGTATTAGAAAAAATATACATTATAAAGTAAACAAAATTGTTAAACCACGATTTAAAAAAAAATTAAATTAATTGATGTTTCAATACCCTTTCCTGTATACGATTGTAATAAATTAATAAGAAAGGCTCCGAATATACTTTTATGTGTTAGAAAAAATATACATTATAAAGTAAACAAAATTGTTAAACGGCAATTGTAAAAAATTAATAGATATTTCAATAACTTTTCCTGCATATGATTGTAATAAATTAATAAAAAAAGTAACTTCTTGCTTCTTATAAAGAATTATTTAAAGAATTCGTAGATCTCCCTAGATAATAAATTTTAGCAAAGCCTTTTCTGTGTCAATAAAATGAAGTCGGTTTGTAAATTATTAAGACCTAGTAAATTATCTTAAGCTCAATAAGTAAAAATATATACTAAAACTGGTATAATATCTATCTGGATATATTTAACTTTGGCGATATAAAAAATATTTAAATAATGCCTTCTATATACTGTGTAATATTATTCCGATTGTATACTGTTTGGTTCTACTGTAATTTTATATATTTCTGTACTTTCACTATTTTGAATTTTTTTATATATCTGCGGATTATTTATCCGGTTTTATCACCAGCTAAATTTTCACAAATAATTGTAAAGAACCACATGCTTCTTATACTAAACACAGGTCGAAAATACATATTATTCTAGATAACAAAGATAATTTGACAGGCAATTTAATAAAAATAAGTTTTATGATTCCTATGATAAAAATAACCTTTAAACAATTTAGTCTAAGTGAAACCACCTGTATATAAGTAATCACAATAAAATAATTAATAATTGGAATCAATTTAGAGTATAAGTGAAAAGCAATAATAATTACTATAAAAATAATAATTTGATCAATTTAATAAAAAATTTAGAATTCACCAATACGTGTGAACGAAACTGGTAATATCGGGAATTTATAGTCAGAGATAATTAACGATTATCTCATGTATGAAATGAAAAAAAATTATAGGCGGGAATAATACACCCTATATATAGAAGCCTGCTTTTGAAATTTTAGCAAAAATAGAATAAGCCCTTGTATATTAATAATCTAATAATTTGGTCAATTTAACAAAAATTTAGAATACACCAATACTTCTGATGATAAAATAATAATTTGAACAATTTAGAGAATAAATGAAAAGCAATAATAATTCTGATAAAAATCTAATAATTTGACAGTTTAATAAAAAATTTAGAGTTATAAGCTGAGTATATTAACAACTAATAAGTGCGAACAAACTGGTAATATCAGAAATTTATAATCAGAGGTTAACGATTATCTCCTGTATGAAATGTAAGAAAAATTTCATATATGGGAATAATACACCCTGTATATAGAAGACTGCTTTTGAAATTTTAGCAGAAAAATAATCCCCTGTATGTATCTCGTATATTATAAAATTTTCAAAAATATTGTTACGAGCAAAATGGAGAAAAATTTATTGTGAAATTTACCAGCTTGATCCGGAATCTCCACACAAACACACACCATTAATCCACATTCGTTTTATTGCTCCGGCCACCAGTAGCTAGAAAAATAGTAAATAAAATATACAGAATAAAAAATAGTAAAGAAAAACATACAGAATAGTTGAATACAAATTGGTCTTACCTATCATTCAATAGGTCTGTTACAAGGCATTGGGCACTCGTCGCTAGTTTAGAGTTAAACATTTTGAATTCAGATAACTATTGGCGTTAGTGGTATTATCACATCCGCATATTAAAGGAATTTTAAAATAGCAAAATCTGCCACTTGTAAATAATGGTATCAGGGTTTATTATGCTTTTAAAAATTAGGTCAGAAATTAAAAACAATTTTACATGACATATTTGAATGTTTTTTGTGTTACCAGCGGACTACAGACAAACAACTCTAGCACGAAAATATACTTTTAAAAAATGTCCACATTCAAAGTGCGAGATAACATAGCAGCAATACAGTCTCTTTATGGGGTTCATAAGATGACAATCATACAAGTTACTGAAGCCACTACCACCACTGAGTCTAATCTCCCCTCGCACCCTGACCTGTGTGGCGCTCATCGCTTTCTGATTACATCAAATCATCATATGTATATTATTTGTTGTTAACTATGTATGAATATTAAGTCTGAGCGATCAAAAATATAGAAATCCATACAAATTCGAGATTATTTACCTTTTTCTCCTATTTCTAATATTTACCAAAAGCCTTCTGGAGATATTATGGTCATTACTGGAAATTTCTTTTATTTATTTGATTTCACCAGTTTTACTATTAGAAGCGCCTATGCTAGAAGATCTATCGAAAAATTGTGGGTTTCTAAAAGCGGAAAAATAAATGCTGTGTTCACCACATATTCTGATAAAACGTACATTTTCTACAATAAAAACTACTGTGTAAATTGATGAATGTAAATTTCAACCAAAAACAGGAGGACTAATTGACGAATTTTTTCTTGGATAGAAGTAACAGGAGCATTCAGATATACCAATGGGAATCTGTACTTTTTCAGGAATAGCATATATTACGAATATAATGAGTTTTCGAGCAAATTATTAAGTGCCGGGGACTTTGAAATGAGTCTCTTTGGAATTGATTGCCCTGATGAAAGTTTATTTGTACAAATCAAAAATCTATTGTTAAAATCGCCTTTGTGTGATTCTTAGGCAATATTATTATTATTATTAGTTTTGTTAATAAAGCATAAGCTCTAAACAATTTCTATATACGATTTTACTGTGTCATTTGATTTATTAATTAGGTGCGAAGAATTTTTTCCTGCGGCTTGCGCTCCATATTGCCATACTAGTGTATATCAACTGCCACATGCTGGTAAACTATAGAAAAGCGAAGAAAGGTAGGTGTAACTTTGCATATTTTTCTCTTATACATTATTTCTCAGCAAGTTTGATAAGAAGTAGTTGAGATGAGCGAGCGGTACCAACATCCTTCGATCCACAAATTTGTCACAACGTACTATCATATTTCCTTTTTGCAATAACATATCTTGTTAGTTTTATTTCCTTGTGATATAATTGACTTCTAGGAGATAGGATTCTATTGCGGATGTCCTCGATTGCAATTTTTTTTCAAATTTCCTTTCAGCGCTTTGATAATCCATGTAAATTTCTATATAAATAGCCGTCGCTCCTCATTATTTCAACTTAGTGTGCGCTACTATGGCTAATAATATTGCAGATGAGACGTTCGTGCGGTGTTCTAATTGTGATGGGGACCTGAGGTGGACTCTGGGGAAGAAGAAGTGTCCTATAATGTTTCTTATACTTAAATATTTTATACATATATATTTTTAAACAAATTAGAACTTCTCATGTGACTTTCGATTCTGAGTAGTTAGTTTTAATTATTTTTTACACTCATTTTATATATTTGCTTATATTTTTAGAAAAATATTATATACTACAATCATTATATATAAAGAAATTTCCATATATTATTTGTTTTAATGAAGTTTTAATCTCTTGTTCTGTTATATATAGTCCAGAAACCCCATCACCACCACCGTATTTCCCCCTTCGGAGTGGCTGTGTGCAGAAAATTAGTTAGATTTTTTACACTATAAACACAGTTTTATATATTTGTTTATATTTTAGAAAAAATATTGATATATTGATTGTTTTAATGAAGTTTTAATCTCATACTCTGTTTTAGCCCACTTCACCCTGTGATATTTTTACCACCGTGCGAAGAAAGCTTAAGGTTAGTTCATTTATTATTTTCTATACACATTTTTTATATATTTGCTTATATTTTAGAAAAATATTGATATATTGATTGTTTTGAAAGTTTTTAATCTCTTATCCTGTTATAGTATGTTGGAAATCTCGGGGTCGAGGCCACTCCACCCTGTGATATTTTTAATACCGCATCAGCCAGAAGCGCAGGGTGTAAAAAGCAGCCTATATATTTGCTTATATTTTAGAAAATGATTTGTTTTAAAAGTATTTAATTTCTTATTCTGTTATAGCCTGGACACCTCGACACCACCATCGTATTTCCCTACAGAGTAGCTGTGTGCAGAAAGGTAGTTAGTTTTTTTACACTCATTTTATACAAACACATTTGCTTCAAAGTTTTTAATCTCTTATTCTGTTATAGCCTGGAATCCTCACCTTCGTATTTTCCTACAAAGTGGCTGTGTACAGAAAAGTAGTTAGTTTTTTCACACTCATTTTATATAAAAATATTTGCTTATATTTTAGAAAATGATTTTTTTTTTTAAATTTTAATCTCTTATTCTGTTATAGCCTGGAATCCTCACATCATCCTCGCCGTCGCCTCCTTATTCCCCTACAGAGTGGCGACCATTATCACCAGAAAGCTAGTTAGTTTTTATTATTTTTTTACGATTATTTTTATATTAGCTTATATTTTAGAAAATGATTTGCTTCAAAGTTTTAATCTCTTGTTCTGTTATAGCATGGGAATCTCGCTACCACCACCCTCACCGGCATCGTCACCCTCATCAGCGCCGTCACCTTGCATCTCAATCATGTAAGCATCTTCAGCCCTGTTTCAAAGCCTGGTTTCATTTTTCTTTTAATTAATCCTGGCCTTTGTCTATCATCAGGGTGCATAAACATTAAAAACATATGATTAAAGATGGCCCCCGTCGCACATGATAAAATTTTCAATTATTCACACATTTGATGCTTCACTTTATATCACAAATTGTGTAATCACCTACTGTTAAACTTAATAATAAAGTGATATTGTGATTTTTTGTTCATGTGTATTAAGGTATACACTTTTAGGCTCGCATCCTGTTAAAGCTTTACAACGATACATTAAATAGCTTATAATGTTTTTGCTAATCGAAAATTTATTAGTAGCTTCTTGTCAGTGTGTAAATATATTTAACGAAGTTGTGTGTGGCATCTATGGCGTCACTATCAGTTATAACCAACGCGTATGCTTTGCTATCTATAATATTATGTGACGTCACTGTCGACGCTCTCTGCTTCGCGCGGGGTTTGATATCACTTCCTGTTAAAACTTAAATAATTTTTAGTACAAAGTAATACATTATTGTATTACTTTGTGTCGGACATTATTGTTGCTGATTAAATAATGCATTTTGTAAATTGTTTGATTTGATATACTTTTTATTGATGTATTATTTTATTAGTGGCTTAAGATTCTTCTATGTGATATTTTCTGTTCGGTCCAGTCGCTTATGTTAATAATAATAAAAGTGGT
Organism: Rhamnusium bicolor; assembly: GCA_029963845.1. Lineage (NCBI taxonomy): Eukaryota > Metazoa > Arthropoda > Insecta > Coleoptera > Cerambycidae > Rhamnusium > Rhamnusium bicolor. Next base: position 149,048 of record JANEYF010001016.1, read on the forward strand.
ACATTTTCGATGAAAATAATGCATTTTAATATTCGTTTACAGCAGCTCCTGCATCTTGTGATATTTGTCAAGGCTTTTGCATTGTCACTTCCTGACAGAACTCTGCAAGTCTACATTACATAGCTTATAATGTTTTTAATTTTCGTTAATTTATTAGTAGAGTGATATTCTGTTCGGTCCGAGGGTATGTTATCTCGGGCGCTCCTATCGCATTATTAATAATTAACCCGAGGGCGGCATCTAGTTTCTTCTTAATAGAACTTTTGTTTGTCTGATTTTTCTAATGTACTTTGAGCTTATTTGTTTTGAATAATTGGCTTTTTCCTTGTTGACCTACTATACATATAATTTTTTACGCTATAGAACTTTTTTATCTAATTTTTTCTTAATAATAAGGAGCGTGTGTGCTCAACAGCCGATAAGACCGGACGATTGTCGTGGGCTCTAGGGAGGCCCGGAGCTTCGCTGGGTCACGAATAATTTGAACCTCCCGCAGGTAGACCGAAAGTGCTTCGGTCGATCTCGACTTTGAGTTTCCCGCTAGTTAAATGGAAGTTCTTCGGACTTCGCAAATTTGAGTTCCCCGCGCTCTCATTGGCTGAAGGGGGCCCAAATTAAAGGGGTAGGGGCTGGCTCAAATGACGCCATACCTACTATAGGGCAGTTCACCATTCCAAATATTTTAAAACATTCTGCTGAAAAACCTTTCAAGAACATTTCCTTTAGAGAGCCAACGCAGTAAAGAATCAATTCCCCACATTCTTCCGTTCCATCCGGAAAAATATTGCAAACTTGTCGCCGATTCAGTGCATGCGCCTGATCTTTGTTAATACAGAGCACTGCCGGATTAACAACAGAAGGCAAATCTAAATCTTTGGCGCAAAGGACTTCTAGATGTAATATACAATGGTACTTAAATTTATTCCTTTTCAAATATTTTTCAAGTAAAACTACACACCCTTTTAATTTACAAATCATGCACGGTGCTCCAGCCGTATAAATACTGTTTTCTAATTTCAGCAACATTTTTTCAGTTCATTAAAATATCTTCACTTTTAATGTAATTAGCTGACGCATGTCTGGAACTTCTTCAAATACCTCAAAGTTGTCTTTAATGTAACGCACAAATAAACTTTATTAAGCATTGTCAGCAACATCACAGTTCTCGTCCAAAGTCAAAGAATATAATAGTTGTCATTTATTTTAGAAATATAAAACCCATATATTTGTGTTAAGTAAGCAGTATAGCAATCTCATTATTGTATTTGGTGAAAGATGAAATATATTTATTAAACTAAACTATGTTAGAAAAGTAACATATTATGTCACTTATTATATGGCGATCCTGCAAAATTAAAATTACAAGTTAAATATTACATTGTCAAATTTAAATTATTAATACTACTGCAAGAGAAAAAAAGTTTAAATACTAAAAATTTAAAATGGGACAAACTCATCAACTGCTCAAAATTTGAACGAAAATGGAGTAGTGAATTCCAACTTCATCGTTAGCAGCAAGAGTACAATGTTACCAAAAATGTGTCTATATCTTTAGAGGTGAAGTTTGAAATAAGATGAATGACATAGTTGTCTTTAAGGCGTAACATTGAATGTTGAAGCTGTTAAATTTCGTTCCTCCTGTAGATTTCGTTGCACTTGCTTCTTTACATTTCTCCTGTAGATTTCCATGCCAATCATATTGAAAACTCTAGTTTCTAATTTCAGCTTCCAGCTTCCTTACATCGGGGTATCGATCGAGAAAGTTGTGGTACGTGTTCTTTGTAGAACTTATTTGAATTTTGTCAATCAAAACCAATATTAAAAGTTAAAAATTTGCACAGTGCATTATTGTGGCCAAACCTGCTAAAAAAAGTTATATTATCTACAATTTTTTTAATTTAAACAGTAAATAATAACAAATAACCTCTAATACGAATTCTGTTAACTATAAAAAAGGTAATTCATAAAAAAATCTAAATGATAAGATAAATCAAATAGAATTATACAGTGACCCAAAAATGGTACATGATGAAGAGTTTATTGCAAAACTGATAAAATCTATTGTAGAATCGAGTAAGCAAACAATAGAGCAAACAAATAAAAAACAAACTAATGAGATTGAAATATGTATAAATAAGGAAGTTAATGATATTAAAGAAAAAATTTAAGAAGAGGGTAGAAAGGGAAATGTTTTAGAACAAAAATATATGTAATTGAAAAATTGAACGATTATTTAGAATTAAATTTAATTATGAACGATGTAGGCAACGTCTGTAATAATCTAAATGGCGAGTGGATTTAAAATGTGACAAAACTGATAAAATATGTAGAATTTGTAATTTAAGCCTTCGAAATGTAAGTTTTGGTAAAACTGGCATCAAGTGTGCAAATGAAAAGTGCAATGTAGTTATGCATGTCAAGTGTTTCGAAAATGTTTCCAAACTGTTTGGTGCTAAAAGAAATAACTGGTTATGTGGGAACTGTGCCGCAACTGCATCAGATTCTGCATCTAATATTTCTATTTCTAGAAATAGAATGTTTAAAGCGGGAAAATGATTTGGTAATTGAATTAATGGAAAAATTAAAAGTCATAAATTACAAAAAGAGCAACTCGAAGCCTCTGTAAGTTTTTTTTCTATATCTGATAAGCATTTAGCATCCCAGAAGATTTCTTATAGCACAGCTCTAAAAAGCGTAAATACCGTCAACAAACTTCAGCTGTTTTATTTGTTAAATCTTCTGATGGAAATGTGAATGTAATGCAGGAAATTTGTAATCATGTCAATCCTAATGAATTAAATATACGCGTTAATAATACTAGACCAATAAAAAGAGGGATCGTAATAAATTGCGCAAATATTGATTCGTTACATAAACTTGAAGGTGCAGTTAAACATAAATTTGGTGATAAGTTTGAATAATAAGTGAACCAAAAAAATTTAGTCCCCGACGCTTATTGCCGAATGTAAATAAAGGCCTCAAGTGCCACTGATCAACAAGTTATAGATGACATAATAATGAATAATCCTCAGTAAAAATTTAAGCTTTCTGAAAATGAAATAAAAACAATCAATTACTAGAATAAAACGTAAATTCAGTCAAAATGTTGTCCTAAGAAATTTTGTAATTTTAAAAGGATTCCTATTTATTAAGTGGCAGAGATGGATAGTCGAGAACTACTATAATGTTACCCGTTGTTTCCATTGCTTTCGCTACGGGCACGTTAGAAAAGATTGTAAGCAACCTATTCCCGTGATAACCCATTCCCACTTGTAAAACATGTGGAGGAGACCATGAAAGCCGAGAATGTAATAATTTTGAACAAAAAAAATGTATTAACTGTTGTAATTTTAATACCTGCAGAAAAAGTAGTGGCATTGATGTACCTATTAATCATTCGGCTAGTGGCTACAATTCCTGCTATTATTATAATTATCATTTCGACATATTAATATCAAAAATTAGCAATGGCGAATAAGTATAAAAAGAATAATTTTAAAATTGACCATTTAAACACGACTTCTTTATTAGCTGGTTTTAATGATTTTTCTTGTATAGTCACACAGAACTCTTTTGACGTATTTTTGGTTAGCGAAACATGGCTCTCTGTGGTGTTCCTTCCAACGCAGCTGTTCTATCGGGTTATACATTTTTTCGTAATGATCGTAGTACAGGTAGGGGTGGAAGTGTTGCAGCGTATATAAAGAATAACTTTATTTGTGAACAGTGGATGTTCAGAATAGTAGTAATATTGAGCACTTATGGATTAGCATAAAATTGAATTGTCATATCTTGGCATTAGGGGTTGTTTATAGATCACCACAAAATAATACTACAGATTGTATAGAATCCTTAGACAACATACTTTCTTATCTTATGCCATCTTATGATACTGTTGTTGTGACCGGTGATATGAATATTAACTTATTCAATTTTAATAATTCTTTAACACAATGTTTTGTTGCATACGGTTTTTCGCAGGTGATAGACGAACCCACACGCATCACACAATTTTCGTCAATACTCATTGACCCCATTTTTGTTAACGATTTTTTCTGTTGTTAAAAGTTATGGGACACTTAATGCAGACATAATTACTAATCAAAAACTTGTTTTTTGTGAAATTTCAGTAGATATATACAAACGCGTATAAAAATGCACACTTTCAGGTCATTTAAATATTTTAATCAAGAACTCTTCGATAACGATTTGCATAATATTCCCTGGCAAGGGATATTGTATATGAACAATATTGAAAATAAAATAACATTTTTATCAAATAATATTCTGTCACTATTTAATGTTCATGCCCCCATCCAAACAGTGCGCATGAATAAACTTCACTCTCCCTGGCTTACTGACGATATAAAATTATGAGAGAAAGAGATAGGGCTTTTAGTAAATACAAGCAGAATAATACTGAGGAGGATTGGCAGTATTACAAAAACTGACGTAATTTTGCTGCTGCATACCTTAAATATGTACATGATCATAACAGCATTCATATGTGGAAGTCATTAAAGTCAATAAATATTCAGCATAAGCCAAATGTACAATTACCAGACATTTTAGCAAATCCTACAGAAATTAATACTTTTTTTCTTGGCGCATTTAATACTAATAGTGTTAATGCAAACATAATAGATTCTTATATGGACAGGACACTAAATGCTAATAACAATTTTAAGTTTGTTTCACCTGATCAAGAGCAAGTTCTTAGAGTTATAAATGGTCTCAAATCAAATTCATGTGGTGTCGACGGTATAACATTACAAATAGTCAAGCTCTGTTTACCACTCCTTTTACCCTATATTACACATATCATTGCTGCTTAGAAACTGGTTATTTTCTTGCATCTTGGAAGCAGGCAGTAGTGTATTCCTTAGGTAAATAGTAATTCTACCCAGTGTAATGATTTGCGACCTATTACCTTATTACCAATATTTACTAAAATTTTGGAAAAATTATTACTATACAGCTGCAGAAGTATTTTACAGAAAAACAACTATTGCCTTCACATCAATCAGGTTTTAGACTTTAGTTAATGTCTCTGATAATATAATAAAGGCACAAGACAACAGAGTAGCCACGACACGTGGTTTTAGACTTTCTAAAGCATTTGACTGCGTGGACATTCTCTATTATGTGCAAGATTAGGCTTCTATGGCCTTGATAACACCGTAGTATCTTTTTTCATTCTTACTTAAATGGACGTACACAATAAGTACGTACAATTTTGACAGTTCGTCAGAGGCACAGGAAACATCTGGAGTTCCACAAGGCTCCATCTTGGACTCTTTGCTCTTTCTTATATATACAAATGACATCTGTGAGTGTGCATGTTTTTCTGAAATGCAATCATATGCATAGTTAAGATATAGCTTTAATCCCAATCTCTGTCAACATGCTGCAAACTGTATAAATTACGATCTCATGGCAATTAGTACATACTGCAAAAATCACGCCTTAAAATAAACTAGTACATCGTAATCAAATTCTTCAAGCTAATATAATAGACAATCGCACCTTAACTATGCCCCATCATTCGATTGACATATTTCAAAAATTATTTATGTTCAACGCCGTTAGGCATTATAATCTTTGCACAATACGTTTAAAACTTACTCTATAAATTTCTTTCGGCATCACCTTAAAAAATCTCACTTATTGGACTTATAGTAGAACTTTACTCGTTATTACTATTATTATTACATATTTTTTAATTTTTTTTATTTTTTTTCTCATTTGTTACTAAATTTCATCAGTGTGGTTACTTTTTCTAGGGTTTGTTATTGTTATTCTACTTATTATTTTTAAAATTAATATTACTAAATACTCTTGTTATTATTACTTTTATGTACAAGTTTGTTCATTTATTAATGTATTTAGCTGTTATTTTGTGTTTTTTCTTTGTAATTTTTGTGAAGCTTTTCATTATGTATATTAATTTAATAGATACTTTCATAATTTGGACTAGGGTTAAGTATCAGAATAGCCATGTAGGCTAAACTTCGCTCTAAATATATATGTAAATGCATTTATAACTTATCTTTATAATAAACGGCTTTCCGTTTATTTTATTTTTTTTTTTTCGGAATATCCGATGCCGGTCAGTCCTTCCGTGGCCTCCGACGCCTCACGGGAGTCGCGCCGGCGCATAAACTACAGCCACTCCCCACATCCCGCAGGGTCAGTGACTGTAGATACCAGAATCGTGTGCCCTAAGCAGACGAAGAGAACCAAGAATGACTGCCTTCTGCATTTGGCCTGCCAGCCACTCGGCTGATTTTTGGCAGGCCGGTATGATCTTCAGTTCCGAGAGCAGCGTAGGCTTTATCCCTCCGAGTACACCGATTATTAGGACGACCATTTTGACCGAGTAGCCTGGGTACAGCACTTGCAGCTCTTACCGGAGATCGCGATATTTGGTCTGTTTCTCCTCCTTTCAAGGTGATGTCTTCCTCCGCAGGTACCGAGAACTCGATGACATACATCACCTCGAGTTGATGGTCGAGGAGGACTATGTCAGGTTTGTTGGCTTGGATTAGCCTGACAGTCGGGAACGAGTAGTTCCAGTAAATCCGGCATTTCTCGTTCTCGACAACAGACTCAATATCTCCGGGGACGTAAAGCAGCACTGGTGTCTGGTCTACCCCGTACGAGTGTCATAGATGGTAGTATAGCACTCGTAACGCCGCGTTATGCCGGTGGATGTAGGCCGAAATCGCATATATAGGGCATGCAGATAGTAAGTGCATGAGCGAGTCCGGCGCCTGATGGCAGGTTGATATCAGGAACCTCTACACGCCACACGCGGCTACGGTAGACCAAGGTGTTGATAACACCATCTTGACAGGCCATAATGAATCCCTCGGTCTCTGACTTAAGCCCTGCTGACCTTAGAAAGGCGAAGGTCAGCCTGGTCGATAAACCCAGTGTTTCTATGTTCTTATAGAAGACACCATGCTGGGGTTTATCGACGTGCCGCCAAAACAGATTTTCCTGTTCGGCAGCTCTGATTCGGGCTTTCAGACGATTTGGCTGAAGTTCGGTGACTGACTCAACATCAGCACCTCGCCTGATGTCAAATGCGAGGCCGAGTTCATCTGCGGCTCTCTTTGCTGCCTTGAACAATCCTGCTCCCATTCCTACTGTTTCAGGATGTTTTACGAACCGCAAGAGGGGATCTGAGCTCCTGAGTTTGTTACATGCCATACTCAGAACTACTCTGCCATGCGTACACTCCAGGCTCAAGAGTCCTCGGCCCCCCCTTTGACGTGGGAGGTACACACGAGGAACGGACGATCTAGAATGAATACTCCTGTGAATATTCATCATCTTGCGGGTATCCCTATCTAATTGGCGCAGCTCCTCTACTGTCCACTTTACTACTCCGAAGGAGTAGAGCAGAACCGGAACGGCAAGCATATTAGTTGCAGACACCTTGTTCTTCCCCGAAAGTTCGGAAGACCAAATCTTTCGGAGGCGGTGTCTGTACTTGCCGCGGAGAGAATCTTTTATTTGTGGTACATCCTGGATGTGCCTTTGTTGTACACCCAGATATGTATAGATCTCTCCGGCATCCAGATGTCTTAGGATGCTTCCGTCTGCGAGCTGCGCATCTTCAGGGAATTCCCCGCATCGTCCTCTCTTGAGGTGGACGACTGCACATTTGTCCAACCCGAGCTCCATACCAATTGCCCGCGTATATTCCTCGACCACCCTAAGAGCGTTTTGTAGTTCGCGCTCTCCGGAGGCATAAAGTTTAAGGTCATCCATATAAAATAAATGGGTGACCTTATGCCTCCGGTCGCTGGGTGGCCCACATTGATATCCGCGGGTTTGGCGGAGCCCAACAGACAACGGCAGCAGTGAGATGCAGAAGAGGAGAGGACTCAGGGAGTCACCCTGGAAAACTCCTCTCCTAAATGCCACCTGCTCTGTCGTGACCCGCTGTGCACCTGATGTTATGGTGAAGCGGGTCTTCCAGAGCGGCAGCAGCTGTTCTATGCATCTCACTAGTGGTGCTAGTACTGCAAGATATTCGAACAAGCACAACAATAGCTCATGCGATGTTGTTTCAAATGAATTGCGGTAATCAATCAAGGCCATCGATAGATTCCGCTTGTATTGCACAGAATCCTGTGTAATACAGCGGTCTATCAGCAGGCTGTCCTTGCAACCTGCCATGCCCTTCTTGGCACCACGCTGTTCGTGTATCTGCTGGAAGACTGGATCAACAGACCTCAGTGTCCTAGCATACAAGATACGTGTAAATATCTTGTAGCAGGAGTTGAGGCAAGTGATAGGCCTATAATTCCTCGGGTCTTAAAGATCCCACTTTCTGGGTATAAGCACAGTACGTCCCTCGACGAACCAGTCCGGAATCTGCTGCCCCTCGTTCAACCATGAGTTGAAAACTCGCGCCAGACGGCGGTGAGTGGAAGGAAATTTCTTCAACCACCAGTTGTTAATGCCGTCTGGGCCCGGTGCAGCGAAGTTCTTGGTATCAACAAGTGCTTGTTGGACCTCCTCCGAACTGATTGCCGGGCACACTTCTTCCGGCTCTTCAAGATGTCTGTGACACAGAGCCTCGAAATGTGCAATTGATGGAGTGTCGCTATTGAATGGAAGCGTCGTTTCGTAGAATCCCTTCCAGAAGATGTCGACATATTCTACAGTCGGGGATTAACTACAACACGCTGTGGCTCTTGAAAGAGGCGAGAAGGATTCGTACGGAACAAATTGTTTTGTTCCATACTCCTCACCCGCCTCTTCAATGTTTTCTTTATCGCCATGAGTGCTCGGATCCTATCTAGACAGTGCTGCTTGATGGTAAGCATCACTGTCAGATTTAGAGTATGGTGTTGACGTCTTAATCCGGCTGCTATGCGCCGGATTCTGGGAGTAAAAACTCTACCAGTCGTCTTATATTCCACCACACTCTGGATCCGAGAAGCGTGTTGTCTGGCCGACTGTATCTTGCCCTCGATTTTCTATACACGCCGCTTGGCTTTCTCGACCCCGTGATTGGTTGACCTCTCACGGAGGATGAGTTGCTTCGCGGCGTTGTACACGGCACAGTTGATTTGCCAGATGTCTGCATCTTTTGGAATTTCCTCATCGATGACCACGTCCATTCTAACCAGGTCTTGTGGCTTTAGGTTAGCTCTGGTGTTAAGGCTAACCCTCGTCCTTAAGTCTACGTCGGTGAACTCTAAAGGATGTTCCCCATCAGATGGTAATTCCACCTAACGGGGTGCCCTTACGTAACCTGTCCTGCGCAAGAAGGATACTTGGTCTCTCAGTTGTTGTTGAGAGAAGGCGCGATGCTCTAGATGCATTTCGCATGAAAGTGCATCCAATTACCCCATGTATCCTCTTCGCTCAGGTTCGCTACTCTCGCGATAGTTCCCTCGTCCACTTAAAGCGTCCATATACAATTGCGGTGTCGTCATCGCTTGGACCGTCCGGTAAGGCCCCTCCTATCTCTCCTTGACCTCCATCCGACTGAGGTCGATTGTGAGGGGCCCTTCTTAGGTTATAAGTAACCCTAGCAGTAAGAGTAACAGGGTGGTTAGCCCTGGTACGCCCGGCCGGCATTTGTCAGGCAGAGTTGCCTCTGCCTGTTCAGGGTGCACCAACGCGGAGGTTGCCGGTCATTATTATTATTTTCTCGGATTATCCGATGCCGGACAGTCCTCCCGTTGCCTCCGACGCCTACGGGAGTCGCGCCGGCGCATCAACTACAGCAACTCCACACATCTCGCAGGGTTAGTGACTGTAGATACCAGAATCGTGTGCCCTAAGCAGACGGAGAGAACCCAAAATGACCGCCTTCTGCATTTGGCCTGCCAGCCACTCAGCTGATTTTTAGCAGGCCGGTATGATCTTCAGTTCCGAGAGCAGCGTAGGCTTTATCCCTCCGTGTACACCGATTATTAGGACGACTATTTTGACCGAGTAGCCTGGGTACAGCACTTGGAGCTCGTACCGGAGATAGCGATATTTGGTCCGTTTCTCCTCCTCCTTCAGGGTGATGTTTTTCTCCGCAGGTGCCGAGAACTCGATGACATACATCACATTGAGTTGATGGTCGAGGAGGACTATGTCAGGCTTGTTGGCTTGGATTAGCCTGATAGTCGGGAACGAGTAGTTCCAGTAAATCCGGCATTTCTCGTTCTCGACAACGGACTCAATATCTCCGGGGACGTAAGGCAGCACTGGTGTCTGGTCTACCCCGTACGAGTGCCTTAGATGGTAGTATAGTACTCGTAAAGCTGCGTTATGTCGGTGGATGTAGGCCGAAATCGCGTATACGGGGCATGCAGATAGTAAGTGCATGAGCGATTCCGGCGCCTGATGGCAGGTCCTGCAGTTGATATCAGGAACCTCTACACGCCACACGCGGCTACGGTAGACCAAGGTGTTGATAACACCATCTTGGCAGGCCATAATGAATCACTCGGTCGCCGACTTAAGCCCTGCTGACCTTAGAAAGGCGAAGGTCAGCCTGGTCGATAAACCCAGTGTTTCTATGTTCTTATAGAAGACACCATGCTGGGGTTTATCGACGTGCTACCGAAACAGATTTTCCTGTTCGGCAGCTCTGATTCGGGCTTTCAGACGATTTGGCTGAAGTTCGGTGACTGAATCAACATCAGCACCTCGCCGGCCTCCTCGCCTGATGTCAAATGCGAGACCGAGTTCATCTGCGGCTCTTTTTGCTGCCTTGAACAATCCTCCCACAGTTTCGTGATGTTTTACGAACCGCAAGAGGGGATCTGAGCTCCTGAGTATGTTACATGCCATACTCAGAACTACTCTGCCATGCGTGCACTCCAGGCTCAAGAGTCCACGGCCCCCCCGTTGACGTGGGAGGTACACACGAGGAACGGACGATCTAGGATGAATACTTCTGTGAATATTCATCATCTTGCGGGTATTCCTATCTAATTGGCGCAGCTCCTCTACTGTCCCCTTTACTACTCCGGAGGAGTAGAGCAGAACCGGAATGGCAAGCATATTAGTTGCAGACACCTTGTTCTTCCCCGAAAGTTCGGAAGACCAAATCTTTCGGAGGCGGTGTCTGTATTTGCCGCGGAGAGAATCTTTTATTTGTGATACATTCTGGATGTGCCTTTGTTGCACACCCAGATATGTATAGGTCTCTCCGTCATCCAGATATCTTAGGATGCTTCCTCTGCGAGCTGCGCATCTTCAGGGAATTCCCCGCATCGTCCTCTCTTGAGGTGAACGACTGCACATTTGTCGAAACCGAACTCCATACCAATTGCCCGCGTATATTCTTCGACCACCCTAAGAGCGTTTTGTAGTTCGCGTTCTCCGGAGGCATAAAGTTTAAGGTCATCCATATAGAATAGATGGGTGACCTTATGCCTCCGGTCGCTGGGTGGTCCACATTGATACCCGCGGGTTTGGCGGAGCCCAACAGACAACGGCAGCAGTGAGATGCAGAGGAGGAGAGGACTCAGGGAGTCACCCTGGAAAGCTTCTCTCCTAAATGCTACTTGCTCTGTCGTGACCCGCTGTGCACCTGATGTTATGGTGAAGCAGGTCTTCCAGAGCGGCAGCAGCTGTTCTATGCATCTCACTAGTAGTGCTGGTACTACAAGACATTCGAGCAAGTACAACAATAGCTCATGCGATGTTGTATCAAATGACTTGCGGTAATCAATCCAGGCCATCGATAGATTCCGCTTGTATTGTACAGAATCCTGTGTAATACAGCGATCTATCGGCAGGCTGTCCTTGCAACCTGCCATGCCCTTCTTAGCACTACGCTTGTTCGTGTACTTGCTGGAAGACCGAATCAACAGACCTCAGTGTCCTAGCATACAAGATACGTGTAAATATCTTGTAACTGGATTCTCGACAACACGCTGTGGCTCTTGAAAGAGGCTGGAAGGATTCATACGGAACAAATTATTTTGTTCCATACTCCTCACTCGCCTCTTCAATGTTTTCTTTGTCGCTATGAGCGCCCGGATCCTGTCTAGACAGTGCTGCTTGATGGTAAGCATCACTGTCAGATTTAGAGTATGGTGTTGACGTCTTAGTCCGGCTGCTGTGCGTCGGATTCTGGGAGTAAAAACTGTACCAGTCATCTTATATTCCACCACACTCTGGATCCGTGTAGCGTGTTGTCTGGCCGACTGTATCTTGCACTGGATTTTTTGTACACGCCGCTTGGCTTTCCCGACCCCGTGATTGGTTGACCTCTCACGGGGGACGAGTTGCTTCGCGGCGTTGTACACGGCACAGTTGATTTGCCAGATGTTTGCATCTTCCGGAATTTCCTCATCGATGACCGCGTCTATTCTAGCCAGGTCATGTGGCTTTATTATTTTTATTATTATTATTATTATAAAAAGGAACGAGCATAGCAGAAGACCTGTCATTAGAGGAAAGGCAGACAAACAAGATATTACGACAACACCGAAAAGAAGCGAAAATAAAGAACTTAAATGCTTACATAAAAAATAATAAACTTGTTAATGGACAAATATTTATTATTCAATAGTTAAATAGTGAAAAAAATGATACATATGATGAAGTAAACTTAGAAAATGCTGAGAAAACCATTGAAGTAATTGATAAAAAACCAAACAGTGCACCAACAACACCATCATCACGATGATTTGAAGAACCAACCAATGAAAAAGAAATATAAGTTTTTGAAATAGGAAATGTTGAAGAAGACAAGAAGACAAAAAATTCGATCACTTCTGAACCACCAAAGAGCCAACCAACCATAACAGCGTCTTCAAGAATTACTGGAAAAGAAGCAAGAACATAAAGCATAATACTACACCATCTATCTACCCATCTATCTTCAATAAAAGAAAATAAATACTAAATACAAGTAATAAAATGCTTTACTTATTTGAAATATTTAAAATATGTTATAAAAATTTGAATTTTTAATATGCATATAGGACATCATGTATTTTTATATTTGTATGTAATTTTAAGTCAGTAATTATTATATTATTTGTGCTATGAAATTTAGATGTGATTCTTTACAGAATCACCTCTACCTATTTACCCACTTTTTTTAATTTTCATGTTTCTCATTCATAATTTATTACAAACCATACACCATACACATACACATTTCTTAAATATTTAGGTACTTATTTTAGGCCAGGCGACAGGTAGTTCAATAAGGAAATAATTAGTGGAAAGCTGGAAATTGCTTTAATCGCTTTATTTGGACCCAGATATTACTCTCCCAAGTTTTCCCCCTCGAGCGAAGTCGGCGTTGGTCCTTCTGGCCCTAAGAAGGTACCATTTTTCGGTTTTTTGCAAATATCTCCCAAACCATCAACTTTATCAACAAAATACCTATTATAAAAAATAATCTGGAGTAAGTTTGCTATAAAAATATTCTTTACCGTTTGTCTCTAAAGTAAACCGTTACGATGCTATGAACATTCAAAGTGGAACCCTTTTTGATTCTTGCGGAAAAGTTATCGAAATCATATGCCATATCAAAGTTTCTACATGTTATAAATATTTGTCAGCATTCCAGGTGCACAAGCTGGTAACTTGTCACAAGTATAACAGCTTTTCAATGTAAACAGCTGTGGCAAAGTACCTACGATTAGTATTATTATTGACTAGTATTGACATTATTGACATTATTACGGACAAAACAATCAATCAAGATTGTGGTTTGAGAAAGTGCGGCAATAGCCGCGGCTGGTAATCCAACCGTTTGTTTTATTTGTGAAAAAGGTTTAGAAGATGGAGACACTATTATAGTGAAGGAGAGAGGATAAGAACCTTACGTGAAAGTAGTGTGAAAAGACGTGATAATAGACATGTGCAATTACAAGGATTGCAGAATGTTACGGTTCATGTTAAGTGCCAAAAATCGTATACTAAAGACAAAAATATTGCCGCGGCAATAAAATCTTGGGAAAGGGCAATAACGGACCGACGTTCGCGATCGTGTGAACAGTTCGACTTCAAGGTTAATTGTATTTTGTGCGGCAAAAATGCATCCGAAGAATTTTTAAAAAGTGTTATTAAAAAACCCATTGACAGTCGCGATACTGTTCATCGCGCGGAAACACTCCATTTCAAAAACACACTGGTAGAGACAGCTGGTAAGCGTGACGATGCATGGGCCAAGGCTGTTACTAGGAGAATTGCACATGTAAATGATTTGGTCGCTGCAGATGGTCGATATCACGGCTCTTGCGCGAAAACATTCTTCAAGAGTTCTTCCACATCGACAAGGCCACCTGGTCGGCCCGAAGATAAAAACGACACTGCTGCTTTCGAGTACGCTTGCTCTTATATGGAACGATATCGAGAAGAATGTCAATTCACATTCAAAGAGATATTCGTAGATTTTGAAGGCTATATTCCTAATGAGAAAACGTTGAAAAACAGGTTGCTTGGTAAATATGGTGCTGATATCATTGTCACAGCAAGAAAAAAACAATGAATCGGTGATTTGTTTTCGCGACACAGGCTACAAAATACTCACGGAAAATTGGTACCATTGTCGAAAGATCGATGATCAGAAGGAGCGTCTAAGAATTGTAAAAGCCGCAGCAGACATAATAAGGGAAGATATAAGATCCACGATCTATGATACAGAAACCTATCCTCCATCCGATTCATTTTTTGACGATGCTGCAAGTGATGTTCCCCAATCTTTAAAATATTTCCTGGGAGAAGTCATTCTAAAAAAGAAACGCGCAGCGGAAAACACATGGAAGAAGAAGTGCACATCAATTGCACACGCTGTTGTAGCGGCAGTCAGGCCGAGATCATTTCTATCTTCCGTGCAAATAGGTCTTGCGGCTGTTCTGTCACGAAAGTATGGTTCTAAAGCACTTCTCAATATCCTTTCGGGCCTAGGATATTGTGCTTCGTATGATGAAGCCAGGTGGTGTGGAAAACAGTAATTTTATGTCAATACTAGTCAATAATAATACTAATCGTAGGTACTTTGCCACAGCTGTTTACATTGAAAAGCTGTTATACTTGTAACAAGTTAACAGCTTGTGCACCTGGAATGCTGACAAATATTTATAACATGTAGAAACTTTGATATGGCATATGACCGCAAGAATAAAAAAGGGTTCCACTTTGAATTGTCGTAGCATCGTAACGGTTCACTTTAGAGACAAACGGTAAAGAACATTTTTGTAGCAAATTTACTCTAGATTATTTTTTATATGGTACCTTCTTAGGGCCAGAAGGGCCCACGCCAACTTCGCTCGAGGGGGAAAACTTGGGAGAGTAATATCTGGGTCCAAATAAAGCGATTAAAGCAATTTCCAGTTTTCCACTAATTATTTCCTTATTGAGGCTTTTTTTCGACCTGTCGCCTGGCCTATTTATCAGAATATAATAAATAATCGTTATTATTATTACAATGGATCAGTTTATTAGAGATCATGAGAATTCACCAATAAATACTGTGAAAATATCTAACAGAAGAATTTAATAACATTTTTGATATTAAAAATGTACAAGGAATATTTTACATTTTCTATACATTATAATAACATATGTATATATATATATATATATATATATATATATATATATATATATATATATATATATATATATATATATATATATATATATATATATATATATATATATATATATATATATATATATGTATATATTATTAAGTATGATTTGAAGGAAACAACTACTCAGCGGGCAAATATCCCGACCTGCATTGGATTACACCTTCAAATCATGTTAGATCGATAGCTAATATCATTTGTCAATTCCTAACCAGACATAGATCGATTTCGAACTTATTTGTTCTCTTCAGTATGCTATAGGTTATGGAACAGACAAATGATAGTGGCCAACCTGCTAGTTATATACTAACTAAGGTAAAGTGAATAGTGGTGAGAGGTATGAAACTTCTCATATGGTCTGAATGCTACTATCCGACCGACATCATAGATGTCTCTGTGGCGGATAGCGACTTGCGACACAGCAAGTACCGAGAGTGGCGACCCCTAGCCCAGGTGGACTAAACTAATGTTATTAAGTATGATTTGAAGGAAACAACTACTCAGCGGGCAAATACCCCGACCTGCATTGGATTACACCTTCAAATCATGTTAGATCAATAGCCAATATCATTTGTCAATTCCTAACCAGACATAGATCGATTTCGAACTTATTTGTTCTCTTCAGTATGCCATAGGTTATGGAACAGACAAATGATAGTGGCCAACCTGCTAGTTATATACTAAATAAGGTAAAGTGAATAGTGGTGAGAGGTATGAAACTTCTCATATGGTCTGAATGCTACTATCCGACCAACATCATAGATGTCTCTGTGGCGGATAGCGACTTGCGACACAGCAAGTACCGAGAGCGGCGACCCCTAGCCCAGGTGGACTATATAGGAGAGTATATAAAAGAAAGCGGACGTACCCGTTAAATCAAGTTATTTTTCTTCTTTCTCTGTACTTATATATTCTCTTGGGTCGGAAATACCACGCAGGTTGCTATAGTTGCCCGTGTGTGCGACGATTGGTCGATGCTCTAATATAGAGCCATCCAAGATGAAGCCACAAAGGTGCGACTGGCTTTCTGTCAGTGGTTTTCCCTTTGTGTTCTTCTTTTTTAAGTTATGTCCATCATTTAACTTAGCTACACCGTCCTGAGGACAACCAATTAGTCAGAAACACGTGTCCACGGTTTGCATTTTTCTGCCATTTGCTATTTTTTGCATTCTTCCACTGTGCATTCTTTATGCGGGCATACCCTTTAAATCAAGTTATTTTTGTACTCTAATGTATATAATCCCGCGATACAGCTTCTTTCTCTGTATTTTTCCCTTATATTTATTTACACAATATTTGTTTGTTCTTTTTTTTTTGTAAATAAATATGTATTATTGTTATATTATTATTATTAGAATTTAAAACTTACATCATGAAAAAACTGTGAGTAAACTGTTAGTGTGTGCATTATAGTCATATTTTGGCTTTATAATACATAAGAAACACTAAAATGGTGAAGCTTGAAGTACTGTAAGTTTTACCTCCTAAGTTTATAATTATAATTGGGTTTATTTCATTATGTTATTATACAATTTCCACGTTGTGACTTGTAATAATTTTGTAGTGTATGTGTTATATTCATTTGTAATTGTACTATCCAGCTCTTCTGTCTGTGTTTATTATTTTTAATTTCTATGTTAACCACTTGGAAACAGATTAATTTAAGATTGCTCAAATTTAAAGAGGATTTAATAATCAGTCGAAGCGTTCTATAAAAAAAGAAGTACCAAAAAGCAAACTAAATAGACAAGAAATACGTGATACTCTTAAAAAAGTTATTTAACTATATAACTAAATATATTGATGTTTATTGGCTCGACTTAGATAATACGAAAAAAAGAGACGTTAAAGATGTTTTACTTATAATTATTAGAGATATAATATAGTTAAGTTACTTTAATAATTAAATGTTGGCTATAGGGATCCTACAAACTGTTTAGAATGAATTGATCTGACAAAGAGTTTACGTCAAGGGATGTGATAGCAATGGTAATGACTAAGGTTGAATTTTTAAATTTGGGAAGCAAAATATTACCGCAAGAATTTTATAATTCTCCGGGAATATTGCAATCATTTTTAGATGCGCTGACTTTACTTGATGCTAATTTCAACAATCAGGCCGCTAACGTTGTCGCTTTCGTTAAAACATATCTAACTGATAAAGCTCGTGGTATAATAACAACAGAAGGTTCTCTCCCAGAAATAATAAATACTTTAAAAAACGGAATTAATGGTAAAAGTTCTCCATTGTTAATAGCTAAAGTACCAAACCTGAAATAAAACCACAAAGACCCTTTAGCTTACGCCTCAAAAATCGAGTCGTTAGCTGAAAACTTAAAACGGGCATTCTTAAGTGAAGGTGTACCTGTTGTGAAAAGTTAATAAAAAAAGGTGTTGTGAACTATGCGTAGGTACGGCCCTGTGTGTGTGTAACCTCAACCTGGTTCTGACCTATTTCAACCCACCGCGAGGGTACCCGAAGCGGCGGGTTGTTTACTTAATGCATGTTTTTTGTATTCCTATGTAGTCTACTTGCAGAATTCATTCGGTATACTTGCTAATGTGCATATGTATTTAAATGTTGTTTTTACGAGTTGTATTTGTTTAAAAATCTATTTGTGTAGTATCCTGAATAAAGTTTTTTGATCAAGCCTGCTGTAATAGTGAGAAAATTTCTCACAGGTTATGGGCCCAGCACGCTTCCACTGCGCGAGGGAAAAACTACAATAGTGCAGTTCGCGAGTGTTTTTAAATGTGTGCAGCTATTACGTTCGGCTAACACAAGTTAACGGTTAGAACATTAAGTTTAGTTCAACCAGATAAAAAAACACTTTTATTGAGTTTTTCGCGATCAAAGAACAATGGCTACAGCAATGAAATTCGACCTACCAAGCATTGAAAAGTTAAACGGTTCAAATTACGTCGTTTGGAAAAAGAAGGTTGAATTGTTACTTAAGGTGCAGGGTTTTATGCAAATAGTTAGTGGTGAGTTAAAAAGACCTGATGAAACGAAGTTGACTGAACAAAGCATATGGAATAAGCAAGACATGCAAGCACAGTTGTTGTTGCTAGGCGTGATTGACAAAAGTCAAATGGTGTTTGTCGACTCCTGCACAAAGTGTGCAGAAATTTGGTTAAAGCTGAAGTCGCTTTATGAAAAATTCGACTCATCCAGTAAAGTTGCGGCACAGACTGCATTTTTTGGTTATGTATATGATGGTACAAAAACAATGGTAGAACACATTGCTCATATCGAAAACTTGGCTAAGAAATTAAAAGATCTTGGCGAGTTGGTGTCTGACGAGGCTGCTGTATAATTTACCAGAGACGTACAGCGGTCTACTTAATGCATGGAATTTCTCTGCCAAGGAGCAACAGACACTTACAAAACTTACACAGGAACTTATTCGTGAAGAAATGAGACAAACAAGTGTATACGAGGTGCCGACGGGTGCAATGGTCGTTCAGAAGAAGGATGTAATAAAATCGGGTGAAAACTGGTCAGAATCTAAACGAACACAAGCAAATAAATCCAAGAAAAATGTTACGTGTTTTTATTGTCAAAAGAAGGGACATTATGCTCGTGATTGTCGTTTGAAAAAGAAAGAGAGACAAGATAAAAATGAACAGGCTATGATAGTCGAGTCGGAGTGCTTCGAAACAAATTTAACGAATGATGCTGCGGGAGGTAGAGACACGTGGCTAGCTAGCGGACAGTGCGAGTCTGTCATATCGCTAGCTAATATATCAACAATTCAAGTTCAAAGCCGCGGGATCGTTGTTTGTGCATGGTAAATGGCTACATGGAACTATATTAAATGTACTTTACGTTCCGAGTTTGAGCAAGAATTTGTTGAGTGTCGGTTCAACAGTCAAGCGCGGGTTTAAACAAGAGTGCGATATTAAAGAAATGCGCTTTATCAAAAACAATGAACTCTTTGCTGTTGGAAAAATGATAGACAACAACACTTATAAAATGCTATTTCGACACGTTTCCCGTGTAGAGGCTAACGTGGTTACAAGTGATTTGTTGCATTGGCATGAGCGCTTAGGACACCTTAATTTGCAAGCAATGAAGTTGCTAGTCAAGGATGATTTAGCAAATGTTAAATTTACGGTTCCACCCAACGCTGAGTTATTCTGTGAGGCCTGTCAACTTGGTAAAATACATCGACAGCCGTTCCAGTCTTCAAGTGATAAACAAAAGTACGGCCCTGGAGAATTTATACATATTGTAAATGGGCCAATGCCTAAACCATCAGTGAGTGGTGCCAGATATTTTGTTTTGTTCAAGGACGATTACTCAGGTTTTCGGTTCGTGTTTGCAATTCAGCAAAAATCAGAAGTATTTAATAAGTTTGTTGCGCTGGCAAATTTAATTAAAAATAAGTTTGGGCATTCTATTAAGAAAGTTCGCAGCGACAATGGTTTGGAATACATAAATAAAAATTTTAGTGATTATTTTGCAAATTGTGGAGTTGAGCACGAGACAACGGCGCCTTACACACCACAGCAAAACGGTCACAGTGAACGTGACAACCGAACGATTGCTGAGGCTGCTAGGTCGATGATGGCTGCAAGTGCCGGTACCTGAGGAACTATGGGCCGAAGCAGTCAAAACTGCTGTGTACACTTTAAACAGAATGCCAACAAAACAGGCACCTAATTCCACCCCTTGCGAGTTATGGACAGGTAGTAAAGCAAAACTTGGTCACGTCAAAACATTTGGCTGTGTGGCGTATGAGTTTATACCTGCACAACATCGCACAAAATGGAATGCCAAGTCAAAGAAGAAAATGTTTGTTGGATATGACAAAGATGGTCCAAATTATAAATTGTATGATCCACAAACGAGAAAGTTTTCTGTTTCAAGAAACATTATGTTCAATGAAAAAGAGTGCTGGAAAAGAGATGCGGGTATAAAACAACTCGAATTGCACCTTAATAACGAACCTGATGTGCCAACAAGTCAAGAGCCGGTGAGAGACGAAGAAACCACTGCACCTGTGTCAGGTGACAATGATGACGGATGTCGACAATTAAGAGATAGGACATTGTTGCCTCCGATTGACCGTTATCAGGCAAATATGGTTGAATTTGAAGAACCTACCTCTTATAAAGAAGCCTTGGAAAGCCCAGATGCAAGTAAATGGCGAGAAGCCATACATGAGGAGCTCTCAGCGCTTGCTAAAAATGATACCTGGACACTTATAATGTTGCCTCTTCACAATAAACCATTTCAGCTAAATGGGTGTTTAAAATAAAGCGTGATACTAAAGGTGAAATAGATTGGTGTAAAGCCAGCGCTCTGGTGTAGACTTTAATGAGACTTTCGCGCCGCTCGTGAGGTACGTATCTATGCGTGTACTACTGTCAGTGGCGTCCTACCGGGACTATGAAATTGGTCAGTTCGACATTAAAACGGCATTTTTGAATGGTGAGCTAGAGGAGAACATTTTCATGGAAGTACCGGAAGGGGTAAGTGTGAATAATAAAAAACGTGTGTGCAAATTAAATAAGTCACTGTATGGACTGAAACAGTCTCCGTGACAGTGGAATAAAAGATTTAACGAATTTCCTCAACTGTACGATTTCAAGCCTAACGAGGCAGACCACTGTGTATATCATGGTTATTATGGGACAGATGAATTAATATTAGCGTTGTATGTAGACGATGGCTTAATAATGTCTAGTTCTAAAGAGGCCATACAAATAGTGTTAAGTAAATTAAAGAAACAATTTGAAATAACTATTAGCGACAGGACTTATTTTGTTGGACTAGAAATAAAGAGAGATAGAAATAAACGGGCATTATTTATCTCTCAAGAGAACTATATATTATATAAATCGTCTGTTGAATAAGTTTAATATGACTAATGCAAAGGTTGCCGCGATACCTTTCGAGGTAGATGCTCACCTTGACGTGGGAGAACCTCTAAACATTGAGGAACAGTCAAAAATGAACAGTGTCCCATACCGCCAGGCGGTAGGCTCCCTCATGTTTGCAGCTACTGTTAGTCGCCCTGATATCATGTACGCGGTTAGTGTAGTGAGCCGCTATTTGTCAAATCCGAAACCTGTACATTGGTCAGCTGCTGTGAAGAGAATATTTCGCTATTTAAGAGGGACGACATCACTTGGTATTACATATTGTCAGAGTAGTGATGAATTTGTTGGATATTCAGATTCGAACTATGCTGGGGATTCTGACACACGTCGATCAACAAGTGGCTATATTTTTAAAATTGCAGGCGGTGCTGTGACTTGGATGAGTCAACGTCAGAAAGTAGTTGCTCTCTCAACTACAGAGGCCGAATACATTGCAGCGAGCGATGCAACGAAAGAAGCAATTTGGCTCAAGTTGTTATTGTCAGGAATCGGTGTAAATATCAATCCTATTAAAATGCGATTGGACAACCAAGGCTCCATTAATCTGATTAGAAGTCCACAGTTTCATAAACGTACAAAACACATCGATGTACGCTACCACTTTATTCGAGAAAAGTTTGAGAATGATGACATCGACGTTTCATATGTAGCTTCTGAGGATCAACTGGCGGACATCTTAACCAAGGGTTTGGCGAAGAATTTGTTCCAGAGAATTCGTGGAGAAATAGGAGTGGACATATTCAACTCTACTTCAGACGCAAAGTGCACAACTGGTGGGAGTGTTGTGAAAAGTTAATAAAAAAGGTATTGTGAACTATGCGTAGATACGGCCCTGTGTGTATGTGTAACCTCAACCTGGTTCTGACCTATCTCAACCCACCGCGAGTACCCGAAGCGGCGGGTTGTTTACTTAATGCATGTTTTTTGTATTCCTATGTAGTCTACTTGCAGAATTCATTCGGTATACTTGTTAATGTGCCTATGTATTTAAATGTTGTTTTTACGAATTGTATTTGTTTAAAAATCTGTTTGTGTAGTATCCTGAATAAAGTTTTTTGATCCAGCCTGCTGTATTAGTGAGAAAATTTCTCACAGTACCTCATGAAGTAGCAGAACGGTACTCCACAGAACACGTAGTTCGGTCTGAATTCAAATTCGGAAAGGGCACGCGTAGTCATGAAAGCTAGTACTTTTAAAACAGTTCAAGAAGGTGTTTCAAAATTTGTTAACGTCAGTAGTAAGTCTCAGCCTAGCATATCTAACGTATTTTATTTTAGACAAAATAATCGAAACTATGGACGTTATAAAATAATAATAGTGATAGAAGACAAAATTATAATCATAATGATAGCGACCGAAAGCGTAATGAGCGAGGTAGACGTGGGCGCGGAAATTGTAATAATAGGTATAATGTGAATAAGGGTTATTGACTAAATTATCAATTAAATAATTATATTAGGGCAGTAAACTTGGATACGGGAAACTAATCGAACCCAGAACTGGTCTATTTGTGGGAAGAAATTTAAATATTTTTAATTCTGATTTATCATTTTCAAATTCTTTAACAGCAAAAACTACGAATCAAAAAATACATTTTAAGTTGACACAGGTGCTGGTATATCTATTTTTAAATGAAGGAAAAATAATCGAGACCACATGTTAGATATTTCGAATCCAAGCAAAATTAAAGTTGTAACAGATGGTATAATTAAATCTTTAGGAGTCACTCAAACTGAAATTTTTGTTGAAAGTTACAAAATGAAGCACAAATTTCTTATCATATATTCAAATATTCCTATACCCGCAGATATAATTTTAGGTAGGAATTTCATATCGAAATATAGATGTGGTTTAGTTTAGTTATGAGATTGGACTGTGATTATTAGGTTTGGTAATAATCGAATTATTGTTCCAATTCATAGTAGTCCAAAAAAAGGTACTTCAATAAGAAGTAATAAGACAAATAAAACGTCTAAAACAGCTTTCTTATGATTCTGTAGAACTAAATAATGAGATGCATCCTGATGTTTTCGTAGCCAGAACAATAGTGTCTAAAGATTGTCTGTTCGTGAAAATAATCACTCTCCTCTTCCTTGCATCTTGGTAAAGCTAAGTGGTTTTCTGTAACTAATTAATTTCAGAATTTCACCAGATTTAGAAAATTCTCGTAATATAACTTCCTTTAGTGTTGATACTGTCTTTACAAGATTACCCTTTCGACTGTCAGTCAGCCCCAATAGTTTCCAAAAAATGATTTCAATATCTTTCGCAGGAATTACTTCTGAGAAGGCATTTTTTTAAATGAATAATTTCATAGTAATTGCATGTTCTGAAAACCAACATTTAAATAATTTAAAAAAAAGTGATCGAGATTGTAGGAAGTACAATTTAACATTAAATCCCGAGAAATATAAATTCTTTAGAAACGTGGACGCATATTTAAGTCAAAAATTACAGTGAAATGCATTTTATAAGATGATCCTAAATATGATATTGTAAACAAATATCCGACTCCACAGACTTCTGACGAAGTAAAACGATTCGTCGCGTTTACTAATTACTACCGTAGATTTCTACCACAGTTTGTGGAAATTAGTTCACAAATAATAAAGTAATAACAAAAAATGCCGAGTATGTTTGGACGCCGAAATGTCAACATTCATTTGACACCCTTAAAATATTACAATATCCTGATTTTTCTAGACCGTTCACGATTACAACCGATGCTTCAAAAGGACCTTTGGTGCTATGCGCACATAGTTTTACCGAAGGAGAGCCATATAAGCCAATTATTTGAACTGAGGGCAGTACATTGGGCTATAAAATATTTTCACTGTTTTGTTTACGCTAAAACATTTTTTATAAAACTGTACATCGACCTTTAGTTTATTTATTTTCCATGAAAGATCCAACATCAAAACTCACTAGAATACATCTAGATCTAGAAGAATATGATTTTGAAATCCAATACGTAAAGTTTTTGATATTATCTGCATTGGTAAATTTCCTAAATCAAGTGAAGGTTACGAGTATGCTGTAACAAGCAGTGCGAATTAACGAAATATATAGTAATAATTCCAATAGTAAACAAAAAGACCGCAACTGTTGCTTCTAGCATTGTCAAAAATTTTTTGTAGTATACGGTCCTATGAGATAAATTCGAACGGAATACAAAAATAACAAAACTATTAAAAACGAATCATAAAATATCTACTGCTTACCATAGCCAATCAATTGGAGAGTGCGAACGATATCGTCGCGTTCTTACTACATGCATATGTATATAAATAATTCAAAAGCTGATTGCCAACATGGAGTCAATTTTGTTACAATACAACTCCAAGCACTTACCATAACTATATGCCATTTGAACTTGTTTTTGGGATCTTCCATAAATACTAAGTGGATCACATGTCGACCCTCTTTACAATATCGGCTTACGCTTACGATCAAGAGTTTAGGTCTATACCTAAACTCTTGATCGTTACAATTAGCACATAAAAGGGCGAAGGAATATCTTGAAGTCAAAGTTAGATCGAAAAATTCAATCAGATATTAAAAGAAGTGAAATTGATATAAAGCGAGGAGATCTTGTTACTCTGACTAACGAAAGTTCTCACAAATTTGACGCACGGTATAATCGTTCTTTCCAGGAGGTTCGCGTAGAGGATCCAAATTGTAAAATTCAGAATAACAAAGGCAGGCACCACAGTACACAAGAACCGTGTATAGAAATACAAACATATGTAATTAAGTATTTTTAAGATGTAAACAAGCCTGAAAATCGTTATGTATAAATTATAATTTTGACATTAAATTTATTTGCACATAAATCATGTCTGATATTTTTCTTATTGACTAGAGAATGTCCTTCACAAGTGGCTATAGTAAAGGGAATGGTGTAATGTGTAATTGACATATTGGATATTTAATAATTATAATTATAGCTGTAAGTAGTGCAATTCAACAAACTATAAAATAATTGCCATGGTTTTTTAAGAAATATATAAACCACATTTTTGAGTTAAGTAAGCAGAATAAACAGTAATATCATTATTGTATTTGGTGAACAAATAAAAATGTTCAATAAAATATATGATGTTAGAAAAGTAACATGTGGCATTTATTACACATGCCAACAAAAGAGAAAGTTCGTAAAAGGCTTTTACCACTGTTACCATTTCATCACTTCATTTCTGAAGTAGTGATTGTAAACGAAGTATTAATAAAGTCTGTTCGTAATCTTGAGCTAACGGGATATAAATATATTGTTGAAATCAGTATGCTTGAAATGTTTGTTTGGTAAACAAAAATTTTTCGTCCCAATCAATATTGGTGAAGTCACGTTTTGCAATATCTTCTTCATACTTTCTTTTCGATGTAGATGGCTTATTAAAGGGCTTTTTTACATTTTAAAATCGTACCGAACAATAGAGATACATATATAATCGGATATTATTTTCGAAACAGTGCCAGCACAGCCAAGAGCTAAGTAACAATAACAACGAATACACCGCGTGCTTCCGATTCTCATGGAATTGCAAGTATCTTGCTATTTAAATGATACTATTTACCCCAAAAACAAATTGAATACTAATAAGGCTAATTGGACACTTTACCAACATTTAATATGCAATCATTTCGATAATATCCCAATACAATTATCTAATGCTGAAGAAAAATATAATTATCTCCAAGAAAAAATTAAAGATGCTGCCCTAATCGCAATACCGATCAATAAGCCTTTTAAAATAAAAAACCGTACTCCAGCGTCCTGGTGGGATTCCGAATGCGACGACCAATTAAGAAAAAGAGAAAATAAAGTAATGGCAGAAACAAAAAAGTTATTCAAACATAAAAAAAAAGAAAACTGGATTAAATGGGTATCAAAATTAAATAAAAATACATCAAACACCGACTTATGGAAACAATCAAATATACAGAGAATTTCAACAAAAAAATGTGAAAATTATGACTGGCTAGATGATTTCTTAATACAAGCGTCCCCGCCATCAGTCAATTATAAATTCGATGACCTCATTGATAACTCGCAGAATGATAATTTCCTCTCACTCCATTTTCTATGTGCGAACTTAGCTGGGCAATTAGTATGTCTAATAACTCTACTCCTGGATATGACAACAATAAATATCCTATGATTAGTAACCTCCCACAAAATGCCAAGAACTTTTTGTTAGAAATATTCAATGATGTATGGGTGAAAGGTGAAAATATTGAAGTATGGAAAAACGCTGTGATAGTTCCCATCCTCAAACACAATAAGAATCCAAACTTGGCCAATTCGTACAGACCTATTTCTCTTCTTTCATGTCTACTTAAAACATTCGAGAGAATGATAAAAAATAGACTTGAGTGGTGGCTTGGAAATGAGTGTCAGCTCCCCAAACAACAATTCGGACTTTAACGGCAGTTTGGAACCCTAGACGGCATAGCCAATCTAGTAACAGATATTCAGAGCTGCTTTACCAATAATAATTATCTCATGGCAATCTTTTTAGATATTAAACGAGCATATGAATTAGTAAATCTTCACATACTCAAAAATGAATTAGTTAAATTCAACATTCCTTCTCATATAGCTATAACTATTGTAAGCCTTTTTGACAATAGAGCAGTCTATGTACGCCAGTTTAACAACAAAAAAATTAGGACCACATTATGCATCATCCGGTCTTCCACAGGGCTCCATTTTGAGTCCTATTTTGTTCAAGATATATACTGCTGATATACACCTCCTTAATCTCAATATGGATATTATTCAATATGCAGATGATTTTGTATTTACATACAAAATAAAAACTTTAACGTTTGTAAAAGTACAGCAAAGTATGATGTCAGTAAATGCGAATTTTGGTTGCTCAGTAAGGGGGTTTGAAATTTCAGAAGAAAAATCTGTAACAACAATCTTCACTAGACACAGAACTGAAGATACCAATAATATAAAATTAAGTAAATTTGAGATCCCTATTAAAAATGACGTAAAATACTTGGGTATCATTTTAGATAAGAAACTGACTTGAAAACCTTTTATCGAGAACATCATAAATAAGTGTGAGAAAGGACTTAATTTTCTCAAAACTACTACAAAGGCATGGTGGGGATCCGATCAAAGAATTTATCTTTTATTTTATAGATCTTATATTCTTTCCATTATAGAATACGGTTCAATATTCTATAGTTCTGCTTCCAACACTAACCTAAAACGTATTGACCTACTTCAAAATAAGGCCCTCGAATTTGTTTAGGTGCTATGTCATCCACTCCCATTGAACCATTACGTGTAGAAGCATTGGAATCACCGTTGCAGCTAAGAAGAGAATATCTCTCTAAGAAATTTATTTTAAAATGCAAAAGGAAAAATTCGGACGTTTTAAATAAAATTTATAAAATAAGTATTCACGACCTAGTTAATAAATTCTGGAAAAATATAAATTCCCCGCTGCCTTCTGTCAAATTTCCGATTCTTTTAAAATTATCGAGCCATTATATCCACCCACCCCAGAATATGATTTCTTTGATTTGAATTCTGAATTCCCAGTAATCATCCCAAAATACAGTGAGAATCAGGTAGAAACCCACAGCATTTTTCTTCAAAATTTGGATTGGTGGTCACAGTGTACACAAATATATACAGATGCGTTAAAATTAATTCTTCGAACTGGTTCAGCTTATATAATTCCTCAATATAATATTTCCACAAACTTAAATTAAATAATGAATCTTCAATTTTTTCAGCAGAAGCTTTTGCTATTTACAAAGCAATGGAATATATAGTCTCCGCAAACCTTGGTAAATTCTATATTATCATCTCAGACTCTATGTCCGTTTTGACCTCTCTCAATAACAGTCATCCTCCAAATATTCCATCCAATCCTTTTATTGTAAAAATTAAAACATTGATTAACCAATTTCAATTAAATGGTGGCCATGTTACTTTTATGTGAGTTAAAGCTCACAGCGGTATTCACTTTAATGAAAAGGTGGACTTAATCGTTAAGGAAAGTATTACATCTGGAATAGACGCCCTAAACCAGTTAAGTTACGATGATTGTGTAAATATCTACAAACGTGAAGCCAAAAGAAAGTGGTCCAACTTGTGGCAAGAATTCGTTTTTACGAATCCCACGAGGTATTGTAAAATAAATCCCAAAATCCCTAACAAATTTTGGCATGATAATTTCAACTTGCCTAGAAAATATATAACTATCATCAGCAGGATAAAATTTGGACACGGCGGTTATCCTATACACCTTTATAAACTGGGACTTGTCACATCGAATTTATGTGACACATGTAATACTGAGGGTGACTTAGACCATATTTTCTTTAACTGTAGTAAACACATAAACGAAAGTAATGAACTATATAATAAATTACTAGAAATAAATATTCCAACACCATTCAACTTACTGACCTTGTTGCATCTTAACAAAATCAAAATTTTTAACTGTTTAATTTGATTTATCCAAAGAAGCGGCGTTAGAATTAAGGTGTATATTTGCTCCTTTGTGTTACATTTGTTTATTTTTCTAATCTACCCGTGGCCGCACCTGTGATGTCTTTTTAAAAAAACAAAATGCTTTGATAGGCCCCTAACGAGAAGAGAGTGTCCCTGTATTTTTTCCAGTGTATTTTTTCATGTTAGCATTAATTTACCTTTTAGTTAATATAAGTGCATCTGGCTGTACGGACTAAGTCCTAATGCCAAAAAAAAAAAACGCATACACCACGCGAAGCATTGCGCATTGCACCGGTATTGTTGACAATAGGATTTCAGTGACGTACGATAAGTCGTGATGTGGTTAATATTGACATATAATATTACGCCACTCCGTGATTATTTACATTTGGTTATTCAGGATTTTTCTTTTAAATTTACATAATTTTTACAGCAAACTTTCATCATTTTTAAAATACTCGCGTGCCACCGAAAGCACACTCGCATGCCACCTTGTGGCACGCATATCGCTAGTTGGATATGCTTGTACGCTCTTCTTGGAATTGAAGACCACACTTGCCTGCTAACAGACCGCTGTATTACGCAATATTTCTTGCAATATAAACGAAATCTATCAATGACCTAGATCGGTTACCGAGCTATTGTTACACATGCTCAAATGGCTTACAGCATGAGCAACACTAATGAGATTCAAGAACAGCTGCTGCCACCGTAACATCAGATGCACATCTGGTCACAACTGAACAAGTGGTATTTAGGAGAGAAGTTTCTCAGGGTGGCTCCCTAAGTCCTTTCCTCTGCAACTCACTGTTGCCGATGTCTGTTGATCTCCGCCAAACTCACGAATATTAGTTTGACCACAGCCGTGTCTGAGGTGTAGAGGATATTCAATGCAGGAACTGCCATTAGTTGTCGGAATAGCTCATGCATTTACTTTCTGCATGCCACATACACGTAATTTCGGCGTACATCAATCAACATAACATGATCTTACAATTACTATATCCGTTCCTAGATATAATTAGTCTGTCGTCGAGAACGAGAAATGCCTTATTTACTGGAACTACTCGTTGCTAACTATCAGGAGAATCTAAAACCAAGCCTGTCAATCCACGATGACCAAGGTGAACCAAGAAAAATATCAGCTTTAAGGAGGAGGGAAAACGGCTCAAATTTCTCAGTGATCTTAATAAAAGGGTGGAGGTATAACAAAGTAGGGTTTAACCTGCGCTGATCTTAGAATTTAGGACTATATTGGCCTGCTGAGGTCAGTTGAGTGTTTGGCAGATCAAATGCAAAAGAAGGTCATTTTCTTCGTCTGCTTAAGGCACATGAGCAGAATCACTACACTGGCTGCATATTCCTTGTGGATTTTGGATGTAACTATAATTGATTTACCATCACGACTCCCATGTGAATTGGTTGGGATTGACAGATTGCCACTGGTAGATTGCCATCGATTCATTGGTACTCTGCTTTCACGTAGAGACTTGTGATTCCGAAATTCCCCTTGCTGTCGTTGTGTGTACCCACTTCGAACTGATGAACGCAAATCCAGAATTCGGTCTGCGAATGGTCTCAAGAAGGACTTCCACTTATTTGGTAAAAATCTTTTTGTTAGTGGGCAATCGCAATTAAAGCCTAATCACTTCTCTTCTGCAAATCTTATTCAATTATTAAGATGTGTGTGGCAAATTTATTTAATCTTCAATTAAATAAATTGAGATGATTTCGAACTTGGTACCTATTTAGGTATTATTTCTAGTATTTATTACTATTTTGATGATTTAATATTTATTCCCAAATAAGGCTTTATACAAAAAGAAACATTAGCATTAGCATTCACATATAATTAAATTTAAATTAGTGATAGGTTTAATTCAGTTTAAGGATAATACAGCATTCACTCTATTTTTATAGTTGACGAAATTTTAATTTTATCCGTTAGTATTCTACTTACTTTCGAGATACTAGAGAGTGTCTCCATAAAGGAAAAAATAAAAAAAGTTTGTAAAATTGTAGAAATACTAAGAATGATCCAATATTGTTGATGTAAAAAATACTAAAGTCTTAGATAAGAAAACTAGATTACAGTTACTGTTAAAAGTTGGATAATCAGCAATAGCGAAACATGTAATGTTATGATGACTATCACTTTTCAGTAAACCGATATAGATATTGCTCTATTGAAAAGCGATATTCATAAAAGCATTACATCCTCCAGTAGACAAATTAATACCTGAAACCGTAAAAAAAGTAAGATTTTGAGTTTGTAGTTTTCTCTGAAAATTCTCTTTTTACTTTCTTACCTATCTTTATATTAAGTATTTGTAAAATAATTTAAATTTGCAGCTCGAAAATAGCAAATGTATCTAAATTGGTATGTCTGTAACACATTTTTCTCTAACATAGCTCAATATGAAACCTGTGATTTTAGGCCTGAAAGGTACAAAATAAAACATTTTAAATATTAATGAAATCGGTGTATCAGCGAAGAGCACCTCTCGTAGAAACATGAAAATAATTTTGCGTCAAATTAAGAAATGTTTGAAAAGATAATTGGGGATGTAACTTCAAAATGCATTTTGATGAAAATAAAATATTAAGTAAATGCAACATTTCGATAGAGTCTATATAAATTTGTATGGTATCTCTCTGAAAGACCAGAAGGGTATATTATTTCAATGGACAGAAAAGTATTATATTTATAATAAAAAATATTTTTTGAAAAACTTTATTGTTATTTGAATGTTACATACAAAAAAATTGCATTTTGCATGTTGCGCAAAAAAATTAATCTGGAAGAGATCAATTTTAAATAAAATAGGATAAAAAATTACAAATTAAATTCTTTTAATGAAAAATTAACAAATAAACCAGTTTTAATATTTCATCGAAGAGTATATGATACTAAGAATTAAATTCTGCCGTTGTCAAATCATTCAAATGCGTAAGCGATAGTTCTCATCCTCACAATTGCGATCCTCGCCTTCTTCTTCCTCGTGCTTATTTTGTTCGTTCCTCTCAACTGCATTTAAATCCTATCCATAAATCAAATCTTTGTACCATTTAAGTCCATTAACGATTGCCCAATTTATTTTTTCATTTGTAACAATGCTAACTTTTGAATACGTTTTGTCTAATCAATTTTCAATATCTCAACTTTTTGACTTTAACTAAAGATGCGCGATTCGGTACAATATATTCGGATACCGGTACTTTTCTTTTCGATTCTCGATATTTTGCACCGGCTTTACAGCTTACGGTACGGTACGGTACGATACATTTTCTGCCAGTACCTACCGCATCAGGTATCGACAAGTATTTTAGTGAAATTGATTTGATGTTCATGATATGTGGCCGTACTACCTAAAATAGAAAAAATAGTGTTTGTATGCAACATCTATATATTTATTTTTGTGAAAAGAGTTTAGAGTTTCACGTTTTCCCTTGTTCTTACATTGTTTTTTGCATTTATTAATACTTGCATATTGGTGGCAAGGTTTTATATTTTATATTGATGGCAACAATGAAAATCTTAAAAACCCTTTCAGTATGTGCCGAATCGGATGTAAACCGGTACTTTTCCGTTCGATATAGTACCCAACCGGTAATTTTTAATCAATATGATACGATACGTGATACCGATAATTTTAAATGTATCGCAAATTCATAGATTTAACTTCTTTACCGAACAGCATATCCTCTTATGTAAATCTTCGAAATGATTTTCTAGGCTTCAATAAGGTTTTGACTCATTTTCGTCATTTCTGTAGAACGGTTCTGCTCTTACTATAATTTTTTTTCTATTTTTTTCATATTCATTTGGCTTATCTAATGCCTTTGGACTTTTTAAACGAGTAACTCAGTTGCCTCGTATCAAAGAAACTCCCATCAGAGCCCATTATTTTTAAGTTGCCTAATTCTTCGAAAATTTCCCAATAATTTTTTTTCCTAAAAATTTCACTTTTGCTTTTTTTGACAGTATTCTTATGAGCATCTCTGAAGCTGAATTATGCAACTAAAATAAAACAACAAACGACTGAATTTTTGTTTTGCTCCCCGCAACCGTCACAAAATATCCTAGATAATACAGTTTGGCCGTAAATTTGTTTTCATTAAGAAATCATAAAGAGCTGAGCTAATTTTGATTGCACTTCTTCCTGATTAGGTTAAACCAGGTATAAAATGTTTGGGCTATGCATTTCAGATCTGTGATACAAAAATTATAAAGTGTCAATTGCGAAGAGTAGAAAGATTCTTGGGTTAGAAGCAGTGGTAATACTTAGACTTGGTGTAAGTCAAAGAAGTGACTGTCACATTTATCAGGATTTTCTTTCATAATTCTGTGAGATTTCCTGGCAGACAGTTTAATGTACCCGTAATTTAAACATTATAAATGTTTCCCCTTATTGTTATTCGAGAGTTCCCAGCTAACGATTTAGGTGCTTTCGACGTTGTTTCTACGTCGAAGAGTTGATGCCACCAATTTCGATACGTGAAATATGAAATAAATTCGATGTGGAATCTACCTAAATGGTGTTTTTTGCCATGTCGATTCGACGTGGAAAATAAGCTGAATAGATGTTACTTGACCTATTAGGTTAGGTTGCCACAAACCTTTTAGGCAAGTTTCAATGTCGAGAATACATAAATCAACGTAGCATTACTTATTTGCTATCTTTCACACTTGCTCTAAAACTGTTTTGTCAAAAAGATAAAACTGAATATTTATATAATAACAACTACTTATTAACTACTTATAAGACATATTTTCATCATTGATAATTGTTTAATTTGCACGGTTTATACACGAGAATTTACCAGGGAATGAATTTTCTCTGTTGAAATGTGGCTTTGCACCTTGAAATATTACTATGGCCCTTACCTAATATTATAAAGAAAATACATATATATATATACATATATATATATATATATATATATATATATATATATATATACCTATATAAAATTTGAATTTTCAATTTTTGACTTAGTACATATTTTTTGAGCTTATAATAATAATTCAATATTTCTCAATATGTTCAATGAATATTAATGAATTAAATTATTTTCAAAAAAAAGTATTAATTTTCAAGGCGAGTTCCCAGCATTTCATGTTTTCGAATAAATATGGCTACTTTCTTGTAGTGTTACTTAATAGGTGGCACAACTTAATTTTCACCAATATTTTTAACCTCATATTTAGAGATTAGTGAAAGACAAGCTATTTTTGCCATCTATTAAGTAATAAGTGTCTAATATTTGTTCACCTAATTGTAAATATTTCCCTAATTACCTTATTATACATTGGTCTTCTGTTTTAATGTATCTAGTTAACACTTAATATGTCATTAATTCTACGTAAATTACTAACTTCACCTATTGGAGGTTATTCTACAACCTAACAAGTCCCGTTTTGGTGGCCATTTCGTACTTGATAGGTCATTTCACCTATTAGATCTTACATGAAACCAAATTTATTTGAGGTTACTTTATTTGGTTTATTTGTGCTCAGCGTATTCCCGTTGCGTACTTATTTTTACGTGGAAAATAGGTTTCTATAGATCAAAATACAGATATGTATGAAGGTATCTTGTAAACTGTAACATATATGGTCATGCATGTAACATAATGACTATAGAGTGTTCATACTGTGAAACAAATTTGAAATTTCGGAAGATGCAAACTGTTTTAAAAAGTACTTTGATAACTCTATAACTATATCTTTCTCTCGATGTGATACATATAAATTAAATACCTGTATTTTATATTCACAGAATGTATAAAGTAGTTGAAATTAAAAAAGGCCCAAAAATAGATCAATTAGCCTCGCGGCATCGTCGTGGGTTGAGGGTGACTTAATTTTTTGGCCAAAACAAAATATAACCACCCTGTTGAAGGACCCAACGTCAACGCCGCAACCCTCATGGCACCAGTTTAACTGTGCCTTAAAGAAGAGCGGCATCCTTACCTTCGAATTAGCCCGTGAATGGGAAGATGCTTTTGTAGATAAAGTAGTGGATACAGAAGGCGAAATTAATGAGTATGCCCTTTTTTATATTGCTTTTGTTATTTATGTTTAATCTCTATATTTGCTTTAGCGAAATAAGTGGTTGCCGGCGATATGTGACACATTCTCAAAACGAAATATAACTGATTTGGACAAAATGTTTCATAATGCAAACTTGTTAACCGATAATCTAAATGTTCGTTCAAACAACGGTACATCATCAGACATAATTCCATATACGAGAGACGTTCATAACGTTCATTCGATTAGAATTTCACAGACCTCAGAAATGACAGAAAACGTTGAATCGACTGCTTCACAGGACTTTTTGAACACGGAAGATGTTTTAGTTGTGGGAATACAACCAGAGTAGGAAGCAGTAACCGAACAAAATGTAACCCGGTTGGACATATCATTATTCACTGCTGACTCATTACTCCATGAAAGTAAGTTTTGTAATCAGATTTTGTTGAAAACAAATTATTTTTTATTATTTAGAGCTAGATGCAATTGCTGCGACGCAGAAGATGATTCTGTATTTATTAGCAAGAAATGAGATTCTAATGAATATTGTTCTTAAACGTATTGAAAACAGTAATCATGTTATATGACCGGAATCCATCCGCGAGAAAGTTGACCAGCTGAAAAAGGTCACAGTACCAATTTCAGATGTAACGGTTCTGAAAACATTCTAGTCTTGCCTAGCTGAGGATGAGGAATATTCTAAGTTTATGGTATGTATTGTTTCTAGCGCTTATATTGTTTATTTAGAAATTGGTAATTTGTTCATCATTGAATACTCACTTTCTTTGTTTGAGTCAAATTTGATGATCTATGTTTCTTCCAATTTTTGGATGTTCGTTTATCTTTAAATTTTACACATTCTCGGTGTCAATACATGAAAAAAATTGGAATAGCAAAAAATTCAAAACGGCAGCTCTAATGGCAAAAAAAATTTGCAAACATTAGCCGCGATTTCGCTGATCTGTAATCAGTTTCGACATAACATAGATACAAAATTAAGGGCATTTTGCTATGTTCTCCGATTTCAACCAAAATCGATCGGTATTTAAGGCTACTGATAAAAAAATTGCAATAAATTTTAGAAACTCGATATGGCAGATAGAAAATGGCAGACTATTTAACGTGCTCCTGATTTCGATCAAAATCGGTACGAGTGTTACTGACTAACGAATATGGAATCAGTTATTGGAATAAAATGGCAGATTTTCACAATATGCACTAATTTCGCTTAAAATTAGATGAAGCTAGTAATGAGAAAAAGATCATTACCTACTAAAAAGTGGAAAATAAATTTTTCAGCTGTCATAGTATTTTCGGGCTTATGACTAAAAAATAAAAATCGTGGGGTGCTCATAATAAGATTTACATTAATGGAACCAGATATAGACATATATTTGCCATCATGAACGCCCTACTTTTATTTTTGGTCATATAAACCTGAAATTACTGTGATAGTTGTAAAATTAATTTTTTACTTTTTTGGTGCATTTTTAATAAATGTATGTGTTAAAAAAATGTAATAATTCTTGTTCACCATTTTGTTTTAATTCAGGTTGCCCATTATGCGACCATTATTGGTGCCTGTGGAAATCAGCGTGGTGAAGTCGTAGGAAAGACAATGGAGGAAAGTAGCCTATCTAAGGAATTGATGACAAAAATGTCAGGGACTGAAGTGTCCCGAAAATCTGGTGTGGAAAAAAGTTTGCCTTGAAATCTTTGGAACAGTTGTAAACTTTCTCTTAAAAGTGTTAAAAGCGGCTGATTCCCGTTGGACATCAATCAGTAATATGAAATTGTTTAGCAATTCATTACTGAAGCATTCTAACAAAAAGTTGAGAGCTTCAAACGAAAAGGTTGCAACAAAACACAAAACAGGCGATGAGGTCTCTGGTCCAGTGAATAATGACGGCGCCATGTCCAATAAATAGTCTTGCTGAGGAAAACGACGTTAATGTGGCAACCAACCTAACTGAAGAGGACATTTACGCGACGACCCACCTACAGGAGACTACATCAAATCCGTGACCAAACACCCCAACCACTGGTATAATATGAGCAAGGAACTCAAGCAATACTATCAAGACTAAATGAGAAGTTTTGCAAAAAAAGAAATTAAGTTTAAAATTTAAGAAATAAAAATTGAAAATTGGGTGTGCCGATTTTAAATGATCGTAAAATGTTTGCAAGACGTTCTTTTCCAGATACAGATGTAAAATTTATTGACAAATTTTGTTAAAGATGTCGATTTTTTTTGAAGTTTTGACATTTTGAAATTTACATGATAACAATTTTAAAACATCTTCACTTCATAAGAAATCGATATTTTTTAACGAAATTTGCAATTTGTTGAAAAATTTGAGACCTGAATCTGAAAACAAAAATTTGAAAATATTTTATAAACCAAATTTATTTTTTTTCAAAAATTTTATACAATTTCATTTTTGTAAATCTGATTCATTTAGTTTTCGTAGTTATGCTTAAAACTCTTAAGGTGTCGGCTCGGATTTACGCTCCAATACGTAGATATGACACAAATTTCACCAACCGCTCCCACCTCAGCAGGGGTCACTACTGCAACAATATTAATATAAATAAGTATATTTGTTTTCTTTCTACATATATAGTTATTATTACATCATTATATGTAAATGAAAACAACAATACATTAGTCCTATAAATAAACATTAGTATTTGTATTCACTGATATTTATATCAAACGTATGTATATTATCGGAAAAAAAGTAAACTAGATTTCATGCCTATTTTTACGTCTTATGTCTTTTTTTTAGTTTCATGACGTATCGAAAATAGCTTGCACTTAATTTCAGACAAATAATAGAGTTTGGGTGGAATAAAATGATATTCATACATAATTTGGATATGATCATCTATGGTTACTCCAACAGTTCGATATATATCTAGATTTGATGACGAAAAAGTTTATCAAATAAATTGATTTTCTCTTCCAATGCAGCACCTTGGATGGATAATTTCTTGTTTACACACGTTACATATTTTCATTGATACTATTTCACCTGCCTTCGTTAAAAACCAACTGTCCTTACTATCTTTATATAGCATAGTCATTTCCAAAATATTTTTTTTGTATAATATCGATATCGTGTAGTCATCAAATATAAGTGACTTTATTTCACTTTTAATGTATATTTGGGTTTGGTTTCTGCATGAATTGTTACTTAACCGTTACTTCTTTATCTCTTTTGGCAAATTGGACCAAAGATTCTCTACCCGAGCGTAATAGAGTCTTTAAATATCACAAACGGATATGTACTAATTCCATAAAGATAACCAAGTTTTCGGGTGTTTCCTATAAGATGGCATAAATTGTGGAAGTTGCTACTTATAGAATCGATTCCGTATATGTCTATGCGGCCTTCAAGCTATTCTTTAATTAATATATTCGCTACATCTATATATTTCTCGAAGTAATGAGTACTTGACAAGATTGTTATGGCTAAGTTGAGCAATTTATAATGCTGATATACATCTTCCACCAGAATTTCTGGTAAAATCAGTATTCCAAGATACGATAAAACACAGAATATTCTGTTCCTTTCCAATACATTAAGAAGGTGAGACCTCGAATATTTCTCTGTATTTCTGCTGGCCTTGTCTTGTGTACAGATTTCCAGTCGTTCTGACAACAATTGAATATGGCTTCCTGTAAGCTTAGTTTTGAAATTAAAACTACCATGGCACCAAAATGACAAACATCTTCGCACTATACCTAATAATCACAAAGAAAAAAATATATAGAATATGGTAACGACCACAATATATTTTTATGTATGATATAGTTGACCGGATTTAGGTCCAAAGTAATAAATATTAGCAAATAACTAGTCATTTCTTTATTCCAAATTAAAATGTTTAATAAAACACTACAATTGTAACGAAAACTGTGATTTTATAACTGAATCTTATTGCCGAAAGGATTAAAAAACTGTTTTAAAAAAATACCACGTTTGCGTCCTTGAAAAGAGAAATAAAAAAAAATACTGACAATGTCTTTCTGCTTTTGACAATTTCATTAATTTTAAAATTATATTATCAGTTTTGGTTTTATAGATTTTCTATTTTAATATTTTATAGATTTAAATCCTAACATAAATTAATTATACAAAGAGGATATTTTACCTGGGATAAATTCTGTAAGTTAGATAAACAGGTGTTCTCGAAAAGTTTACCGAATATATTATTTTGAATGCAGGAAAGGTCTCGAGAATTTTATATGCATATTAATTACTTACATAAATACATTAGATGTAAATATTTGCAATAGGGAAAGCGTCGATTATGTTGATTGGAAGTTGCACAAGCGGAGTATCCCTTTCGTGATGATCATCGTCAATTTTATTTCGAAACTCATCATTGGTCCTACGATGACAGTCGAATCTAGGATATCTCATATGTTTTCCGTGTTTATCAAAAACCCCATCCACAGTGCATTTCATGCAACTGCTATCAAATGCGGTAAAATAACGTGTACCTTTAATAAATATACGAGCTGGAGTATCACAAGCGAAGCACTTGATTTTGACGGAAATTTTTTTTGTCAAATACGAAAACGCCGTTTTCCAACACTAACTTCATTTCTTCAATAAACCTCGCAACGATATGTTCTAATGGTGGTTTACCCAGCCATAATATATTGCTACAACAGCAGTTGGCTTTATAGTAGGCATATAGGCAATAGTCATTAAAATGGGCCAAAACTCTTTCCCGAGGCTGGTAAACGGTGACATTCCATCTATATTTATAATCAACTGGATAGCTCGTGGAACTAGTGGCATATTTAAGAGATAATGTTGAAGGTTGTTTTCTATTTCATCATATAAAAATTGTCCATATCCCATAGGCATAATAGTAATACTAGTTGGAGTGTTTATTAATGTGCGTGCTTTTTTAATATTGAAGTCTAGCTTGCCGTGTTCATGTAATATCTTCAGTAAATCGGATACCGACTTTAAACTTAATTTATGTGTCAACGCCCATTCTCTTACATCATTCATGCTCATCAAAATAATTAAATTCATTGTCTTCTGATGATTCATCTGCTGACACATTATAGACATTATCATCATCTAGAACATCACAGGATGTGGAGGGATCTTCAATATTTGAACGAGATGGTGAAGCAGTAATTGGGTCATGTAGATTTTCTGTAATTTGTCCTCTCACGGTTTCACGAATAACTATCATGGCTTGTGTACAAGAGACGTTAACAGAATAATTATTGGTGCACACAGTTTGTAATTGTTTTTCATTTTTACTTCTCATTTTTTTAACTTGGTGATAGAAATCGGTCGTATGTCACTTTTGTTTTATTCATAGTGTTTTAAAGTTATTACGCAGAAAGTGGAATGAAGGAAATGACAACACAATCACACTGGACTACAGAAACTTGATAAATGACGGAAAGTTCTTAATGCTATATATAATTTCTTGCACGTTACTTATGTTGGTAAAATCGCCTAAATAAGTAATCAATAATTTTGACCAATTAATTATTATGACCAATAACTTATTGGGTGAATAATGAAGTAATTGCGACTTTTTGGTGGAAATATAAGTATTTTTAGGGTCCTTATTAGGTGTCTAAGGAGCTTTGTTCAAAATATACCATCACCTATTTATTTATTTCAATACATTTCACTAATGTCCCCTATCAGGGTATATTGAAACATCAATAATATTACTTAATAAGTTATTTAACAAAAATATTACTTATTAGGTCACAAAGATCCCCTTATTTACATTACCATTGTTTTCAATATGTCACTTTTTATCTACTCCCCTTATTAGGTCAATAGTTACTAAAATATTGGTCATAACCTATTAGGGCATTAATTTCACTAATAATTTACCTGTACCTAATAGGAAACATAGCGACTTAACCAACTGATCTTTAACATTACCTAATTTCGACCTGTTTTGGTCGAATTTCCTTTAGCTGAAGTCGTTGACACCTACATTGTTAATTGGATTAGAGCTAATTTTTTAACATGTAACAAAAGCTACAGACATTAGTTGCCAGTGAATCAAAACCAACATTGAATCAACCCACAAAAAATTCTATAAAAGTACATACAGATTGCGTACTGAATTATGAGATATAGTACATTGAAGGAAGACTGAAAATTGGCACTGTATCGAGGGCAGTGTGTACTGTTGACTGCACGACAGCTAGATGAAAAATGAATTATCTGCTATTCTAATGCTTACGTTGACGAGCGACGGCTTATCTGCCTCTGGATTACATTGTAACATTGCTATTCAAGAGACCTATGCCTAATGATTCAAGACACAATGTATATATGTACTTTACTTTTAAGTTATCATTTATTTACTAAATTATTATAAATTCGGTATAATTTTTAATGTTCAAATTTGGACTTAAATTAATTCGTTTCAACAACCTTTGTAGTGAGATTCACAACTTTTAAGTTTTCCAATAAAATCAATTACGACTTTTCTTTTTTCTGTAAACGTTGTAAAAAACGATCTCCACCTCCTTTATCTTGTATCTCTCCACCATTTTGTATTTTCTTCGATAGAGTTCAATTCTCCGCTTCGATACGTGCAAAGCAGAAGTAAAAAATGTCTGACAAACATAAGTGATATTGATTTTCATGTCTAAAAATGCATACCTGTTTGAGTGCCTTTGCGTCCTTTTGATTTAACAAGCATAATTTTTAGAAGTCGCGAGATTTTCTAATATAATTTTTTGTCCTGTATGTATACGAAACAGTATTTCCACCTTAATTATGACTCTCTTAGTTATTGCATTGCAGTTCTACTTCTTTTTATTATGATTGTAGGGTCACTCCAGTTCGGAGATTAGGGTAGTGATTTGCATATTTACAAAAAAATAATTACAATAATTTAGTAGAGTTAAAAAATAACTACAATTCAAATACATTATTTTTTTCGCGCTGTAAGATAACTTGCACCTTCATCCATTGTTAATGGACTAAGGTTTCAAATTAAGTCACGTACTCCAAATACTATATAAGTATTTAAACATAAAGTAAACAGACTAGAAAACTGTGTTTTGAAAATAAAGTAAAAACTATGTTTTGCTGTCACATTTTATATGGGAAATATTGATTTTTGAAAATAAGTGTTTGGTTCATACGATTAAATGGTTCTGATAAACACCACGCCATCTTTTGTTGAAAAATAATACTTTTTTCTGCAAAAACTGTTTAGAAAGTTAACTCCTCAATTGTGCAAGATGGGTAAATATAAATGAATTTCATATTTCTCATGAAAATTATTTTTTATTGGATGGATCTGGTGATTTTTAGTTTAACCAGTCTGTTTAAAAGTGGTTGTCTATACCTTGTTTTGACTTTTGGGATAACATGACATTTAACATGTTTATTTTGGAAACTGGATAAAAAAAATATTGTTCTTCAAGAAGATTCATAAAAAATATTATAATATTTACCTTAATTTAAAAACTAATTGACCTAAATAAGAAGCGTTGTGTTGCAAATTTTTCTCGTTGGTCTCAATTTCTTCCTTAGTTGGAGAATGTGCTTCATTTTCTGTATTATAAACGTCTTTCATAACAGGCTGCAATTCAGATTTATTCTCATTTAGAATGCCGTTTGAAACTCCACTTTCTAAAGGTCCTACGATACTTCCGGTTGGGCTTGGCGTATGTGGAGCAGATATCTGCAAAAATAAATTTTTCACATTATAAATAATTAGCGAATGCATCTTGCAGTAATATAAAATAAATATTTATAACTTGAAAGTATTTTTCACTCTAATTCGTCATAATGTGTAATATATAGAAATTTCAATACACGTGTTTTATGATTTGCGACAGTTAAGTACTTAAAAAAAATTGTTTTCTTAACCACCTCATAAGTTAACCCCTTAAAATTCTAGGATTTTGCGTATTTTGTGATATTCCAACTAGGCCCCGGTCTGAGGCGGCAAATTATTAGGGGCACTAATATTTTTGTAAAATACTCAACAACGGATTTGTCACATGACTAACCTTAAATTTATGCATGGCAACACTGCTCAACAATGCAGCGATTATCAGTTGTGTAATGTGCACAGTTTTCTATACTAAACTATATCGTTAATTTTGGTAGTGGCTGTGACGTAACTAAGCAGATCATTATTCACATCACAGATATATTCCAGTTAGGTTTCAAT
Organism: Rhamnusium bicolor; assembly: GCA_029963845.1. Lineage (NCBI taxonomy): Eukaryota > Metazoa > Arthropoda > Insecta > Coleoptera > Cerambycidae > Rhamnusium > Rhamnusium bicolor. The sequence continues at coordinate 192,240 of JANEYF010001016.1, forward strand.
TTAGCATTAGGATAAAACCACGACCTAAGACTAAAAGCAACCGTCCCTATTGCTTGGAAGATCCAATAATTCATTTACATGAGGTATTTTGATGATATTGCACTAACCCTGATAGCACATATGATTCATTGTATGATCCCTAAATCGTCTAATAGAATTATTCGTTTTAGATAATAAGGGAATACGCTCTGAATATACTTCTTCGGAAAAATTATATCTGGACTATTTAATTGTTGTATTAATAATAATAATAAATTATAATATATGTATATAATATGTTGGCTAGAATATTAATTGAAGAATGTCCTGTGTATAATTTTTATTTATTTTCGGAATATTTCTTAAATATTATTTTTATTTATTATATCAGTAATATTCAGTTTAGAATATTAATAATATAATAATCAATTATAATGTTTTTTAAAATATCAATGAAATAATGTAAATTGCAAATACCTCGATTTAGAATATTATTAAAATAATATTCTGTAACTCCCTTTCTCATAATATTTGTAAAACAGTAAACTTCCTCAATATCCTTATATTAATCAGAATAGAATGTTGTTACGTAATATTCTCTTACTATTAATTTAATTGTTCTCCGAATACTTTTGCAACATTATTTATTTATACTGGATGTTTCTTAATACTCTGTTTTGAATAGTACGCTAGAAATATTTTAATAATAATTTCCTGCTTTTTAAATGTATTAATAGTATGTTATACAACAACCATTTAATGATAGCTATTAATACACTAGTATAAAAATTATGGTACGAGCCGTAGGTGAGTATCGTAATGAATACGAGTGTCTTAATAGCCATTAAATTGCATACACTATTTTTTTCTACAACCAGTCATAAAGAAACAATTAAGACATTTTCTGAAAAGCTGCTAACCTTATTTTTGTCCCTCTGATCCATATACTGAGAGTAAAATTTTTCTTATGTCTTTGGTGATTTTACGGGTAATAAATTCTTTCCGGGTCTTGTGTTCTATTCCACAATGTCTGGCGGAGTTAAATTCTTAATTTCCCACTCACTATCGCACAGTGACGTAACTTTGATTTTTGTGCCCCCCCCGCGAAAAATGTTTTAGGGCCCCCTCATGTCGTGAATAAATAACATAATTTTTGTCAGTACTTTAAAACTTTTTTATTTCCTTATTTCTGTTAACGCCCTGACGGAGTTTAGCTATAGCCTATAGCTATAGTTCATTTCACGTCATCAATTTTAAATTTCTAAATTTATTCGCAATCGGCACTGCTCTCGTAGCCCCAGAAGAGATGCATTTCTGTTGTTATGGGGCTACGACAGCAGTGCCAACAGCTCCTATAGCAAAGGCACTGCGAATAAATTGAGAAATTTAAAATTGATGACCTGAACGCCAACATTCGTGAAATGAACTATATCACTCAATATTTTGTAGGCTTTTTGATTTAGGAATATTTTAGATGACTTTATAATTCAACAATAGCAAAATTTCAGTGAACTTAAAACAAAATAAATAGGTGTAGAATAAATATTTAAGTATAAACTTTTATTTTATAAAATATTACATTAATACAATACATAAATAACAAAACAACAAACAACAAAATTTATATACAATTAATGATTATGCATATGTATGTGTCTACATAATTATTATTATTTATTTAAATTTTATGTTACATATACAATTAAAATATATAGTAATAATTAATTATATTTATTAGTTATCTATAAATCCAACATCGATTTTATAAATTAGGTAAATATTTTTTTTGTACTTTCATTTATGCGAAATGTGATATTAAATCTGACATATCCATATTCGCGGCCGTTACAGACTCAATTGAAAGTATTGCTAAATCATCTAATCCTTTTTGAGTCATACTGTTTCTTAAATAATTTTTTATTATCTTTGGAGAAACTCCTTTCAGCGCTAGCAACAGTGACGGGAAGGGTTAAAAAATAACAATAAGAAAATGATAGTCTGATCAAAAGATGAGGCTAATGTAGCATTCTCTATTAATAAAAATTCCTCAAATTCAAAAATTGTTTTAAAATCTTTCAATTTGTCACAAATTACACGGTTATTTCTTAAAATAAATAATTCAATGCCGAATTATTCAGATATGTCGTCTTTATAAAATTTTTGTAACTCATCACCTTTTTCTAAGATTTCCTGTTGTGTTAAATTGCAAACATTTTTAGGTAATAAAAAATTAAATTTATTTACAATATGTAAATGAGATTGAAATCTATCATTTAATTGTGTATGTATAATGACTATTACTCTATAAAATATATTTATTTTAAAATTATCCTCTTCATCTGTAATCCGATGATCTATACATAGTTCATCATAATGTCGTTCAACTTTAGGATGCCTTTGCCTTTTCTTTTTTAACACTGGTTTGCGATATTTATTGATTCTAATTTTATTTTTTTCAAAATTATTTCTTGTTTCACAAGAAAATGCATTTTTTTTTCAATTAAACTACAAATGTCAATTAAATCAACATGTTTTGGGACATTTTGGACTCAAAATTTAACTCATTAAAAATTTGTTCTAACAAACACAAACTAAAATACAACTAAAGTTTTTAATGTTATTTAAAATGCTTTTTGCATCATCACGTTCATCTTTTTTTGTCGATGTTAATATTATCTTATTAAGATACATTACAACATCTTTATAACGTAGCTTGATAGCTGTTAACGACTTAATTCGGTCAGCCCACCGAGTTGGATTTAATCTTTTTAATTTAATATTTGAATTTTCATTAAAAGTTGACAATAAATTCCATCTCACAATACTTGTTTCAAAAAAATTATATATGCTTTGAATTATTGAAGAAAATAAATCTATTTCTTTAATTCCATTTACTGCATCATTTATCACCAGATTTAAATTGTGAGCAGCACAGTGAATATGTACAGTATGGGGGACCGTAAGCAAGGTAAATGGGAAAAAACAAATGTGTAGAACAAAGACAGATTGCTCTCATATCATACATATGTTAGAAAAGGCAACACTGTAAGTGTACATCATTTGCATCTTTATTTTTGGCGGCTGGTCGCTGGCCGGTGTCCCCACTTCACACAATACGCGCATGAATAAACAAACAAACGGTGGGTATGAATATCGCCAGCTTCTGATTATGGATTCCTGTTACCATTAATTCAAATTTTGTTATTTACTATCAGTTTCTCTGTCCTTTTATAACATACGTATTATATGAGAGCAATCTGTCCTTGTTCTACACATTTGGTTTTTCCCCATTTACCTTGCGTACGGTCCCCATACTGTATGGCAGTCTTTTCAATATCTTGCTCTTTTTTTGTACTCCTGAATATGCACCACTTATGACATAGCACCATCATAGCCTTGTCCTCGACATTTATGTAAATCTAGTCCAAAATATTCCAGTGACTGTGTAATAGTTTCAGTTAAACCTTCAGCTGATTGAGAATCAACTTTAGTAAAACCGAGGAAGCTTTCTTTAATTAAAATTTTTTGTACTACGGAATTTTCATCTTTTATCAGTTTCACATATCTTATTACTTGACTAAGTTGGTCAATTTTACTAATGTCTTGAGTGGTATCCATAATAATCGTAAAAAACGGCGCCGCGCGCTGCTTTAATTTCATCGACACAATCGTTTTCTTTAATCTTGTGCCCAATGTATTTATTATTTCATTTTGAATCTGAGCTGAAAGATATTTATGAGAACCTTTGGGTACACAAATTATAAGCCTTAATATATAATATTGTTGTGCAATTTCGGGAAAATTCTAGAACATTCTATTTGGGAACTACAGGAGATACGTAAGCTGTGTTAACGGGAACGTGTTATAGACTCAAAACAAGACTTATTAGTGATATTTCGTGAAAGTTCTCGAACATTCCATTGCACAATAAGTGGAGATAAGTGAATTTTGTCAACACAAAAGAAGTATAGACTCTAAATAAGACTTTATAGTGCCGTTTCGAGATTTTTCTGGAACATTCCATTATTAAAATAGACGTGATATCAACATTTTACGGACTTTATAGTGTAATAAACTTTATTCTGAAATTGATTTACGTGTCGTGAGTTAATGCCAACAACAAGAAGTATGGCGGAGAAGCAAACACAGGACATGCTTGCAGCATTGTTACAACGGATGGACGAACAAGAGAGAAGACGACAGGTAGAAAAAGCAGAACAAAGAAAAATTATGGAAGATCAAGAAAGAAAGCGACAGGAAGAGAAAGATGAACAAAGGAAGATTATGGAAGATCAAGAAAGAAGACGACAGGAAGACAAAGAAGAACAAGAGAGAAGACGACAGGAAGAAAAAGAAGAACAAGAGATAAGACGACAGGAAGGAAAAGAAGACCAAGAGAGAAAACGCCAAGAAGAAAAGAAGACTTGATAAAAATGATCGAAGGCCTGGAAATAAGACGAAAGGAAGAAAAGGAAGAACAAGAGAGAAGACGACAGGAATAAAAAAGAAGAGCAAAGAAAGGAACGCCAGGAAGAATTAAGACAAATTATGGAGGGACAGCATCAAGTCATACTCTCGGTCACTGAACAATTGAAGGAAGATGTACAGGCTGAAGTCATGGAAGTTAAAGAAGAAATTAGTGAAGTTAGAAAGGAGAAATAACTGAAGTTAAGGAAGAAGTAGCCCGACTCAAACAACAATTAAGAGAGAAGGGTGGCCAGTTAGTACTGTCATCTGGTACGAGGTTACAACCACCTTCCTTCGACGGTCAAAGTTCATGGTCAACTTATAAGAGAATTTGAGGCAGCTGCACGTTCAAATAACTGGAACGATGAGGAAAAAGCAACAGCATTGGTATTAGCACTAAGGGGCAAAGCATTAGAGCTGCTCCAAACAATTCCTGCCGCACAGCAACAAAACTTTAGCATTTTGGAGGCAGCGTTAGAACTAAGATATGGCGACCAACATCTCGCCCAAGTATATCAGGCTCAGCTCAAATCACGCAGACAACGAGGTGGAGAAAGCCTCCAGGAGTTCGAGGCTGCGGTAGAAAGATTAGCCCATCTAGCCTATCCTGATGCACCAATGGAATTTCAACAACAGTTAGCAGTTGGTACATTTATTGATGGAGTAAGGGATCAAGAAATTAAGCGATTTCTTAAGTTGGGTAGGCATAAGCGTAGTAGTGAGGCTTTAGTACATGCACTGGAGATTGAGGCTGCCTATGAGGATACCACACAACCAAATCAGAGAGTACGAGCTGTGAGTGTGGAGGAAGACAAGCCATACAACACAACACAAAACCTGATCTATACAAGATGATGACCCAATTACTGACAAAATCGAACTCCCAGCAGACACAAGACCAACAACAAAGTAGTGGGAGGCCGAATGGCGGCATCCGTTGTTATATGTGTGGCAAATTGGGCCATATTAAGAGGAACTGTCATGAGCTCAATATTCAAGATCCGAGACAAACCCAACAGCAAAGTAGTGGGACACAGAGTGGAGGACGCATGCGCTGTTATAAGTGTGGCAGAATGGGCCATATTCAGAGTAACTGTCGTCAGCGCATCCTTGAGAGGGTCGCAGTAATGGAGAAGCCGCAGGAAAACTGGCGAGCTGGTACTTCGCTGAATATAGCAGATGGCCTTTCCAAAAGACCGTGTCAGAAAGACTACAAGCCTTGCCACCGTAAGGAAGAACAACAAAATGTACAAATAATGAAGACCGTCAAGATTGATGTTCCGGATTATTGGACAAAAGAGGCGTTAAGGGAAGCGCAGTTAAACGATAACGAGACTGGTCCTATTCTGAAATGGAAAGAAAGAGGGACCCGACCCGATTGGAAGGACATTTCAAATATATCAGTGGGGCTGAAGGCTTTATGGGCACAATGGGACTCCCTAATCGTGGAGGATGGACTGCTGAAGAGAGCGTGGGAAAGTCCAGATGGGAGGAAAGTTACTTGGAAATTGTTAATCTCCAGGTGTCATGTAGCAGATGTACTTCAGCAAGTGCATAATGGAACGTCTGGTGGACATTTTGGCATCAACAAAACTCTCACTAAAGTACGCGAACGATTCTACTGGATGAACAGCCGCCAAGATGTGGAGGCTTGGTGCCGCCAATGTGAAGTTTGCGCAGCAAGAATGGGGCCACAAATAAGAAATAAGCAATATAACGCCAAGGCTCCATTTGATCGAATTACCATAGCAAGTGACCGTATGAAGGCTCGTTATGATCTTAAGGCTAATTCAGGAGGGTACCAGGTGGGAGAGTTGGTTTGGCTATATAACCCACAACGAAAGAAAGGCAGGTCCACGAAGCTTCACCCGCCCTGTCTGACTGTCGTCACCAGACTAAACGACGTTGTATATAGAATTCAGCAAAGCCCAAAATCCAAGATGAAGGTGGTGCATATAGAGAGACTAGCCAAGTATGCAGGGAACAATGAATTGCCTGACCGGGACGTTCAGGCTTAAGGAGGGGTCAGTGTTACGCCACTGGACTGTGTAGACTGGTTAGATGAGACTGGAATTGTACGCTAACGGCCGGGAATATTCTGGACTCCTCTAGATCGTGTGAATGGATGTATAAATAAGACACACGGTGTGCCGAGTCTTAGTCTGAAGTCGAACGTGAACGGGTAAAGAAGAAATACGAAAGAGACTTATAAGTGTTCAGTTGTGATTATAATTAGAACAGTGATTAATCTATTGTTGTTAATTGTTAATTAGTAAATAAAGTAGTGAGTAAGTGTTACCTGGACTTTCAATCAACGAATCTACGAGTATAGGTGTTTGTGTGGATAGCAAACACGTAACAATATTTAGCCAAAAAATTAACGATGAATAAAAAGTTACCATTATAATTATCATTGTCAGTGACGTCTTCACGATGCCCACGAAATGCTAACATATTTTTCGTTAACCTTAAAGTTATGTTAAAAAGTCTCTCAAGAACTTGTGTCCAAAAATCAGTTTCACATTTAATTAAATTTACGTTATCATTATTTAAAGTCTTTTTTCTTTTCCATATTTCATAAAGAAAACAACAATTAATATATGAATGTGATAATGAGTGGTCTTTAATTTTTGTTGATAATCCCTGCCAATCATAAATGCCATTTTTCGACCAATTATTTCTCACGGATGAAAATAACCAACATGGTTGACAATATACACAATTTTTAATGTTTGAGTATCATAATCAAATGTTATTATTTTTATAAAATGTTGTTCGGAAAAGCTCCTATTTTTATTATCTTTGGGATATGGACCCTTGGATCTACAAAGACCATTATTTATTATCAGATTTCGCACTAAATCGTTATTTAAAATATAGATGTTATTGAAATTAGAAAAATCTGTTGCATTTACCTTGTTAAAAAAATCGTAGCCGTCGTTGACGGCACTGCCAGCAGCGTTAACTGCGCTGAAAAAGTTTTCATTTTCCTTATGGTCGTTTTCATTTGAATGATTTGATTCACTTGATGATAGTGCTGCTGTATGTTCACCCATTTCATTTTTTTAAGTTTCTTGTTGGGTTGAAGTAGATGTAGATGTAGATGGACACATAAATGATGTTATTTTGTTATACTTTTTAACGTATTCTTCTTGTTGCTTTCTTTTGCGCTTCTTTGCCGCTCCGCTGGTCATACTTAAGGCGCTTGGATTAGGAGTCAAACTCATTTTATTGCTGAAAAATTAACATAATTCTTTAATATTTGAATTCGAATTAATCGAATTTAATTAATTTTAAGCTTAATTTATTTTATGGCAACTCTTGAAAATCATTAACACAAAAAAATTATGCACAATTTAAATAAAAATTAAATAAAATTTTCGCTTTTCATTAATCACATCATAATTTATTTTAGAAAATAGGTATATTTTTTTCTTTCATTCTTTATAATTATGTAATTATTTTGTGATTTGTTTATTAAAACTTACCTTTTTTAAAGTTTTGATTCCTACACAACACAAAAAGAAAATTTTGATTTTATTTTAAGGTGGTCAAGATACTTTTACTTTTGCACTTTTGTTTTCCATTTTAATTTTAAATAATGTGTCTCATGCAAGTTAATTCTTTTTATATGTTTTCCCCCTCCCTTTTTGCAAAATTATTAAATAAACAAAGCTTGCGTACCTTATTGTTATAACTGAAAAAAATTGCATCCAAATTCGACGGCAATAAATAATTTAATATACGCGACGCTTTAGCCGCCCTTTAAAAAAAAAAATACACATGTTGCTTCGGCCGTCGGCGTCTCAAAACTAAGAAAAATATCTCGGCATATCTGCCATAGAATTAAAGTCGGATGTCGGGAAGGATTTATTATGTTTTACAATGAAATACTTAAATAGAGCGGCTTTTCTTTTCTCTATTTTATTTTGAACTTAAACTAGTTAAACTACATATTATTAAATTCCTTCATTTAATTAAATTAAAATGTTATATGCAGAGAACACGTGCGGATAATTGTGGCATAAATTTGTTGCTGCCAGTACAGAGATCTAAGAAATATAAAAAATATAAAACCAAAAATCACCGTCACTGAATGATGCTGCCCGCGCAGGTGTGGTGTGAGAGTAGGACAAAACACAAACACGGACCGCTCTACGGCTGTTGTTTTTATATTTCTTAAACTCCGCAAATCGCAACGAAATGCACTTCTCCTCGTGGATATAGTAGGCATAAAAAAAACGTCGGCTTGTTTGATAGCGATAAAGACATCAAAGATGCCGACCCCGACGTTTTTTTCATCCTACTATAATAGCGACGAAGTTTTTTTTTTTCAATAATGGTTAGTAACGCATCGGCCATCGGCCCTCATTAGACCATTCCATAGAGATAAACAATAAACATAAAAAATCGAGAAAGCTGTGACCGGCGTTTGATTTTTTTTATTTAGGTTTTTACGTTGCACTCAATACTCGGCCGAGCCCCTAATGTGCTCGCCCCTCCCGCACCGCGGAGGCTGGCGGTGGTAAAATGATGCCACTAAGTAGAAGCTTACCTCTCGGAACATAAAATAATATTTGCACTAGAATTTCCACATCTTGAACGCTTCTTTTTTTTTAGTCATTTATTTAACGTCGGCCAATACCGATGTCAGAAGACGAGCTACCCCCTACTTGGAAATTTTACCGAACCTCTTCTCTGTCGGGTAGTAAAGATTTTTTACTTATCAAACATTTAAGAGACAAGGGACCAACTGCTTTACATCCTTTCCGATGAATGGTATATCACCTCGCAACCATCGCCTAAGATTGCATAGCTTCTGCGTATACGCTGATATACAAACCAGTACAAGATGGGACGAGGTCACCGAGTTTCACTTGATACTATCAAATTACTGACTGAGACTACCGTTGCTATACTTTCGTATCGAATACTAGTACTGTTAAGGTAGATCTACGCTCGCCCGCCCTTGCTAAATGCTTCTCATACATCACTTATGTTCAATACCTATCCTGAACCATACCATCATAATTCCAATAAGTGTGTAAAAATTATGGACCACATAAAATTACCGACATATTTTACACAGTGTAAGGTTAGGGTATCATATTTACTTACCTAATTAAAAGCAAGTGTTATAAACGTAAAATAAATAGTACAATAACTACTAAATTACAAACGATAGTATCTTATGTAGACAATAATAGGAATTGTCAAATAAACCACAATAAAATAATCAGCAGTAGTCACTAGCCACATACTCAAAGTACAAACAGATTTTCAAAACACACTGTCAAGGATAGAGTGAGCTAAGCTTCCCTATAATATTCATAATGAACTCGTAGAGACAAAATGCATGGTATTTAGTGTTTTAAAATTTTCGAAATTTAAAAACACGAAAATTTGTCGAAACGTTTCCAAAAATTTTGAAAAATGTGTAAATTTATCGGAAATTTTATAGATTTCGTTGGTTCAGGAAAGTTTCCAAAATTTCCGAAAATATCCAAATTTCGTAAATTTTTGAAATTGGCGCTAATCTTTAAAGTGTAAACCTGTTAACCTAACCTAAAATGATTGTCATATTCGTATTTCCTAGGCAAAGATTTACCTCCATTTTTGAATATTTTTCCTAGTTCAAAAATAAAATTAGAAAATCCAGTGTCACGTGTTAATAAAAATTATACTTTAGTTATCTAACTAAAATGTTAATTTTAATTTCTGTGATAGAAAATATTCAGCTTGTGTACTTATTTACATTTATCATTTATAGACAGTCACAGCAATAATAAAAAACAATCAGAGGTTACATACAATATTGCCTTTAATAAATAACAATCATGAATCAATAAACGAAATATACGAAAATTGCACACGGATAATATTATTTGTTTAAAGAAACTACATTTTCACATATAGCAATTCCACAGAATTTTTCTTTAATTCGTAGGAGCTAGTTAAATTATACCTAATTATTCTTTTCATAAAGAGAATTATATGAAGTTTTCATGAAATATTATGAAATCTCCACGAAATTCATGAAATTTTGAGAAATTTTTTAAAGTTATAAAATTTTTGGAAACTGAAAATATCGGAAATTTTCCAATGTTTCCTACTGAAAACTTTCATAGGAGTGTTTCCAGAAAACGTATCATAGGATACGTTTCATTTCATTTCCATGAAATGTTTCCTTCCTCACAACACTAATGGTGTTGTGTGTACGATGCAGGTCGCAATTTTGCGCATGACTTTTGAGGGCAAGAATGCAATTGTAACCTATTTGTAGATACTAGTGATATATTTTACGCAATGTAAAGGAAAACCTGGTACATATTTTGCAAAGAAACCTCTAAAGTTAGCATTGTCGACTACTTTCCGAAACAGACTACATGCACAAAATATGACAATAAGAAACATAAAAAAATTCCCATTATGTAACTATACCGCAATAGCGTTTTATGTGAGAATGTTAGCAGGACCATATGCCAAACATCGTTCCGTACGCAGTCTTGTTGCTAACTAAGGAATAAAAAAAATAAAAATTACTTAAAATATTACATACATTTATCACGGTTTCCTGCCTTGATACTGGTTATACTGATTGCATATATTACAGGAATAAATAAACACACCACATAAATTTTGATGCGGTGTATTTATTAATATACTTGTAATAGGATTTTTTTATATAACTGTCGGCCCTAAAAAATAGCAAATATTTCCACTGCCTATACATAAGACATAAAGAAATAATAATCTTTACGTTTTTTTTTTTACTTACACCGGGTGGCGTCTTGGAAATTCCAGTGGGACTCGGACTCTTTTTGAGATAATGTGTTCCCCCTCCAGTTCCAGCAGGACTTTTCACAGCTGTGGGTCGACGGTGAGTGTGAAATGCTAATGGTTGGTCCGGCCCATAGCGTTTATTGTTAAGCATCCTACGGCGGTAACAATACCACGTGACAGCTACCATAACGAGACCGAACAAAACACCTCCAAGACATAATCCTACTATAGTGGGGTAGGCAACTGAAAAAAAAGCATAAGAATAAAAACAATGTCCATTTTCTTATTCACATCCCACGTAACACGAAACATGCTAAGTATATGGGTAAATCAAAGGTATGTCAAATAAGGTATATTCATTTTCAAATAAACTTTGTATAACCAAACACGCAGAGGCAACTCTGCTTGACAGATGACGGCCGTAGATACCAGAGCTAACTACCCTGGTATCAGAAACTCGGGTTCCATATAACCTAAGATGTAGGGCCCCTCCCGACTAAATCTAGGCGGGTCAAAGATAGGTAGAGGGGACCCACTGGACGGTTTCAATGTTGACGAATGGAGCGAACACGGATGCATTAAATGGACTAGAGAAGTAAGGAATGACTTTCTGACCCGCTACGAGAGTAGCGAACCTGCACGCAGCGGATATATGGTATATCATGAACCCAGAACACAGCGCCTTCCCTCAACAACATAGGAGATCAAGTAGCCTTCTTGCAAAAAAACAGGTAACGTCAACTGGAAGAACTGCCAGCCGTAGTTAGACTGCGGTAATTAGCATCTGGTGGGGAACAGGAGTCCACTGAACTATAGACTTAAGAACGAGAATTAGCCTTAACATTAGGGTTAACCTAAAGCCACAAAACCTGGCTAGAGTGGACGAGATCATCGATGAGGAACTTTCAGAACATGTAGACATCTGGCAGATCAACTGTGTCGTGTACAACGCCACGAAGTAATTCATGCCCCGTAAGAGGTCAATTAACACTTTAAACGGGGTCGAGAAGGCGAAGCAGCGTGTACAAAAAATCGAAGACGGGATACAGTCGACAAGACAACACACTTCTCGTATCCAGTTTTTACTCAAAGAATCCGGCGCACCGCAGCCGGACTAAGACGTCAACACTGCACTCCAAATAATTCCTACCAATAGACAGCACTGTCTAGATAGAATTCAGACGCTCATGGCTATAAAGAAAACGTTTTAGAAGCAGCTGAGGAGTATGGAGCAAAACGCTTCGTTCCGTACGAATCCTTCCCGCCTCTTTCAAGAGCCACAGCGTGTTGACAAAAATTCGTCGACAGTAGCGGATGTCGAAATATTCTGGAAAAGAATCTATGAAACGACGCCACCATTCAATAGCGACACTCCAGCGATTGCACATCTAGAGGCTCTGTGCCACACACATTTAGAGTAACCAGAGGGAAGTGTGTACGGTAATTAGTGTGGAAGAGGTTCAACTAACCCTTGTTGGTACTAAAATCTACGTTGCCATAGGCCCCGATAGCATGAACAACTGGTGGTAGAATAAATTTGCTTCCACTCACCGCCATCTGGCGCGAGTTTTCAATTCATGGTTGAACAAGGGGCAGCAGATTCCGGACTGGTTCGTCGAGGGACGTACAGTGCTTATTCCCAAAAAGGGGAATCTCTCCGATCCGAGGAATTGTAGGCTTATCATTTGCCTCAATTCCTGCTCAAATATATATATATATATATATATATATATATATATATATATATATATATATATATATATATATATATATATATATATATATATATATATATATATATATATACATCACACTATCTTTATGGCTTCCGTACAAAAACCAGCTATACGACGTCTACCAGAAAGAGTGGATATATATATATAATCTAGTTGAAGTATATTACATGTCTATGTTGCTACAATCTAGCGGTGATGTTTATACTTTTTAAGATTTTTTTTCCTCGTTCACATTCCAGTAAGTATGAACTCCTTTCAAATTTAGATATAAGTGAACTCCGGCGTATATACCACCTTTCAAATCTAGGTATATCGGGCTTCCGAAAATGTATATATTTTACACTTGTCAGTGGTAACGGCTTCCAGCGTTGTTGCCAAATTTCCGAAAAGCCGTTCGGGTCATTCTTAAGCTAAGAAAACGGAATCCAACATTTGCAGCGAGAATTTTTACTACTTAACTAAAATGTGTGCAGTAAATATTAATAATATTCATCTAAACATGTTGTTTTGTCTTTTAATTTTAAGTGAAAAAATTTTTTCAACTATGTTATACCTATAGTGTACAAGAGAATTTGCAGTCGGTTTTTTTAATGGGAATGGGGTATTTTCATTGAACTGAATGAAAATGGAAATTCATATATTTTGAAGATATTTATATATATTTTGTAATTTTGGTGCCGAATAAAATATATTACATAGCACTATAAAATAGTTATTTCAATTTAGAGTCAATCTTTCCATCTCTCATTAAATATATTTGCTAAATAAGTTCCATGGAAACAATTACAATTGTTTGCAAATAAATTTAGTAGGAAAATGAAAAATCGGCCATTAGTTAAAATTTTTCATCATTATATCACTAAGCCCAAAATGAGGAAACCGCTAAAAATCTTATAGGGACTCTGGTAAGATGGTACTTATATTATTCTGTTGTGATTTCTATTTTAGCATTTTTCTTTGTGTATTTCTTTTAAAACATTCTGAAAGCACACAAATATGGAAAACAGTTCTGTAGAAGGTAGGTAGCTCAGATAACTTATCTGTTATATTTTTACAACAATAAACAAGTGAAAAATTAGTTTACGGTAAAATATCAAATCTGGTACAATTCCACAGAAATACATATTATGAAATACCCTAAAAATAACTATTTGAATTTGCGCTTAGTCACGTCATGAAAGTAACTTAATTTTTTTCCAGTTTAAATAAATAGAAAAAAAATTAAGAGAAGATGCGTGTCTTATCTTTATCCCTAGTTTTCGATTTTCAAATAAAAAAATTGGAAATATCCCATTAGAATTGACAAAAAAAGCTGAGAAAAATGCATTTTCCACATATTTGATTCTCATAAATTTCAAAATTTTTACAGTTATTATCTAAAAATCATTTAAAAGTTTATTTTAACAATTATTTGATTATTATCTTTAATTTTAAATATGTTATTTTAACTTAAATTGCTTATTATTAAAGTTTAATATTAAGGAAATAAAATTTTATTTTTAAGTATTTATTTAGAAATAAATTTCTAATTTTACAATGAAAATATAATATTTTTTAAACTACAGATAATTTAATTTTTTATATAAAAATATTCAAAAATTATTATTTTATAAAAATCAATTTAAATATAAAATTATTTAATTCGTATTATTAATTTTTGAAAATTATGTACCAGGTGTAACAGGATCATGGTACACCCTTTTCTCCTCTAGTTTTGAAAATAATTGATTGACATTTGGGATATCCTATATACATAATAAGCGGCACTTTTTGACATACAAGTGATTTTTTTCACTTCCGGTTTTGCCGGAAGTGACACTAACTTTTGATTTTTAACTGAAATACCCTAGTATATATTATTGCCTTTTTGAATTCTGCATAATTTTTTGAATCCAACGATACCAAATAATTGACATTTCAAACGTCAGTATTTTTTATAATATAATTTTTAGTTTTCCATTTAAGTATGCCATGACGGTTTCGATTTATTCTAAATGACCCGTGTAATGCTAGAAAAATCGAAATCCCGTCAAAAATACTAAATTACGTGATTTATGAGCAAATAAAGTTTATCAAAATGGGTTTTGGGGGAAAACTCTTTTTTTTTCAAATGGAACCATATTGGTACCGTGGTACCATTTATTAGTACTATCAATAAGGAATTTATTCATATGTCGTATTAAAATGTGCGATAAATACAAACAAAATTACAGCTAAAAGAAAATAAGAAAATACAATTTTGTTCTAATTACCGTGTTATACATAAGATGGCTTTGGAAAACAAAAAATGAACACAAAACATTACAACAGTTGTTCAAAATGCTGTACATTAACGTCAGTGCACTTCTGAACCCGCATAGCTGTTTCTCGAAGAACGTTCGCCAATTGTTGGGCCGTTATGGTATTAATTGCGCATCTTACTCGTAGCTCCAGATCTTCACGGGTTGTAACGGCGGTTGCGTAGACAATAATTTTTAAATGACCCCAAACAAGGAAATCAAGGGGTGTTAAATCAGGTGACCTTGGAGGCCACCTCACAGGACCATTCGTCGAAATTACGTTTTCTCCGAATCTCCGTTGAAGGTAATCCTATGGGGAGGAGCGCCATCTTGTTGGACATACATTTCCTGTCGTAAATGGAAAGGTAATTCAGCTAAACTGTTATCAATTTAATTTTGCAGAAATCCCAAGTATCTGGCACCAGTCAGAGGTCCTTCAAATATTATTGGACCAATGACTCTACTACCGATTATTCCAAGCCAAAAATTGAAACCGAACCGCACTTGAAAGTTACCCTCCCGTAATAAATTTTGATTTTCTTGTGACCAATATTTTGTATTTTGTCGGTTAAATAATCCCAAATTTGTAAACCTAGACTCGTTCGAAAATAAAATAATTGTTTGGCTGCACGTTATTCTGCAAAATCCAATTGCAATATTCCATCCTACGTTCGTAATCATTTTCGTACAAGTGCTGGTGCAATTGGTATTTAAAAGATTTATAGTGGTATTTGTGCAAAATTCGGCTTACTGTTTGGTGACTGATTTCCAATTCAAACCCAATTTGCCTTAAAAAAAGAGTCTTATCAACTTCTACTCGAGCCAAAACATTAATTTCCGTTCCTTCGTCAAGAATGAAATATTCTTCGGGATCATTGTTGGGCTCACTTTGGAATTGATTTTCAAGGTGATTAAAATAATTTCCCGCTGGACATTGTCTATCAGGATATCGTTTGGCATAAAGGTGTCTAGCCGCAACGGCATTTTTTCTACATTCCCCATAAATAATTAACATGTCCACGTTTTTATCTCTTGTATAAATTTGCGGCATTTTGAACACAATTAACAAGAATTTTAAACAATTTTTAAAGACAATAAAAATACCTGTAAACCAACAAATGTATGACAAGCCAAAAATTTCATTGTTTTCAAAGCCACCTTAGTTACTTCTTAACATTTAATTGGAACAAAATTATATTTTCTTATTCTCTTTTAGCTGTAATTTTGTTTGTATTTAGCGCACATTTTAATACGACATATGAATAAATTTCTTATTAATAGTACTAATAAATGGTACCACGGTACCAATGTGGTTCCACTTGAAAAAAATGAGTTTTCCCCCAAAAACCATTTTGATGAAATTTATTTGCTCATATATCACATAATTTAGTATTTTTGACGGGAATTCGATTTTTTCTAGCATTACACGAATCATTTAAAATAAATCGGAACCGTCATGGCACACTTAAATGGAAAACTAAAAATTATATAATAAAAAATATTGACGTTTGAAATGTCACTTTTTTGGTATCGTTGGATTCAGAAAATTATGCAGAATTGAAAAATGTAATAATATACAGGGTGTTCCATTTAAAAATCGAGTCATTTCTAGCGAAACCGGAAGTGGATAAAAATCACTTGTATGTCAAAAAGTGCCACTTATTATGTATATAGGATAACCTAAATTTCAATTATCTTCAAAACTAAAAGGGGAGGAAAGGGGGTGTACCATGATCCTGTTACACCCGGTATAAAAATTAAATTATTAAATAATTTAATTAAAAAATTTTACATTTTTTTATTTTGATAATTTTATAATACTTGAAATAATTATTTGTATAATTTTTTTTTTTAATAAATGAAACTTTTTACTAAAGTAAAAGAACACAAAAAAAGAAGATGAAAATTTGTATTAAATATTTTCCATTATTCAATTTCTTTGAATTGGACATCTTTCAAAAAAAGTTCAAAATTCTTAGTATTGATAATTTTCGTTTAAAATCAATAGATTTATTGGGTAAATTAATCAAAAAAATATTTTTTCAGTAAAGAAATAGTTTTTTCCATCTTTTTAAATTTCACTCATTAAAAAAAATTAAAAAAAATTAAAAAAACATTAGAAAATTTACTTATTTAAAATATTGTTAACTGGGGATTTTAAACAAGATATAAATGGATTTTTTTTGTGAAGAAAAAAATTATTGGAAAATAAAGGTTTCTTTTTAAAAAAACATTAAATTTACAAAAAAAAGAATTATATTTTTTCACCGGATTTGAATTTTTTAAATTTTTGGTGAGAAAATATAGTTTTTTTTTTTTAAGTAAAGTAAATAAAATATTGGGAAATGTTAAGGTTAATGAAATATTTGGGGAAATATTAGTTGATAAGATATTTGGGGAAATATTCATGTTAATACAATATTTGAGGAAATATTAAAGTAAATGAAATATTTGGGGACACATTAAAGTTAATGAAATATTTGGGGAAATAGTTAATAAATTATTTAGAAAAATAAGTATTTTAATTTTCCAAAAAAATAAACGATGGCATGTTTAAATTTATAATTAATTTTTAAAAAATTATATAAAAATTTTAATGTTTTCTAAATTTGGTTAGTAGGAATCAAACATTTTAAAATAAAGTAAAAGAACATTTTTACTCTAGCTTAAAAATTAAGTTAAATTTAATTTAATATGTAAATTTTATTTTAAGAAAATTTAAATATTTTTTTATTTTATTAAGCAGTAAAAAATGTAAAAGAACCTCTGCCAATTACTTGGGGATCAGAACTTCCTCACCGTAGTAAAATTCGACGTATGGTGGAGTTTATAATAAAAGTAAGTTTTGACGTTTCAAAAAAGTCATATTGGTGGAATGTCACTAATATTTTTTTTAGGCATTGGGACCGATTTTGCTCATCAACGAACTCAATCTCTTCCTTGACCTCTAGAATGTATGTACCAAATTTGAAGGGTTTATCTCAAAAACTGTAACTGCTATCGCGAACCACACAGACAGAAAATTTTGTGTATCGTCATAATTCGTCGAGATTCGTCCAGAAATGCAATAAAAATTTTCAAAATTTTTTTTACATACATAATTTCCTCTGAGGCGTGAGGAAGTAATTAATGAAAATTAGATTTCGGTAAAATTTTAATTTTAACAAAATTTGTGCCAGCAGTTGCGGTTAAACAAATGAAATAATTTAATTTTAAAAAATTTAAATTAATTTAAAATAATAAATAAAATCTTAAATTAAACATTATTATTAGGTGAAATTTTAATTTTTAAAAAGTTTTAAAAAATAAATGAAGTTGAGAAATTTCATTAAAAAACTAAGGTTAGATGCAATAATATTATAAATATAAAGTAAAAAATTAGATTATTTTAAGTTTATATTCTTTAACATTAAAGATTTTGCAGGTATTTTAGTCTAATCAGAGGATCAGATGATCCATGATTTAAATAACTTTTTTTTAAAAATTTTCATATAATAAAAATTTGTTAAGTAAATTAATTTTCAAGAATTTTTTAATAAAAAAGAAATCAGATCAAGGTGTAGTTTATAAAAAATAAGAGATGGGTTACATTAAATATATTTAAAAATAAAAATTTTTTAATATGAATTTGATATTAATTTTGATATTTTAATTAAAATGATTTAGGTTCTAAAATATGTATATATACTCGTCGCTTTCATTTTATTAAAGTGAAATAAGTCGTAACAAAATAGGCTTACTGGAAAGTGAGCCTAGAACAAATTAGACTTGATAAGAAGTATTTTATTTACATTAAAAGGTTAATTATGAAATTTAATTTAATTTAATTATAAAAAATTCTTATCTGTAAAAAAAATAAAATAAATAAATAATTATTATTTTATTAGGAATTTAGAAAAAAATTTTTGTTTTAAAATTGTATTGTGAAAGAATTTTATAAAATATAAAAAAGAAACAATATTTTGTGCGATGCGTTAATTAAAAATTAAAATTTTAATTTTCTCAAATTTAAAAGGGATAATAAAATATTATTTTATTGTTAAATAAATATTAATAATATTTTATTAGAAATTAAATGTTATACGTCTTCAAATTTATCGGTTGTTTTTTGGAAAAAAATCAAATTTGTTTTTTTCTAATTTTGTTATAAAAGATTTTAATTAAAGAAGATTATATTTTAAAGGATGCTTTAAAATAAATTTTTAAAATTTAATTTTAAAATTATGAATTTATAGGATTAGAACCTTTATTTTTAAAATAATGTTATTATTATTATAATTAATTTATAAAAATATATATTTTCTTAATTTTAAATATATAAAAATAAAAATTTAAATAATAAAAATATTAAAATAATGATTGAATTAGTATAATTAACTAATTTTATAATTTAAGTTTTTAGTTAAAGTTAAATTAAGGGATTCGGCAAAAACATTTTTATAACCCGCTAAGGAGGAACGCGAGTGGGATGCGAAGTGCTCGGGGGGCGCGACGAATATTTTACGTAAAAGGGGTGGATTTTGGCACGTTTCGCCCTTATAAAGTTACATGGTTTGTCCGCCCGTTTTCGCGGGGGTAGGGGGTGAATTTTGAAATAAGCGTTTTTTCAAAAAAGTGGTCGCCTCGATGTCCGCATGGGACGACTAGACGAGTACGACGCCGTCGAGATCGCCTCGATAGCTCTTCCCGTCGCCGAGATATAAGCCCCGGAAAATTTTCCTTCCCCCTCGCCCCCCCAGTGAGCAACAAGAGTAGCCTAAACCGAGCCTCCGAGCCCCGTTTTGACCCAGGGGATAGCCATGGAGGCGACACGAGATGAAAAAACATCAATCTCGACCCACCCCCACCATTGGCGTGCGTGGAGGGGGCTGCTACATCCCCCGAGTAGAGACGAGGGGGTCGCGACCCCCAAATAGAAAGGACAATGACCGGGCCTACAAAAAAGTATAGGGGTGAGATACGCGAACGACGCTCCGTTTGGCCTGTACAGGTACAAAATCGATCGCATTTTCGCGTTTTTTTTTCAAACGGTCGCGAAATATGGTAAATATGCGAATTAAGGATCGCGCTTTCGTGGGGGGCCGTCTTTCAGCGGGGGGGTTCTGAAAAAAAATCGGAGGGGGGTTCGTGGAGGGGAGGCTAATTTTTGGAAAACGCTTTTTCGGCAAATTCGCGCGCGGCGCGACGTTCTACGTCGCGAACGACGCGAAAAACTCTTATGCCCGGTTTCGCTCCGACGCGTCGTTACGGCGCGGCAGTCGTCGGCGCTCCGAAAATTTTCGATCGTCCGAAAAAAAAATAGTAAATATGCGGATTAAGGAACGCGCTTCCGTGGGGGCCGTCGATGGGCGAGAGGTTTTTTTGAAAAAAATCGTGGCGGAAGTGGGGCGCCGGGGAGGGGGCTAATTCCGAATATCGCATGTTCGGCAAAATCGCGTACAGAGGGTCATTCTACGTCGCGAACGACACAAAAAAGTCTCATGACCGATTTCTATCCGACGCGTCGTAACGGCGCGGCGATCGTCGACGCGCCGAAAACGTTCGATCGTCCGGAAAAAATAGTAACTATGCGGATTAAGGGGCGCGCTTCCGTGGGGGACCGTCGTTGGGCGAGAGGTTTTGGAAAAAAATCGAGGGGGGACTGGGGGTCGGGGAGGGGGGCTAATTCCGAATACCGCATTTTCGGCAAAATCGCGTACGGAGGGTCATTCTACGGCGCGAACGACGCAAAAAAGTCTTATGGCCGATTTCGATCCGACGCGTCGTAACGGCGCGGCGGTCGTCGACGCGCCGAACACGTTCGATCGTCCGAAAAAAAATAGTAACTATGCGGATTAAGGAACGCGCTTCCGTGGGGGACCGTCGTTGGGCGAGAGGTTTTTGGAAAAAAATCGAGGGGGGACTGGGGGTTCGGTGAGGGGGGCTAAATCCGATTATCGCATTTTCGGCAAAATCGCGTACGGAGTGTCATTCTACGTCACGAACGATGCAAAAAAGTCTTATGACCGATTTCGATCCGACGCGTCGTAACGGCGCGGCGGTCGTCGACGCGCCGAAAACGTTCGATCGTCCGAAATTAATAGTAACTATGCGGATTAAGGAACGCGCTTCCGTGGGGGGGCCGTCGTTGGGCGAGAGGTTTTTGAAAAAAAATTCGAGGGGGGGAATGGGGGTCGGGGAGGGAGGCTAATTCCGATTATCGCATTTTCGGCAAAATCGCGTACGGAGTGTCATTCTACGTCGCGAACGACGCAAAAAAGTCTTATGGCCGAATTCGATCCGACGCGTTGTAACGGCGCGGCGGTCGTCGACGCGCCGAAAATTTTCGATCGTCCCAAATTTTCAATTTAAAAAGGAATATATTGTGTTCTGTAATTGTGTAGCAATATTTATATTTTTCGGTAGTTATTAATATAGTTTTTTACGAAAAAAAAATGGAGTGTGTAGGGATCGAACCATCGATTCATCGAGTGCAAAGCCAATGCTTTAACCGCTAGACCATCAACCACTTACTTATTGTTCTTAGTATAGACAGCGTTTTCTATTTATTGGATAATTTGGTTACAAGGAATTTGGGTAAAAAGAAGTAACAAATGTATGTCATTTATTTTTTGGCCAATAAGCTATAATACATTTAATTATGAACGAATACATTATTTATTTTGCGTCTGAAATTTTTTCAGCAACTACGTACAGAATGTTTTGCATTGTAAAAGTTTCAGATATTAATGATTGCATTAATCAAAATGTAGATATTAATTAAAGTACATTGAAAAAATAATTAAATAAAATTGAAAATTTAATGAATCGAAGCGAATGTAATAATTACGTTACAATTATTCGCAAGTGTGAGACAGGAAAAAAATTGGCAATTACAAATGCAAGTGTTAATAAAAAAAATGTTTGTTTTAAAATGTACAATAATGAAAACGTTCTTTAAATATGCAGGAAACAGAAAATTGCTAAAGACAACAAATGAACTGTATAAATAGAATTGTAGAAAAAAAAGATTTAAATTAATTTTTTTCACTGTTCCACTGAAGTTTCTTTTAATAAGCAGGTTTTGAAGGCAACTATTACATTTCTGTTATTATCTAAATTTTCACGTTCATTTAATTAATATTTACATTTTCAATAATTACTTTTTAACGAAAAAAAAAACCGAGTGTGTAGGCATCGAACCATCGATCTTTTGATTGTAAAGCCAGTGCTTTACCCGTTAGACCATCAACCATTTACTAATTGTTGTTAGTATAGACAGCGTTTTCTATTTATTAGATAATTTGGTTACAAGGAATTTGGGAAAAAAGGATTTCAAACGGTCGCGAAATATGGTAAATATGCAAATTAAGGAACGCGCTTTCGTGGGGCGCCGTCGTTCGGCGGGGGGTTCTCGGAAAAAAAATCGAGGAGGGGTCGGGGGAGTCGGGGAGGGGGGCTATTTTTTGGAAAATGCCTTTTCTGCAAATTCGCGCACGGCGTGTCGTTCCACGTCGCGAACGACGCAAAAAAGTCTTATGATCGGATTCGATCCGACGAGTCGTAAAGGCGCGGCGGCCGTCGGCGCGCCGAAAATTTTCGATGGCCCGAAAAAAAATAGGAAATATGCAGATTAAGGAACGCGCTTCCGTGGGCGGGCATTACTCGATGGGGAAAGTTTCGATCGTCCAAAAAAAATACTTTCTTGGCAGATTAAGGACCGCGCTCCCGTGGGCAGAAGTTATTCGAGGAGGGATTTCAGTAAAAAAAATGGTGGGGGGCGGGGGCGGAGAGGGGGGCTAATTTCGGAACGCGCCTTTTTCGGCAAAAACGCGGGGAGCGCGTCGTTCTTCGTAGCGAACGACGCAAAAAAGTCTTATGACCGAATTCGATCCGACGTATCGTAACGGCGTGGCAGCCTTCGACGCGCCGAACATTTTCGATCGTCCGAAAAAATACTTCGTCGGCAGATTAAGGACCACGCTTCCGTGGGTAGGTAGTATTCGAGGAGAGGTTTACGTGAGAAAATTAGGGGGGAGTGGGGGGTCGGGGAGGGGGAGATAATTTCGGAACGCGCCTTTTCGGCAAAATCGCGGAGTGCGTGTCGTTCAGCGTCGCGAACGACGCAAAAAAGTCTTATGACCGAATCCGATCCAACGCATCGTAACGGCGTGGCGGCCGTCGGCGCGCCGAAAATTTTCGATCGACCGAAAAAAATAGCAAATATGCAGATTAAGGAACGCGCTTCCGTGGGCGGGCATTACTCGATGGGGAGTTCTCGTGAAAGAAAATGGAGGGGGTGGGGGTCAGGTAGGGGGTCTAATTTCGGAACACGCCGTTTCGGCAAAATCGTCTTTCCACGTCGTGAAAGACGCAAAAAAGTCTGAAGACCAAATTCGATCCGACGCGTCGTAACGGCGTGGCAGCCTTCGACGCGCCGAAAATTTTCTATCGTCCGAAAAAAATACTTCGTCAGCAGATTAAGGAGAGCGCTTCCGTGGGCGGGTATTATTCGACGAGAGGTTTTCGGGAAAAAACTAGGGGGATTGAGGAGTCGGGGAGGGAGGCCTAATTTTTAAAACCGCCTGCTCGGAAAATTAGCGGGCGGCGTGTCGTTCTACGTCGCGATCGACGCAAAAAAAGTCTTATGATCGAAATCGATCCGACGCGTCGTAACGGCGTGGCGGCCTCTGACGCGCCGAAAATTTTCGATCGTCCGAAAAAAAATATTTCGTCGGCAGATTAAGGACCGCGCTCCCGTGGGCGGATGTTATTCGAGGAGGGATTCCCGTAAATAAATTGTTGGGGGTGGGGGGTCGCAGAGGGGGGCTAATTTCGGAACGCGCCTCTTCGGCAAAAACGCGAGGGGCGCGTGGTTCTTCGTCGCGAACGATGCAAAAAAGTCTTATGACCGAATTCGATCCGACGCGTCGTTACGGCGACAGAGAAGATGCCTTGCACAGCGCCAAGGGTGCGCGTAGCGCACGCTTAACTTATGCACATATCAGAATTGGATACGGGGGTTAGCCGTACAGGTCTTCATACTGTTCACCCGCATATACTGTTCACCCGCATATACTGTTCACCCGTTCTCACTTGTTCACCTGTTATTAAAAACATGTATATGAAAATAATTTAAAGTCTAACCTGCCCACTGAGTGAAAATTGAATGGCCGCGGTATTTTGACCGTGCAAAGGTAGCATAATCATTAGTTTTTTAATTAAAAGATGGAATGAAAGGTAGAATGAAAAATACTGTATCAATTTAATTTTTTTAGAATTTTATTTTTAGTTAAAAAGTTTAAATATAATTAAAAGACGAGAAGACCCTATAGAGTTTTATAAAATATTATTTTTTTATAATTTAAAAATTTTAACCAAACCTTTTTTTTATTTTAACATTTATATTTGAATATTTGATCCATTTGAAATGATTGAAAGATTATATAATTTTAGGAATAACAGCGTAATTTTTTTTGAGAGTTCTTATTGAAAGAAGTGAGTGCGCCTATGTTGGATTAAAATAGAATTTTGCTAAAAATTTTAGGTCTGTTCGACATTTAAAATTTAAACCGATGTTTCTATCTTTAATTTTTTGTATAAAATATTTTAGTACGAAAAGACCAAATATTATATAAAATTTTCTTTTCGATAAAAAAATGATTGTGGCAGAATAGTGCGATATATTTAGAAACTTTTTATATAATTTAAAAATATTTAAAGATTTAATTTTAATAATTTTACCTAGTTTAATTGTGGTAATTTTTGTTTTAATTAACGTTGTGTTTTTAACTTTATTAGAACGGAAAGAAAATTAACAATGAGCTATATTTAATATAAATAATGTTCGTAATCCTCATAATTCCTGTAATTATTTAGTACATAGACCAATTTATAATTGCTCATATTCAAAAAATACGCGCCACGATCAAATAATACAATATATTCTTGAGGTCTAATGAGCGATATAGCAGTTTATAGTAAAGTGTTTAAAACAGTACAATGTTGCCGATATAGTGGACACCACATCCACTGTCGAATGAAAGCTTCCAATATACTCAAAGCGCTGAGCAAGATACGCCATGGAGCATGCGGTGGAGAGTGCTTGAACTAAAATATACAAAATTTTCCAATCTCCGGTAAAAATTCGGATATCAATCAAAAAAGGCATTATCAGTATGTTAGAATTGATTTCTAAAGGTTGCGATGCGGCGTCCGTATACTGGAAGTCACAAAACAGGCGGACGCCATAACATATGTAACTAGGCTACTATCGGAAGCCATATCCTACGCAGTCTGTATATACACTAATATATATATATATATCTATATATATATATATATATATATATATATATATATATATATATATATATATATATATATATATATATATATATATATATATATATATATATATATATATATATATATATATATATATATCTATATATAATATATATATATATATATATATATATATATATATATATATATATATATATATATATATATATATATATATATATATATATATAGTAACAAACAATATGAGTTAACGGGTACGCCCGCATAAAGAAAACAAATTGCACGGTGGAAAATGCAAAAATTGCAAATGGCAGAAAGATGCAAACCGTGGACACGTGTTTCTGAGGAATTTGACGCGGGTTTAACTCATATTGTTTGTTACTGTAATGTAATTAAACCCGCGTCAAATTCCTTCACTGTTCATAATTCTTTTCCTGGGTCCTGAATCCCACGCAGGTTGCTATAGTTGCCCGCGTGTGCGATGCTTGGACGATGCTCCCATACCGGAGCCATCCAAGTGGAAGCCACAAAGGTGCGACTGGCTCCCTGTCAGTGGTATTCCTTTAGTGTCTTTTTTGAGTTTTGTCCATCTTTTTAACTCAGCTACACCGTGCTGATGAAGACCAATTAGTCAGAAACACGTGTCCACGGTTTGCATCTTTCTGCCATTTGCAATTTTTGCATTTTCCACCGTGCAATTTGTTTTCTTTATGCGGGCGTACCCGTTAACTCATATTGTTTGTTACTGTAATGTAATTAAACCCGCGTCAAATTCCTTCACTATTCATAATTCTTTTCCTGGGTCCTGAATCCCACGTAGGTTGCTATAGTTGCCCGCGTGTGCGATGCTTGGACGATGCTCCCATACCGGAGCCATCCAAGTGGAAGCCACAAAGGTGCGACTGGCTCCCTGTCAGTGGTATTCCTTTAGTGTCTTTTTTGAGTTTTGTCCATCTTTTTAACTCAGCTACACCGTGCTGATGAAGACCAATTAGTCAGAAACACGTGTCCACGGTTTGCATCTTTCTGCCATTTGCAATTTTTGCATTTTCCACCGTGCAATTTGCTTTCTTTATGCGGGCGTACCCGTTAACTCATATTGTTTGTTACTGTAATGTAATTAAACCCGCGTCAAATTCCTTCACTGTTATATATATATATATATATATATATATATATATATATATATATATATATATATATATATATATATATATATATATATATATATATATATATATATATATATATCTATATGTATATATATATATCTATATGTATATATACAGACTGCGTAGGATATGGCTTCCGATAGTAGCCCAATTACATATGTTGTGGCGTCCACCTGCTTTGTGACTTCCAGTATACGGACGCCGCATCGCAATCTATAGAAATCAACTCTAACATACTCATAATGCCTTTTTTGATTGATATCCGAATTTTTCGATGGAAGCAATTTTTACCGGAGATTGAAAAATTTTGTATATTTTAGTTCACGCACTCTCCACCGCATGCTCCATGGCGTATCTGGCTCAGCGCTTTGAGTATATTGGAAGCTTTCATTCGACAGTGGATGCGGTGTCCACTATATCGGCAACATTGTACTGTTTTAAACACTTTACTATAAACTGCTATATCGCTCATTAGACCTCAAGAATATATTGTATTATTTGATCGTGGCGCGTATTTTTTTGAATATACGCAATTATAAATTGGTCTGTGTATTAAATAATTATCGGAATTATGAGGATTACGAACATTATTTATATTAAATATAGCTCATTGTTAATTTTCTTTCCGTTCTAATAAAGTTAAAAACACAACTTTAATTAAAACAAAAATTACCAAAATTAAACTAGGTAAAATTATTAAAATTAAATCTTTAAATATTTTTTTATTATATAAAAAGATTCTAAATATATCGAACTATTCTGCCACAATCATTTTTTTATCGAAAAGAAAATTTTTATATAATATTTGGTCTTTTGATACTAAAATATTTTATACAAAAATTAAAGATTGAAACCAGCCTGGCTTACATTGGTTTAAATTTTAAATGTCGAACAGACCTAAAATTTTTAGCAAAATTCTATTTTAATCCAACATAGAGGGCGCAATCACTTCTTTCAATAAGAACTCTCAAAAAAAATTACGCTGTTATTCCTAAAGTAATATAATCTTTCAATCATTTTAAATGGATCAAATATTCAAATATAAATGTTCAAATAAAAAAAGTTTTAGTTAAAATTTTTAATCACCCCAATTAAATAAAACTTCCAAATTAAAATTTAAAAAAATAATATTTTATAAAACTCTATAGTCTTCTCGTCTTTTAATTATATTTAAGCTTTTTAACTAAAAATAAAATTCTAAAAAAATTAAATTGACACAGTATTTTTCATTCTACCTTTCATTCCATCTTTTAATTAAAAAACTAATGATTATGCTACCTTTGCATGGTCAAAATACCGCGGCCATTCAATTTTCTCTCAGCGGGCA
Organism: Rhamnusium bicolor; assembly: GCA_029963845.1. Lineage (NCBI taxonomy): Eukaryota > Metazoa > Arthropoda > Insecta > Coleoptera > Cerambycidae > Rhamnusium > Rhamnusium bicolor. The sequence goes on from JANEYF010001016.1 coordinate 220,270, forward strand.
GGTTAGATTTTAAATTATTTTCATATACATGTTTTTAATAACAGGTGAAAAATATTTTTGCCGAATCCTTTAATTTAACTAAAAACTTAAATTATAAAATTAGTTTATTATACTAATTCAATCATTATTTTAATATTTTTGTAATTTAAATTTTTATTTTTATATATTTAATATTAAAAAAATATTTTTATAAATTAATTATAATAATAATATTAACATTATTTTAAAAATAAAAATTTCTAAACCTATAAATTCATAATTTTAAAATTAAATTTTAAAAATTTGTTTTAAAGCATCCTTTAAAATATAATCTTTTTTATTAAAAATCTTCTATAATAAATTTAGAAAAAAAACAAATTGATTTTTTTCTAAAAAAAAAAACGATATATTTAAAAACGTATAACATTTAATTTCTAATAAAATATTATTAATATTTATTTAACAATAAAATAATATTATTATCCCTTTTGATTTGAGAAAATTTAAATTTAAATTTTTATTTAATAAACACATGGCACAAAATATTATTGTTTCTTTTTTATATTTTATAAAATTCTTTCACAATACTAATTTTAAAACAAAAATTTTTTTCTAAATTCCTAATAAAATAATAATTTATTTATTTTATTTTTTTAACAGATAAGAATTTTTTATAATTAAATTAAATTGAATTTCATAATTAACCTTTTAATGTAAATGAAATACTTCTTATCAAGTCTAATTTGTTCTTTCTAGGCTCACTTTCCAGTAAGCCTATTTTGTTACGACTTATTTCACTTTAAAATGAAAGCGACGAGTAATATATACATATTTTAGAACCTAAATCATTTTAATTAAAATATCAAAATTACTATCAAATTCATATTAAAAAATTTTTTAAATTTTTATTTTTAAATATATTTAATGTAACCCGTCTCTTATTTTTTATAAACTACACCTTGGTCTGATTTCTTTTTATTAAAGAAATGTTGAAAATTAATTTTCTTAACAAATTTTTATTATATGAAATTTTTTTAAAAAAGTTATTTAAATCCTGGATCATCTGATCCTCTGATTAGACTAAAATACCGGCAAAATCTTTAATGTTAAAGAATATAAACTTAAAATAATCTAATTTTTTACTTTATACTTATAATATTATGACATCTAATCTTGGTTTTTTAATGAAATTTCTCAACTTCATTTATTTTTTAAAATTTTTTAAAAATTAAAATTTCACCTGTTTAATTTAAGATTTTATTTATTATTTTAAATTAATTTAAATTTTTTAAAATTAAATTATTTCATTTGTTTAACCGCAACTGCTGGCACAAATTTTGTTAAAATTAAAATTTTACCTAAATCTAATTTTCATTAATTACTTCCTCACGCCTCAGAGGGTTATGTATGTAAAAAAAAATTTTTGAAAATTTTTATTGCATTTCTGGACGAATCTCGACGAATTATGACGATACACAAAATTTCAGGCAGAAAAAATTCTTGGTCTGTGTGTCTGTCTGTCTGGTTCACGATAGCAGGTACAGTTTTTGAAATAAAGCTTTCAAATTTGGTACACACATTCTAGAGGTCAAGGAAGAGATTGAGTTCGTTGATGAGCGAAATCGGTTCCAATGTCTGAAAAAAATATTAGTGACATTCCATCAATACGACTTTTTTGAAACGTCAAAATGTGACTTAAAAAGTCAAAAAAATGTGACCTTTTTGAAACGTCAAAACTTACTTTTATTATAAACTCCACTATACGTCGAACTTTACTACGGTGAGGAAATTCTGATCCCCAAGTAATTGGCAGAGGTTCTTTTACATTTTTTACTGCTTAATAAAATAAAAAAATATTTAAATTTTCTTAAAATAAAATTTACATATAAAATTTAATTTAACTTAATTTTTAAACTAGAGTAAAAATGTTCTGTTACTTTATTTTAAAATAAAACATAGGTTTGATCCCTACTAACCAAATTTAGAAAACATTAAAATTTTTATACAATTTTTTAAAAATTAATTATAAATTTAAACATACCATCGTTTATTTATTTTTTTTGAAAAATTAAAATGCTTATTTTTCTAAATAATTTATTAACTAATATTTCCCCAAATATTTCATTAACTTTAATATGTCCCCAAATATTTCATTTACTTTAATATTTCCCGAAATATTACATTAACATTAATATTTCCCCAAATATCTTATCAACTAATATTTCCCCAAATATTTCATTAACCTTAACATTTCCCAATATTTTATTTACTTAAAAAAAAACTATATTTTCTCGTCAAAAATTTAAAAAAAATTAAATCCGGTGAAAACCAAATAATTCTTTTTTTTGTAAATTTAATGTTTTTTAAAAAGAAACCTTTATTTTCCAATAATTTATTTCTTTGTAAAAAAAATCCATTTATATCTTGTTTAAAATCCCCAGTTAACAATATTTTAAATATGGAAATTTTCTAATGTTTTTCTTTTAATTTTTTTATTTTTTTTAATGAGTAAAATTTAAAAAATGGAAAAAAACTATTTCTTTATTAAAAAAATATTTTTTTGATCAATTTACCCAATAAATCTGTCTATTGATTTTAAACGAAAATTATCAATACTAAGAAATTTTAACTTTTTTTGAAAGATGTCTAGTTCAAAGAAATTGAATAATGGAAAATTTCTAATACAAATTTTCATCTTTTTTTTGTGTCCTTTTACTTTAGTAAAAAGTTTCATTTATTAATTAAAAAAAAAAAAATTATACAAATAATTATTTCAAGTATTATAAAATTACCAAAATAAAAAAATGTAAAATTTTTTAATTAAATTATTCAATAATTTAATTTTTATACCGGGTGTAACAGGATCATGGTACACCACCTTTCCTCTTTTAGTTTTGAAGATAATTGAAATTTAGGTTATCCTATATACATAATAAGTGGCACTTTTTGACATAAAAGTGATTTTTTTTCACTTCCGGTTTCGCTGGAAATGACTTTCGATTTTTAAATGGGACACCCTGTATATTATTGCATTTTTTGAATTCTGCATAATTTTCTGATTCCAACGATACCAAAAAAGTGACATTTCAAACGTCAATATTTTTTATTATATAATTTTTAGTTTTCCATTTAAGTGTGCCATGACGGTTCCGATTTATTCTAAATGATTCGTGTAATGCTAGAAATGTCGAAATCCCGTCAAAAATACTAAATTACGTGATATATGAGCAAATAAATTTCATCAAAACGGTTTTTGGGGGAAAACTCATTTTTTTTCAAGTGGAACCTCATTGGTACCGTGGTACCATTTAATAGTACTATTAATAAGAAATTTATTCATATGTCGTATTAAAATGTGCGTTAAATACAAACAAAATTACAGCTAAAAGAAAATAAAAAAATATAATTTTGTTCTAATTAAATGTTAAGAAGTAACTAAGGTGGCTTTGAAAACAATGAAATATTTGGCTTGTCAAACATTTTTGTTGGTTTATAGGTGTTTTTATTGCCTTTAAAAATTGTTTAAAATTCTTATTAATTGTGTTCAAAATGCCGCAAATTTATACAAGAGATGAAAACGTGGATATGTTAATTATTTATGGGGAATGTAGAAAAAATGCCGTTGCGGCTAGACACCTTTATGCCGAACGATATCCTGATAGACAATGTCCAGCGGGAAATTATTTTAATCGCCTTGAAAATCAATTCCGAAGTGAGCCCAACAATGATCCCGAAGAAAATTTCATTCTTGACGAAGGAACGGAAATTAATGTTTTGGCTCGAGTAGAAGACTCTTTTCTTAAGGCAAATTGGGTTTATATTGGAAATCAGTCACCAAACAGTAAGCCGAATTTTGCACGAATACCACTATAAATCTTTTAAATACCAATTGCACCAGCACTTGTACGAAAATGATTACGAACGTAGGATGGAATATTGCAATTGGATTTTGCAGAATAACGTGCAGCCAAACAATGATTTTTTGGAAATGATTTTATTTTCGAACGAGTCTAGGTTTACAAATTTGGGATTATTTAACCGACAAAATACAAATATTGGTCACAAGAAAATCAAAATTTATTACGGGAGGGTAACTTTCAAGTGCGGTTCGGTTTCAATGTTTAGCTTGGAATAATGGGTAGTAGAGTCATTGGTCCAATAATATTTGAAGGACCTCTGACTGGTGCCAGATACTTGGGATATCTGCAAAATGAAATTGAGGACAGTTTAGCTGAATTACCTTTCCATTTACGACAGGACATGTATTTCCACCAAGATGGATTTCCTCCCCATAATTCAAGGATTGGATTACCTTCAACGGAGATTCGGAGAAAACGTAATTTCGACGAATGGTCCTGTGAGGTGGCCTCCAAGGTCACCTGATTTAACACTCCTTGATTTCCTTGTTTGGGGTCATTTAAAAATTATTGTCTACGCAACCGCCGTTACAACCCGTGAAGATCTGGATACTCGTAGAGTAAGACGCGCAATTAATACCATAACGGCCCAGCACTGACGTTAATGTACAGCATTTTGAACAACTGTTGTAATGTTTTGTGTTCATTTTTTTGTATTCCAAAGCCATCTTATGTATAACACGGTAATTAGAACAAAATTGTATTTTCTTATTTTCTTTTAGCTGTAATTTTGTTTGTGTTTTTCGCACATTTTAATACGACATATGAATAAATTCCTTATTAATAGTACTAATAAATGGTACCATGGTACCAATATGGTTCCATTTGAAAAAAATGAGTTTTCCCCAAAACCCATTTTGATGAACTTTATTTGCTCATAAATCACGTAATTTAGTATTTTTTGACGGGATTTCGATTTTTCTAGCATTACACGGGTCATTTAGAATAAATCGGAACCGTCATGGCACACTTAAATGGAACATTAAAAATTATATTATAAAAAATATTGACGTTTGAAATGTCACTTATTTGATATCGTTGGATTCAGAAAATTATGCAGAATTTAAAAAGGCAATAATATATACTAGGGTATTCCATTTAAAAATCAAAAGTTAGTGTCACTTCCGGCAAAACCGGAAGTGAAAAAAAATCACTTGTATGTCAAAAAGTGCCGCTTATTATGTATACTTATAGGATATATCTCAAATTTCAATCAATTATCTTCAAAACTAAAGGAGAAAAGGGTGTACCATGATCCTGTTACACCTGGTATATAATTTTCAAAAATTAATAATATGAATTAAATAATTTTATATTTAAACTGATTTTTATAAAATAATAATTTTTGAATATTTTTACATAAAAATTAAATTATTTGAAGTTTAAAAAATATTATATTTTCATTGTAAAATTAGAAATTTATTTATAAATAAATACTTAAAAATAAAAAATTGTTTCTTTAATATATTCAATATTAGACTCTAATAATAAGCAATTTAAGTTAAAATAACATATTTAAAATTAAAGATATTAATCAAATAATTATTAAAATAAACTTTTAAATGATTTTTAGATAATAACTGTAAAAATTTTGAAATTTATGAGAATCAAATGTGTGGAAAATGCATTTTTCTCAGCTTTTCTTGTCAGTTCTAATGGGATATTTTCCAATTTTTTTATTTGAAAATCGAAAACTAGGGATAAAAGTAAGATACGCATCTTCTCTTTTTTTTTCTATTTATTTAAAGTGGAAAAAAATTAAGTTACTTTCATGACGTCACTAAGTGCAAATTCAAATAGTTGTTTTTAGGGTATTTCATAACATGCATTTCTGTGGAATTGTACCAGATTTGACATTTTACCGTAAACTAATTTTGCACTTGTTTATGAATGTAAAAATATAACAGATAAGTTATCTGATCTACCTACCTTCTACAGAACTGTTTTCCATATTTGTGTGCTTTCAGAATGTTTTAAAAGAGACACACAAAGAAAAATGCTAAAATAGAAATCACAACAGAATAATATAAGTACCATCTTACCAGTGTCCCTATAAAATTTTTAGCGATTTCCTCAGTTTGGGCTTAGTGATATAATGATGAAAAATTTTAACTAATGGCCAATTTTTCATTTTCCTACTAAATTTATTTGCAAACAATTGTAATTGTTTCCATGGAACTTATTTATCAAATATATTTAATGGGAGATGGAAAGATTGACTCTAAATTGAAATAACTATTTTATAGTGCTATGTAATATATTTTATTCGACACCAAAATTGCAAAATATATATAAATCTCTTCAAAATATAAGAATTTCCACTTTCATTCAGTTCAATGAAAATACCCCATTCCCATTAAAAAAACGAACTGTTAATTCTCTTGTACACTATAGGTATAACATAGTTGAAAACATTTTTTCACTTAAAATTAATAGACAAAACAACATGTTTAGATGAATATTATTAATATTTACTGCACACATTTTAGTTAAGTAGTAAGAATTGTCGCTGCAAATGTTGGATTCCGTTTTCTTAGCTTAGGAATGACGAGAACGATTTTTCGGAAATTTGGCAACAACGCTGGAAGCCGTTACCACTGTCAAGTGTAAAATATATACATTTTCGGAAGCCCGATATACCTAGATTTGAAAGGTGGTATATACGCTGGAGTTCACTTATATCTAAATTTGAAAGGAGTTCATACTTACTGGAATGTGAACGAGGAAAAAAAATTCTTAAAAAGTATAAACATCACCGCTAGATTGTAGCAACATAGACATGTAATATACTTCAACTAGATTATATATATTTCCACTCCTTCTGGTAGACGTCATATAGCTGGTTTTTGTACGGAAGCCATAAATATAGTGTGATGATATATATATATATATATATATATATATATATATATATATATATATATATATATATATATATATATATATATATATATATATATATATATATATATATATATATATATATATATATATATATATATATATATATATATATATATATATATATATATATATATATATAACTAGCAGGTTGGCCACTATCATTTGTCTGTTCCATAACCTATGGCATACTGAAGAGAACAAATAAGTTCGAAATCGATCTATGTCTGGTTAGGAATTGACAAATGATATTGGCTATCGATCTATCATGATTTGTAGGTGTAATTCAATGCAGGTCGGGGTATTTGCCCGCTGAGTAGTTGTTTCCTTCAAATCATATTTAATTATATATATATATATATATATATATATATATATATATATATATATATATATATATATATATATATATATATATATATATATATACATATATATATATATATATATATATATATATATATATATATATATATATATATATATATATATATATATATATATATACATCCACTTATCATTATTGCGTCCATCAATTGCCCTTTTCCATTTATTATTGCGTCCGAAGAATTACTGCGTCCGTATATCGGACGCAGTAATGTAATGGACAGTTAATTTTTAATCAACCGCCTTTTCTTAGCTATAGGTGATTTCAATCGGTAGTACGATACATTACCGATCGATGCGTGTGATTTTATTGGATTATATTTACAAATAACAAAGAATGGCGCGAAAATATATCAGAGTACTGGACGCAGTATTATGCGTAAATGAAAGTGAAATATACAGTTTAGTTCAAGAAAATTCCTCCAGAGTAATATACAGTAAGTCGTATATCCAAAACTCATCTTTTCAAGCTGCGATTTTATTGCATCTTTAAATTTGGCAACGTTTTAACACATTCTGAAGACGAAATAATGTTAGATTGTCGTTTTATGTCGATACGAGTGTTTTATGATGGATCGTACATCTAGAGCTTTTGAGCATTTGTCTATCTATATGAAACTGAAAGTGAATCAAATTTTAAGAAAAAAGGTCATAAACAATTTTTCATATAAATGAGTACCTTTTTAAGTTATAAATTACTTGGAAATTGCGATTTTGGCGAGAAAAAAAACTGCGGCGATCGATATCTCGAAAAGTCGACATTGGAAAATTTTGAAAATTTTGTAGTACACTAATGTAGATGGGAGCAACTCGGGTAAAATATTTTCAAGATGGTGGCACCTCCGGTTATACTGGAAGTAGATGTCAACTTGCTTATTTTAAATGTGATACCCTATACATGTGTCCCACTTTTCACGGTAACACCTACGCAGCTCAGTTATTAATAAATCGATTTATTTTAAACTTAGTTAAGTTATACACCACTTGAAGGTAACTAAAAGCGCATATACCTATTTAATTTATTCCATAGACGTGCAGACTTAGGGGTTGAAAATGGGGTAAATTTTCAGGTAAATTGTATTAAGAATTAAAAGAAAAGATTACCACCATCTCATAGGGCATCCTTTAAAACCCCTTTGTGCCAAATTTTATTAAAATATCTCTAGTAGTTTTAGAGGTATAAATGTTTTGTCAAGAATTAATGGCGTTTAACTCGGAACGAGGTGAATTTAGAAACAAATTTATTTCACATTTTTTGCTACAAATTAGAAGTAATAGTCAAAAATATCTTCGTACTCGCCAAAACCGCTAAGAAAATTCTGCCCAGTTATACGGGCCCTATACAGTTTACTTGTTTTAAATCTAGTCACCTTTGAAATCGCAAACAAAATTATTAACTGACAATAATGGCAGCTTAAGACTTTGTAGTTTACTTGTGTCATTGTTTGTTGTTTCTAAATTCACCTCGTTCCGAGTTAAAGGCCATTAATTCTTGACAAAACGTCATATGTACCTGTTTATACCTCTAAAACTACTAGAGATACTTTAACAAAATTTGGCACAAAGGGGTTTTAAAGGATGCCCTATGAGAGGGTGGTAATCTTTTTTTTTAAATCCCTAATACAATTTACCTGAAAATTTACCCCATAAAATGGGGTTGTGATTGTTGTTGGGCAGCTGAAGGTCATTTCCGAAGTAATTTTTTTGTGTAAAATCCGAATTCGAGCTCAGAATTGGCCCATCATGTCAGGATTTTGGGATATTTGAGATTATGTACACGAAAAATGGCTATTTATCTATTTTTGAGGTTAGATACAGGCTGCACAAAATTTTTGTAATTTTTTCTACCTAATGCATCATGTAGTACTACTCTTTCCCTTCAAAATCAGCTCTCGAAAGGTGCCGTACGATGTTTCTGTCAAAAGTTATGGCCATTTTAAGATGACACGTCCGCCATATTTGATTCGTCGTCGACGAAGTTTTGGAAAATCAACTGATTCACGCCAAATTTGGTATACGGGTGTTTTCTAGGTCACTAATCAGGAATCTGTGGCCGGATTTCTAAAATTCAAGATGGCGGATACAACGCGGCGGGACGAGATTTTCGAAAATCAACCGATTTACGCCAATTTGGTATAGAGGGGTTTTCGATATCGCTGATCACGAATTTGAGGTTAGATTTAAAAAATTCAAGATGGCGGTTAGATTTAAAAAATTCAAGATGGTGGATCATATATGGAAGACGAAATTTTCGAAAATCAACCGATTCTCGCCAAATTTGGTATACGCGGATTTTCGATGTCGCTGATAACGAATTCTATCCGTAGACAGATAACCCTTGACCTACGGTCCAGGGGAGAACAAATTCCTTCATTCCCAAACCACAGACAGGTAACCCTAAAGCCAAAAGCCCGAGGGAAAGCAAATTTCATGATGATCCCCAAACTGTAGACAGGTAACTCTAAAGCCAAAAGCCCGGAGGAAAAGCAAATTCCTTCACTCCCAAACCATAGGCAAGTAACACCTTAAAACCAAAAGTTAAGGGAAGGCAAGTTACAGGCGGATAACTCTTATCCTAAGAGCGTGGAGGAAAGCGAGTTCTATCACCCCAAAACTGTAGATGTCAGATCAGTTACTCTAAACACTTGAACTCGGAAAAAAGCGAGTTCCTTAGGTTACGGTTGCGGTTTTTGAGTATATAGAATTTAACAATTCAAATTGTAGTAGTACTCGTCTGCCATATTGGATCGGCCATCTTGAATTTTCCAAATCTGCCTCCAGATTCGTGATCAGAGACTCCAAAAACCCCCATATACTAAATTTCACATAAATCTGTCGATTTTCGAAAATGTCGTCCGCCATATTGGATCCGCCATCTTAAACTTTGCAAATCTGACTTTAGATTCGTAATCAGCGACACTAAAAACCCATGTATGACTTTTTTTATCAATATTAGCCTAAAACTGAGAAAATATTCTCCGCCATGTTGTATTTTAGCGCCATATTGGATCGGCCATCTTGAATTTTGCAAATCTGCCTCCAGGTTCGTGATCAGCGACTCCAATGCTTATGAACACCCAGTAGATTATGTTTTGCTAAATGGTTACAAAATAATTAAACACTTGTTTATTTAAAATAAAGAATGTTTAGATACAGTTAACTAGAACAGAACAGAATGCAAGTCAGCTAAAAAGCAGGGGTTCACGTTTTGTAATGCTAAATTTGCAAAATAATCTACTGAGGGGTAAGTAAAGATGATACAAGGCCAAGGCAGTACGAAATTGAGGGTTGATTATAGAAGGTGCGTGGTACGACTTCCTCACCATTGGGCTGGCTCCGGGGGGAGATAACTCCTAAAGTGTAGTGTGAATAATGTAAGTAATCTTCCTTTTATGTATTTTTCTGTTATTAAAACTTATTCTCGATTGTCTGATTGTCCTATTGTTCTACCGTGCGACTGCTTGATTATGTTATTCTATTTAACTTTTTAATAAATGTTAAATGTTGTTTTTATGTTGTTTAATCAATCTTTTATATAGCATCTGACTACCCCCTAGTGTGTATACGCGGCCTAACGGGCCCGTACACGTAACATAGGGGGTATGTTGCGTATACGGGCCCGTTGGACCGCGCACACGCACTAGGGGGTAGTCAGATGGTATATAAAAGATTGACTAAACAACATAAAAACAACATTTATTATTAAAAGTTAAATAGAATAACATAATCAAACAATCACACGGTAGAACAATAGGACAATCAGACAATCGAGAATAAGTTTTAATAACAGAAAAAATACATAAAAGGAAGATTACTTACATTATTCACACTACACTTTGGGAGTTACCTCCTCCGGAGCGGAGTCGTACCACGCACCTTCTGTAATCAACCCTTAATTTACTACTGCCTTGTATCATCTTTACTTTCGCCTCAGTAAATTATTTGGCAAATTTAGCAATTCCACATACCGTTACAAAGCGTGGAGCCCTGCTTTTTAGCTGACTTGCATTCTGTTCTGTTCTAGTTAACTGTATCTAAACATTCTTTATTTTAAATAAACAAGTGTTTAATTATTTTAATTATTTTGTACCATTTAGTAAAACATAATCTACTGGGTGTTCATAAGATTACTGTATAGGTACATGGCGAGGCCATGGACATGACTATATGTATTATGAAAAAAGTTATGACCAAAAATAACAAATATTTCCATATCAGACCTCTCTTTCTCTCTATCTCTCTCTCTCTCTCTCCTAAGAAAAATGTTGTCTTAAGTTTAAACAATTGTGTGTTTTAACCCTCCGTCGGGCGCAATTGATCTAATAGATACATGGCGAACTATTTCAAAGTTGTTTTAAAAACGCGCCACCATATAGAGCGTCCCCTTTAGGTATTCTAGGCTTTCCACATACGTAGTTGATCAGTGCATGTTTGGCTTTGACAAGTGCAGGGTGATGCGATTCGAGACAAAAACGATCTCTCAGATCATTGCGCCCATTAAGGTTCTGTTTTTAAACTGAAATAAAAGTGAACATTTTCAACTTGTTTCAACGGTTTTATAATACTACTGGTAAGTATCACATATTTTTTCGTTTCAATTACAAATTGACCAGTTTTGGGTAATATGATCTATTAGATACGTGCGCTCGTTTGTGTAACATATCTTAAATTTCTACAGATATCAGTTCAACATGGCTGCGAATCAAAAACTATATAATCCTGAGGATCCCAAGGACGCCGAATTACTGCGTAGTATGCTGGATGATGATGATGAAATGGATTATCAAGATGAGCTATTGAAGTCGGACAATGATTTCGAAATTGAGGAGGGCGAAACTGGAACGAATGAAATTGAAATCCGGGAAGAAAGTTCGGACACTGAACAATCTGCAGAATCTTCTAGCGACGAAAATGAACTGGATTTTTTTATAGGCAGGGATAAAGTAACTAAATAGATAAGACAATTCAAAATTTCAAGAACTATTAAAACCTGGAGCTGTTTTATAACGGACGATATGTTGAATTTAATTGTAGCGTGGACTAATCAAATGATAGAATCAGTATCTCATAAGTTTCAATGTGAAAGAGACGCAAAGCTAACAGACATAGTTGAAATGAGAGCATTCCTCGCCCTATTGTATCTTGCGGGTGTATTGCAGAGTAACTGTATTGCAGACTATCTTTAGAAGAGTTATGGTCAATTGATGGGCACGGTGTAGAATTTTTTTAGACTCGTTATGTCAATAAAGAGGTTTAAATTCTTGATGAGATGTTTGAGATTTGACGACCAAACTACCCGTCAACAAAGAAAAGCCAGAGATAATCTTTTCTCCAATTCGTGAACTTTTCACAATGTTTGTAGAGAATTTTAAAAGCAATTATTCTCTTGGTCAAAATGTTACCATTGATGAAAAACTCGAGACGTTTCGTGGTAATTGCCGTTTTAGACAATATATACCGTCTAAACCAGCTAAATACGGAATTAAAATGTATGCACTAGTACACGCACGTCATTTCTAAACATACAATTTAGAAATCTATGCTGGAAGACAGCCTGAAAAAGATTATAGTATTAGCAATAAGCCTAGCGATGTTGTCAAAAGACTAGTAACGCCAATATATAACACTGGAAGGAATATAACAGCCGATAAATGGTTTACGGATGTTGACCTAGCATCACATCTGAAAGAAAAAAGTTGTCCTATGTGGGTACGATCAAAAAGAATAAAAGACAAGTTCCGACTGAGTTCGTAGCTACGAAGAGAAGGCCAGAAATGAGTAGTCTGTTTGGATTTTCTAATGATGCCACTATAGTCTCGTATATGCCCAAAAAATACAAGAACATAACGTTAATTTCAAGTTTGCATAATGATAACGCAATAGACGAAAGAACAGGTGATAAACGTAAACCCGAAATAATAACTTTCTACAACGAAACGAAATCGGGGGTTGACGTCGTTGAAAAAATGTGCGCCTCCTACAATGTTGCCCGAAATACATGCCGGTGGCCGATGGTAGTATTTTTTCTCAATAATGAACATCACTGGAATCAATGCTCAAATTGTCCATGTGAGAAATGGAAACACAGTCAGACGTTTTTTTCTGAGGCAACTTGCTTCTGACTTAGCATTAGAAGCATTAAACAGACGAAGTCTCAAAGTCAGGGGTATGCCGAGTTCTCTTCAGTTAAAACTAAAATCTTTGATCTCAAAAAATCAACCAAATAGAGCTTTAACTGAGCAAAATAATGATAATACTTTACGAAAGCAGAAAGAACTGTGCACCCTGTGCAACAGAGAAAAAAAGAAGACTGACGAACTATTTTTGTAAAACTTGTGATGAAGGCGTATGCCTTCAGCATGCCGTTTTCATGTGTCAGAGATGTTTTGAAAACCGAGAAAACACCCACGACGATAGTTATATCATTTATCTTTTGTTTTTTTTAATGAGAATTTTTATTTCTTTGCTATTAACCTAAACAATGTATTTTGTTTTATAATTTTGAATAAAATATGTTAAATATATGTATGTATGACTTTTATTATTGTTTTTATACATGTTCTGAGTTCGTCTGATATCTTGATCTGTGAGATACAATGCGCCCGTTCATGTCCCTAAAGTGATTGCGCCCGACGGAGGGTTAATAAAGATTTATTTATGATCTCCAGTTTTCATTTTGAAACATTATTTTACTTTCTGTGTGTAGATTCGTATGAGTGTAAATTTGAGGGGGATGCGCCTGAATAATTTGCGGGTCAACCCCTTATGTTAAACCCATTATAGTTTGAAAATTTGTGAACATAATACACAAACCACTGATTGTGCCATTTCAATACCGATGTAACCCAATATTTTGTAAACCTACCCCTTCTAAAAAAGCCTGTCAGTCAACCTTACCTATTGATACGGTCAACTTGAAAATTTATCTGATACCTAAGTAAAAATCCCTCCTTTCAGTTTCACTATCTAAATGGACCCACCTCTAATTTCTAAAAAATATTTTCTGGGGTGAATGGGTAGTTTCACAAATAGAATAAATCGGTTTTAATAGCAGAAAGCAAAACAAAAAGGAGTTTACTTAGACATTCTAAAAACTTCCTAGTTGACCACATCAGTAGAAGATATTGATCAGCAATCTTTTTTCAGAAGATGTAGTTCTAAAAATATGTGTTCGCTGGTTTTGACCAGTACGAGGGATTGATCTTCAATTTTTGTGATAACCAGAAAATTAAGTAGACTAGATTGATAGTCTTCGTATGTGAATTCACTTTTACTAGCTTGCAAATTAAAATTGAATATTTCTCGCCTGTTCATAAACGTGTCAATACTTTCAATCTGACAACACTGTCGGACGCAATAATGTATATACAGGACGCAATAAAGTACGCTCAATGAAAAAAAATATACAAATCGGAAGTAATAATGCAGTGCATGAAAGGAAGCAATAAGGTTATGTAGGTGAAAGAGAAATGTATATTATAAAAATTGAGATAGGAATAACCTGAAACTAGCTATGAGATGGAAAAAACGTCATAATTAATATATTT